>OX063281.1:3961555-4288615 GCA_944039245.1 Nebria salina
CACACACACACACACACACACACACACACACACACACACACACACACACACACACACACACACACACACACACACACACACACACACACACACACACACACACACACACACACACACACACACACACACACACACACACACACACACACACACACACACACACACACACACACACACACACACACACACACACACACACACACACACACACACACACACACACACACACACACACACACACACACACACACACACACACACACACACACACACACACACACACACACACACACACACACACACACACACACACACACACACACACACACACACACACACACACACACACACACACACACACACACACACACACACACACACACACACACACACACACACACACACACACACACACACACACACACACACACACACACACACACACACACACACACACACACACACACACACACACACACACACACACACACACACACACACACACACACACACACACACACACACACACACACACACACACACACACACACACACACACACACACACACACACACACACACACACACACACACACACACACACACACACACACACACACACACACACACACACACACACACACACACACACACACACACACACACACACACACACACACACACACACACACACACACACACACACACACACACACACACACACACACACACACACACACACACACACACACACACACACACACACACACACACACACACACACACACACACACACACACACACACACACACACACACACACACACACACAGAGACGTCGTTCCAAAAATAGTTTGAATCGATTCAGGGAATATCAAAGCATATAATCCGTGGAAAACTCGAGATCGAAATTTTTATAAGATAGTAAAAATTAATGGCACTCTTTAAATGCTGTAAATGTATTAATATTAGAAAATTTTTGTGCTGTGTGTACTGGTATCAGATGCTGACTTTCTCTCCAAATTTAGAAGTAAATGATCCGTTTGCTGATCGCATCTTCTGGACAATTTAGTTCGGCTTGCCTTGTCATATCTCATGATTTCTAGCCACTGATATTCAGTGGACGAGTGCAATCTGAGCTTTACGTTGCGTCGCGTTGTCATACTAAAAAAGAAATGAAAGATTGCTTCGGATTTAGCATGCTCTCTATTCTTAGTTCTCTTACTCAGAAGAAAACCAATTCTACTTTTGCGAAAGGAACATGTGCATTTATCCTGTGCAGACACTTTGATTAAAGTAAGATTATTTTAGAATAGGTATATGTGGCCTTTATTATAAAGTTTACTTTAAAATGACATATTACTTTCTATGGCTGGAAAGGTATAAACAGAGAAATACCTTTTATAAAACAAATATGATATATTTTAGTTTATCCTGAAAACATTTCAAATAAAATGAGCATAAAAAAGAACAATATAAACATAATTCCAAACATTGTGAAATTATATTGTTTTTATTTTTTGCTTTCGAAAGAGTGATACCAATAATTTGATATTGATCAGTTTGAAAAACATTTTACATATTTAAAAAAGTACAATTAATTTGTTTTTAAATATATAACTTTAAATATATTTTAATTAAATTTGAATTACATTTCATTCGATTTAAACAGTGTAATAAATTATATCGTAAGCGTGCTGAAGAATGCTGATTATAAGAACACATTATTACTTAATTTCTGATGATAAAATTAATTCAAGTTAATATTTATGAAACCAAATACCAGACACGCTGTAACATATATGTATGTAATTTTATTATTAACTTGCCTGGCGTACATATATCTATATTTGATGTTTTATAATTTTTCCAACAATCATTTAGTTAATAGATTCCTCTATTATCCTATTGCTCTTTCTCTCTGTCTCACACATACACACATACAGAAATCATTTAAAGATGATCGATTCAAAGCTCAAAAGTTGTGTTTACGTTAAATTCTTGAGATTGATTATTTTTTGGTTACACTACTTACATATTATTTCGTTATAGGAAATAAAGATTAATTACTCAAATAGCCTAATCGACGCACATGTCTTCTAATGTTCATAACAGATTATTGGTACTCAATACTTACTTTTTCGACCGGCACACGGCTTTTCTTCCTTAATGACGAAATGAAATACTAAATTTGTAGAAAATTAGGTAGGCTACAAAAGAATGAATCTAGGAGAGAATAAAAATATTCGATAATGGATCAAATATCAACTATATAATCAGTAATCGGCATGACATACGTAATTCATCGTTTGATCCGAGAAGATTATAAATCATATTCCTCAGATAGTTTATAAAATATTTTATAATAAGATTTTATTCAACTTGGTTTCGCACACTAAAATCAACAGATATTTTTACTTTCTTATACGCAGTATAAGTAATTATTGTAATCATGAAAAATTTCGATGTCGAGATTTTAACGGAAATATACGTTTTGACCTTCTCTGAATCGATTCCATTTTTGGAATGACGTCCGTCTGTGTGTGTGTGTATGTGAGCGCTCTACAGCCCAAACCGCTAAAGGGAAAATTATGAAATTTTAAACTTAATATTCAGACCGGAAATGCATGTTTCCTCTAGTCATTTTTTGCAGTTTCTGCAATTACTCAAAAATAGTCGCAGTTATAGATAAATTATTACGGTAAAAATTATATATATCGGCATTTTGTGCAACTTTTATTTGAAATATTTATTCCCAAACGGTACCGGAAAAAATAAAATGGCTCTTGAAATTTCTTCATATTATATTAATTTTAACATAAATCGTATCATCTGCGTCTGTCAATTGTTTAACAAAATAGACTTAAATAATTTGAAGTTTGACGTTTTATATTTAATCTAAGAAATATATTTACTGTAAAAGCGATCTAAAAGTTAGAACAAATATCATTAATTAGAAAAATAATGTAACTACGATATGGTTTAACCCATATGCGTATAAGAAAGTTCGGTGCATGACACAGCAGATGTTTTACCTTAGAAGCAGCTTTAGAATGTGCCACAGGCGTGATTTGTATTTGGGAATGGATTTGTGTAAAATTAATCATTATTTTTGGTTTATTTAAAATTTGTTTAAGTAAATGCGTTCTATAAACATCTGCAGTGTCATGCACCGAACTTTCTTATACGCATTTGGATTAAACCACATCGTAGTTTAATTATTTTTTTTATTTATCATATTTGTTCTAACCTGTAGATCGCTTTCACACTAAATACATTTCTTAGAATAAATATTAAATGTCAAACTTCAAATTATTTTGTTAAACAATTGACAGGCGCAGATGAAACGATTTATGTATATATAAATATAATAAGAAGAAATTTAAATAGCCATTATTTTGAAACTAGTACTCTTTTTGGAAAAAAATTCAAACAGAAGTTGTGGGAAATGTAAATACCGTTAATTTTTGTCGATACAATTTTTCTTTAATTGTAACTATCTTTGAGTAATTGCAGAGACTGCAAAAAATGACTAGAGTAAACAGGCACTTCCGCTTTGAATTTTTTTTCAAAAATATTAGGTGCACACTCCAGGAATATACAAATCTTAAGTTTAAAGTTGCATAATTTTAACTTCAACCGCTTAGGCTGTAGAGAGCATGCACCCACACACAGACGGACGTCATTCCAAAAATAGTCGGAATCGATTCAGGGAAGGTCAAAACGTATATTTACGTTAAAATCTCGAGATCGTCATTTTTCATGATTACAATACTTACTTATACTGCGTATAAGAAAGTAATTATATGAAATTAAGTTAGATTATCAAATTGTCGAAAAATCGATTTAATGTAAATTCAAAGTCAATTTAGTTCATAAACATATACCATACACGTTTCGCATTCCGCTTTCAACTATTCTCTCTTGCACTCTGCTCAAACAAGTGGCTCATATACATAGATGCCACTCACAAAACAGATAGGAAACTCCAACAGTTGTGACTTGATTTAGTATCCAACAAGCCATATAATAAGTTTCATGGATTTATGCTTGATTTATTTATAAATCAGAATATTATAACTTCTATTGCAATAAATTTTATTGGCGTATTTATTATTATTTAAAATATAGTAGATGATCCGTAGACATTTTAAACGCCTATGTACAGTGTTACATTCTTCTATGTAATCATTTTGATAATCCATGAACAACTTGTTTTGGTCGACCATATAATCGAACTATATAGTAAGAAGAATATGTGATATTTACGTTTAAGATATAAAAAAATAATTTATGCAATTTATTCAATTTTTTCAACATTAACGATCTATTTAATTTATATTTAATGATGTAATGAATAAAACCTGTATTCGGTTCAATCGATTAACAGTATATTATCAATATATCATTGTGTAGTCTATATTTTTAAATGTATCTATGAATTTTATATAATCTACTTCATAAGAAATGTTAACATTTAATTTCTAACTTTTAAATAGATTCCTAGTAGAACCAAATACCAAAGCAATATAAAATAAATATTGGATATATATTATATCTTGCAAAATATGGCATGTCAGGCGCATGCGCAATTCTAATAACAATGTTTTGTTATAGCGCATGCGCTTGCTTCTACAATGTATTGTAATGGCGTATTATTTGAAGCTAGCACAAATTTACCTAAAATGGTAATGAAACCTGTTTTAAAAACTGAAGTAGTAATTTTAATTTAGAGCCAAATAGTTTTTATATAGACAGTAAATAATAATAAAAACGTCTCATTTTCCTCCATCTGATCATGCAAATAGATTAATGAGCCAGCAATATCGATGATTAATATTGTGAAAGAAATGTTTTTTTTTTTATCAATTTTACAGATGGAGCAAGATAGCACAGAGAAAATGATCCACTACTCAGGAGACACAATTCATTTTTCAAATCAACGACGTCAGTTAGTGGAACAATGCATTGATGCTAGTGAAACGAAAGAAAATAAACGACCAGAAATTCTATGCTGCATTGAAATACTCCGTTTTAATCTTCGTAAATTGTAGAAAACACGACACATAAAAAAAGAATTGAGCCAAAACCAAACAAAATGAAACGATATATAATTTGAAAGCGATAGCCGGATGCGTTCTTTACAAAAACATATACTCCACACACACACACACACACACACACACACACACATACACACATACACAAACAGCAAGAGAGAGTAATAGAATTTAGGATGTATCTACAAACAGAAAATGGTACACAATGCTACCAAGAAATGGCACTCTGCACACTACCCATTTCGTGACCATCAGATTGTGGTTTCGCAGAATTGACGATGATAATCGTTTCGTCTCTTAGGCAGGGTTCTCTTCATGTATTTCATTGTCGTCATATTCGTGACCATTCTTCATTTCCTATTGCTCTTTGTTTGTTTGTTTAGTCGGAGCAGCGTCTACATTCGGCCGTAGGTATTAGAGCGTATTGTGTTGTTGTTGATTCGGCAACAACACAAATTATGATTCCATTTCGGATTTAATGAAAAGCAACCAATTGCAAAATAAATCACTTCGCCTAAGTGAGGTTTTGAATGACATACAGGGTGGTGAATTATCATCGAGAATATTATATGTTAGGTGTAGAACTATTTATTTTAATTTCTTTTGCAACTAACCATAGCATACCTATTACATATAAGAAAGTTCACTTGCCATTATGCTGCTGTGATTTAAGCTGCTTTTGTGAACCAACAAAATAAGCAATAACATTTCAAAGTTTTATAAATTCAAACAACCTAACCAATATGCGCATAAGAACGTTCAGCTACAGTTTTAATATATTATTATATATTATACTATTTTAAACATGCAATTATTTAGAAATTATCTAACAAAATAGTATCGCATAAATATAAGTATAGAAAACTTTTTATCATTTCTTGCGACCCATGATTCGTACTTTATTTTATTTTGGCCTGGAAAGTTTAAATGATGATAATTTGGGATGTTCCATTCGCAATTTCTTACAATTAAAAATAAAGATACATATACAGATATCTTATATAAAATTTTAAGAAATTTGGAACTTTGAAAAACGTAACAAAAAGATCGTCCGCTAAATATATTCGTAATTGTATACAAATGAAACAATCAACAATAATACACGAATTACGCAATATAAATTCAGATTTCTTATCGAGATAAAGCAGAAGCTATCGAACATGTATGGATTTTGTTTGCCGTGGCATAGCGTATGACATATTTTGGGGATGGAATTATATTAACCACCTTTAGTGCGGAGGTAGCACTACAATATTAAGCGCTGTATAGCCTAAGTATTACGTATTATGTCTGGAGTTCAGCGCCAAACTCTCCGCATGCCAGTACATATACCGCGTCAAGTCAATGCAGTAGTTGTGAGAAGTATTGAATGTAATATTGAAAATAACTAATTTTTTTTGTAACCAGCACCTATTTTGAAGAGTCTTTTCAAATAAAAGTTATGCAAAATATTAATATCTTTTATTTTTTTTCTAACTTATTTTAATGTAAGTACTACCGTATTTGCGTTATAGCAGAAAATGCAAAAAATGACTAAAGTAAACATGCACTGCCGGTGGGAATATTCCTTTCAAAAATACGAGGTTTTACTGCCAGGCATATACAAATCTTTACAGTGAAGTTTCATAATTTTATCTTCTGTCGTTTAGACTGTAGAGCGCACACATACTCACAAAAAGACCGACAGACACACACACACACAGACGTCATCCCAAAAATAGTCTGGCCCAATTCAGGGAAGGTTAAATGATATATTTACGTTAAAATCTCGAGATCGAAAATTTTCATGATTGCAATACTTACTTATACTGCGTATAAGAAAATAAAAAGCGTAAAGGGAAATACAATATAGGCTATCGCGGTTATTTTGAAGGTGTCGTGGCCCAATTAAATTTAAAGTTAACCAAAAAATTGAGGAAAGTCAAAATGTGCTCGACGCCAACAAAACAATCAAATAATACACACCCAAAAATATGTTTTCAAAAAAAAATCTATGAAACTTCGAATAAGAATAAAAAAATAGGAATTATTTTATTGTAAATATGTAAAAATATAAGCAAATATTTTATTATAACTTCGTATAAGAAAGTAAAAAATTGTCATATACATGATGGTAGACTGATATGCTATTCTGTTAATCTGAATCAGAACATCGCTATGCATCCAGGGATACGTGACGTACGTTATCGACGAAACGAAAATGTCTCGTTAATCTTGTCGTACGTACACCATGTGAGATGAAACGACAGTCTGCGTCAGGTTATTCCCTTTGACTAGATACTAGAAAAGCTTTACTCGATGTGATTTACACAAAATCAGATTATCGCTGACAGATGTCTATACGTTCGTTTATCAACAGCTAAAGTCAACGCGAGTGGTACTTTAGAAGGAAAGATACATATATTATTTACGTGTAATAACTTGCCAGCGTTAAATATGTCAGGGTGAATTAAGAAATTTAAAATATCTGCCATATCTTGCACTGAAGTTTCTTATCCGTATTTTGTTTAGATAGAAAGAATACTAAAATAAAATATATAAAACGTCCCAGAATACGCACACAATCACGCACTCTCTTCCTCGAACACACTCACAAATAAACACAAACGCATACACGCATACACTCACACATACACACACAAACCACAACCACACCAATACACACCATAATCAGACTCTATTCAGGGAAGGTCAAAAGATATACCTATATTTCCGAGAACAAAATTAAAATAAGAAAGTAACAACATGTACATTAATATGTTATGTTATTCTGGGAGCGACTAGGTGTAATACTGTTACACTATAAACATGTAGATCGAAACTTAAGAAAAATCTATCGAATGTCGCCGGGACTCGAATCCAGAACGCTCTACCGATTTATCCACGCAATTCACAGCAGATAATCGATAAATCTTTCTCAAGTTCGGTGGTTTAATCGGTAGAGCAACATAGCAGCAACTTGTAGGTTTTGGGTTGGAGTCCCGGCGACACCCGATACATTTTTTCTCAAGTATCGATTTTGTCAATTAATACATAGATAAATAAGCACAGAAGCAAATATACAAACAGGACAAGAAAATCGTCATGCCATTTAATTGAACACAATCGCAAAAATCAACACAAACACAAGCACATACAGAGACGACATTCCAAATATTCTCGTTTCAGGGACGGTCAAAATGAATATTCCCGTTAAAAATGTCGAGACCAATTCAATACTTTGCATGAGAAAGAAAAAATTGTTAAAATTATTTAATTTGAGAATTTATTTCTATTTAAATCAATAAACATTCTTGATGATTATTTTAAAACTTACATATAGCATAATAAATAATTATGCTTCCTTGAATTATTTAATGTGTATATGTAAATAAAATATATGTTAAAAAGTTCAGTGCAAAACAATGCAAATATTTATTCATAAGACGTGCAGCATATTCACTTCACATTAAATGCTCACTTTGCATTTCTGTTATACTCCTACCATATTATCCGCGAGTATTCTGCTCACGGACAAGCGTTAAATGCAACATGTATGCAAAAGATTAAACTCAAAATATACTACTGTTGCATTATGTTCTTAAAGAAATCCCAAGTATAATTTAAGTTGGTGGATTTGGCAGCATCTATATGACTGCCGCATTTATGTTTTTATCGTTATATATGTGAATAATAGTTCGGCATTCGATATATTACAAAGTACAAAGTTGTCTGTGCTGATATATGCAGAATGTCATGTTGCTGCTAGTTCTTTCTTTCTTCTGGATGCCGCGTATCTCACGTAATCCACACGCCACTGTTGAAACTTTTGCAATATAGAACTAGAGCATAAATCACCGCATAAGAACATTCGTAAATTCACTTCGTAGTCAGATAAAGTCCCAACAAACTATATATTCGTCGATCTGTCTTAGAATAGTTCTGCAGGTACCATCATAGATAAAATTTCTCAAATTTTTAATTGTAAATAAATAATATTTGAACTATTAAACATTCTCTAGAGTTTTATTAGATTTATTTATTTGCGCGTTAGCTACTATTTGTTGATTATTCCCGTAATAATTTTGTCGGATTATGCTTTTTAGTAAGATGTACGTTAGTAAGTAAAAGATCACTTGAACAAATGGTTTTCATATCCTTGCTTTGCATCCAAAAAGAAAAATAATTATTTTTGGATGTTGATTGCTCGTAAGACAAAAGTCTGTCGCTCTTTCTTTTCGGAAATTACTGAACGGTTGACTCTTTATTTTGAATTCATAAGCCATCAAAACAATTTGTATCCACATTTTAATTTCATTGGTTCTAGAGACTGTTACTGAGCCGGAAATAAGATGCAACCGTAGTAGAGAGGTTTTTGTCATTAAGTTTGCGTAAATGCTAAAGAATTACAGAAAATTATACAAAAAATGAAAGCCTGACGCTGTTGATAAATATTGTATAATTGTCCAAACTTAATTTGATAATGGTACAACTACTAGTGATTATCTGCGTATCGTAGTTTTTTTTTTAATTAACTATTTTATTTACAACTAGCTTTATTTGAAGCCAACAAACAAATCAGATATATTACAAATCATATGCGTGAGGATAGCATCCATTGATACTTTCTCTTTATTTTATCAATATTTAACATGTTTATTATGCGGATGTGTGTTTGAGGTCGGATGGTTTCGTTCTCTTTTGACGTCTCAGGCTGCTGTCGTTTTTCGAGAGGTTGGCTTATTGTTGGGATGGTTGGTTCATGTCAAGATGCGAATTTGCGGATTTGCTTGTGGACGTATTTGAATTTTAGGTCCTTGTGTAAGGTTTAATTGCTTACATACCACGGTGCATTGGCAAGCGTAGTATTTTATACTGACTCCTTTGTATTATTTTCGTGTTTGATTACTTTGCACATTCCCATAATTGAATCCCATAGGTCCAGATTTGGATGATTGTGGCATTGTAGAGTAAAAGTTTACTTTCAAGTGATAGCTGGGATTTTCTGCCAGGAGCCGGTACATTTTTTTGATTTTGATGTTTATTTGTGCCTTTTTTCTTTTTAAGTGTTTTCGCTAAATTGGTCCATTGTCCAGGAGCATGCCTAAATATTTTACGTCGTTGTGTGCATTTAAAGTGTTTCCGTTTATTGTGACTGGCAGACAGTTGATTCTTGTTAGTAAACACTACGTGTGTGGATTTCTGTTGGTTTATTTTTATACGCCACTTCTCTGACCTGTTCTGCATTTCATCAAGAGATTCTTTGAGTAGAGAGGTTGATGTATCGGGGTCTTCATGTCTTCCTAGGCTCGCAGTGTCATCTGCATATGTGACGATGAGGATGTTCTCTCCACAGGGTAGTGTATAGTTCATATAAGACTGGTCCTAGAACGCTTACATGTTGTACTCCTGCTTTGATCGATTGTATTTTGAATAGAGTGTTTTCGGGTCGCATTTGGAAGTGTCGTTCATTTCGGTACTATTTTATTAGCAAAAAGGATGGATGCGGTAGTTTGCTCTTTATTTTGTATAGTGGTCAATTGTGTCATACCTTGTCGAAGGCCTGGCTTATGTCTATGAATACGCCAGAACAATTTTTTTTTACTTTTTTAGGCTGTTTCTATTTCATTATCGTTCTGTGGACTTGTTGAATAGTCGTGTGTTGTTTCCTGAACCCAAATTGATGTGCTGGTGTCAGGTTTTTTGCTTCGATTGTTATGTTTAGTCATTTTAGTAGAAGTTTTTCGAACAGATTTGAGAATTGTGGAAGCAGAGAGATTGGTCTGTAGGATGAGTTTTCGTTAGGTGATTTTCCAGGCTTGTGTATTAAAATGATTCGGGCGATTTTCCACTGCACTGGGAAATAAGAAATTCTTATTATTTCATTGTAGATATTTGTTAACATGATTTGAGATTTTTTCGGAAGTCCTTTCATTATTCTTGCGATGATGAGGTCGTATCCTGGAGATTTCTTGTTTAGATATTTTATTTCCTGTTCTACTTCTGTTGGTGTAAAGTGCTTGATAGAGGGGGCCATTGTATATGATGAGTAGTATAATTTTTCTTCGTCTGATATGGTCGGATGTGGCTCTCATATTTTTGAGAAGTGTTTCGCAAATAGCTCGGTTTTTCTATGTTTGTTCTGGCCTAACTTCCGCTTCTTTTGCGTATGGGTGGAATTGACTGAGTTGGCTGCTTTAACTTTGTTGTTGCTTTCCATAGAGAGTATTTGTTCTCGGGTAACCCTGTTATTTTGCTGAGGTAGTGTTGGAAATATTCGTTTTTACTTTCTTATACGCAGTATAACATAAGTAAATATTGTAATCATGAAAATTTTTGATCTCGAGATTTTAACGGAAATATACGTTTTTACCTTCCCTGAAACGATTCCGTCTATTTTTGGAATGACGTCCGTCTGTGTGTGTGTCTGTATGTGTGTGTGCGTCTGTATATGTGTGTGTGTGTGTGTGAGCACTCTACAGCCTAGACGGTTGAAGGTAAAATTATGAAACTTCAAACTTAAGATTTGTATTTCTCTGAGAAGAAAATCTTTTATTTTTAAAATCAATATTCAAACCGGAAGTGCATGTTTACTCTTGTCACTTTTTGACGTTTCTGCAATTACTGAAAAATGGTTACACTTACAGAAAAAATGTTGAAATACAAATTATAGATATAAGCATTTTAAACAACCATTATTTGAAACTTTTTTTCAAAAAAGGTACCGGATATAAGAAAATGGCAATTGAAATTTGTTCTTATTACATTTATTTTCACATAAGTCGTATCAACTGTGCCAGTTAATTGTTTAATAGAAAAACAAAGAACCTAAATAATTTGGTGGCATTTATCATTTATTCTAAAAAAAATTAAGTGAAAAAGTTTCCAAAGGTAAGTAAATATTATAAATTAGAAAAATAGTGTTAATATGATATGATCTAACCCAAAAGCGTATAAGAAAGTTCGGTGCATGACATTGTAGATATTTTATTTATCTTATTAGATTTTTTTTTTTGATAGGTGATTTACTATAATTTTGTATCTGGAGTGTCGTGTTTGTTGCCACTGCCACCGGATTTTATTATAGATAAGTTGTGGCCCAAAGTTCGAATTTTGGATTTCGAATTTCAGATTTCGAATCCGGATTTAAAATTCGATTTTGTGATTGCCGTAACTTTGAATATTGAATTTTGAAAAATTCGAATTTCGGATATTCGAATTTTACTGACAGCGCGGTTGGAGTGTAAAAATTCAATAAGGATTTTAATGGAAATTAGCATTGCGTTATCTCGTTACTAAGTGTTACCAATCAGTGTGTCGGCGGTTCAATGTGTGAGTGCGCGTTGAGCATGAAAAATGCATACATATATACACATATAAATACATACAAATACATATACATAAATATACATACCTTTATATATATACACATAGATACATATGCATAGTGTGACGTTAACCAGCCTAGTGTTGCCCACATGACAATGTCACCTCTTGTCGTGTGAGCTGATTGCCTGGTGCTCGGGCGCCTTTAGCGGTTACGGCTTAACGGATGCACATACAAGAGGGGTTGCCGGAAATAGCTACAGTATGAAGGTTCAGGGTTTGTCGGAAAAAACTCTTTGCTATTTATATCTTTGCTTTTATTATTATTCTAAGTGAAAAACCTAAGGAAAATACAGGTGATTCGGTTGATGTCAGTGACAGACGTATGGTCAGAGGTATGGCTAAAATCCGGACACGACACGAACCGGTAAAATTTCCGCAAGCTGGGAACTGCGTATTATTTTCCCTAGAGGCTAAATAGTTATGAAAACGCGAACCGGTAAACTGTCAGTAAGCGCACCTAGCTATTGCCAGGATAGCCACGGCTGCCGCTAGGCACGAGAAAACTAACGCGAAAATACGGAAAATAAAAGATCACGAACCAGTAAACAGAATGGCTGACGGAACAGTCGGAAATTACACCTAGCTACTGCCAGGAGATCCACGGATGCCGGTAAAATTTGAAAACTTAAAGGTTTTATAAATTTTAACGATCTATTCATAATGCGTATACGAAATTATATTAGCTTACACGAAAGTATATTAGCACACTTATGCACAGATATCTTAAATGAATTCTAAGGAAATTTAAAGAAATTTTGATAAACATAACAATAAAATCGTCCGCTAAATATAACCGCAAATGTAAACAATCAGCAAATATATACGAACCATTCAATATCAGAGCAGATTTCTTATCAAGAAACTGTGAAATGTATGATTTAATTTAGTCGTTGCATAGTAAAAAGAGTTCCCAGACATTAAAATGTATCGCTTTTCTGTCAAAAATGTTGAATTAAACATATTTAATAGGTAATAATAATTAATTTGAACACTTGGTTAGTTTCACATTTATATGTGAAAGAAAGAAGAAAGAAAGTTCAGCGATAGACATGTCACGGAAGTTTCTTATACGAATTTTGGTTGGATCGTTAGAATTAAATAAATTTCAAAGTTTTATAAATTCTAACGATCTAACCAAAATGCGTATAAGAAAGTTCAGCGACAGACATGCCGCAGATTACTTTTATTCTATCTGATTTTGCTGATTTTGAAGTTAGAAGTATTGCAGGTAATATTTTTTTGTAAGCAGTACCTTTTCTGAAAAATATTTTCAAATAAAAGTTATGCAAAATATTAATATCTCTTATTTTTATTCTATCTGATTTGACTGAAAATACTACCGTTTTTTAGTTATGGCAGAATATTCGAAAAATGACAAGTGTAAACAAGCTCTTGCAGTTGGAATATTCCTTTCAAAATTAAGAGATTTTCTTGACAGGCATATACAAATTTTAATTATAAAGTTTCATCATTTCATCTTCAACCGTTTAAGCAAAAATATATTTTTTTATTGACCGTTTTTGTCGGAATAAGCCGCAAGGCATGTGGTAAAATATATATTTCGACTGTGCCATGAGTATGCCTACAATGAATACGAAATATTATTATTTCGAACTCATTAGTGCCTATACAGATTGAGTAGGCATGGAGCCTGATTTGGGAGAGAACACCATAGACGTAAACCCAAATCCGTTGGTTCGAAAATCGTACTGTAAGCGGCATCTATTAATATATTTTGAAACTATTTCTTTTTCTGCTTTCGCGTCCATATGAACAACGACTATATTTCGTACTCATAGCACAGACAAATAATCTGTGCTCATAGGCAATAATTACGTAATATAACAGATTGACCAATCCTGTATAATTTTTAACAGCGCTTCGAAAGTCACCCTCCACCAGAGGCCAACACTTTTACTCACTTTTGGTTCGTTACCAAGCGCTAGATGTCGCTAGTATCAATCAATAATTAGTTATCTATATTATCTACCAAGTGTTTGAAATTTTGAATATTACTCGGAGATATTTAAAGGCCAGGACTTCTCCTTGTAATAGTTTATATTATATCTTCTATTGGATATTTAATGGGTGATCAAATGTCATTTAACAGATTTTCAGTTTCTTTACATTAATAAGAAAATTCTATATTTATCAAACGAAAAATAAATTGTCTATCTCAATTTATTTTGTCTTATCTTAACATAATTTATTGTTTGAGATATCAAACTCTTGAGGAAATATTACATCACATAACATCATGCGCAGTCCCATTAAATGGGGTAGCAGGAAACCATTTACATTCACTTTCATCGAGATACATATTAAATAAAATAAACATAATTTATTAAAAATAAAACAACCATTCGACCTCTTTTTTCAAATTCTTAACGATTTTCAATATAACTATATGCAATGGCACTAAATAATCTTGGCGTAAGAATGTGAATGAAGGTAAAGTGTTTTTGCCACCTCATTTGATAGGAATAAACATGATATATGTATGTACTCTTAGTAGGTTGCGTCGCTCCACTTTGGTCCGATTCTGTACAGTATATAATTACCTATTTTGCAAATGTGGAAAATTTATATAAAATAATTTCGATCAAAATTATATATATATATATATATATATATATATATATATATATATATATATATATATATATAATATATTTAAACATGTTTATAATACATATATACATACATAGTAATAGATGCGTCAGATTTCTAAAAGAAACCTAACATACGTAATATATCGCCGCGAAAAAATGAAACTTGAAACTTGTTTGAACTTGTTTCATATCGTAATAATACTAATTATTTTCATTATGTTCAACAGTAAACAGCTTATTAAAATGCCTCGAGGAGTCAATATTTCGATTGATCTAAAAAATCGCAGTGTAAATGCATATAAAAATGGTGAAAAGCAAATTTTAATTAACCGCCGATTTGGGGTATCGAAGTCTGTAGTATCAACAACAATAATTAATTATAAAGTGCGGTGTGTTATTGTGAACTTAAATAAAAGTGGTAGACCAAGAAAAACAACGGTAAAAATGGATCGCCACATAAAAACTATAAGTCCGGCCGAATCATTTAAGTCCACTTTGAAAATTAAAGCACACCGTTTTTAAAAATGTAGTTTCGAGAAAAACGTGTTTAAAGTTTAACTTTAGTGTATTTATAATCCGGTTACTACTTATGGAAATGTAAATATCTTGGAAACGGTTTCGAAATTTACCTTAAAATTTTTTTTTATATTTTGAAATGTTTTTTTATAAAATTATTGAACAAAAAAAAATCGATTTAAAAAAAAAAATAGAATATCGCCTTAAACGACGCAAAAATATTGTAGCAGTCGCGGCTAAACATCGATAACAAAGGAATACTATTTCGAAGCATGCGAAATGTCCTTCATAGATAAATGAAAATGTAAAATTAGTTTCACCAGCTAGAGAAACTTTTAACTATTGTAGTCTGTGAAACACGTCATAAAAAAATCTTAAACGTTAAAAAAATGTATATACAGTGAGCGCAAAAAGTATTCGTACAGGTCAAGTTTTCATAATAAAACTACATTTAAAGAAAAACTATTGAAGTTAGATCAAAAATATAAATATGTGGAGTTATATGGAGTCATATGTTTATTTAATTTACGAAAACTATTCATCAAAAATAATATTAATGTGGAAATAAAAAATAAAAACCAATATCACTATCCAAATTAACGCGCAAAAAGTATTCGTACATGTAACAAATTGTTATAATATTTTCAATTTTACACTAATAACCTATACTTTTTTTGGATATCTATTGGCTCTAATAATAGTTGGTATTAAATTTACCAAATATTTCGTAAAAAATATTGAAATTCTACCCCATTCTTCATGGTGCTCAATTTTCAAATAGTTTTTATTAGAAATTAGCCGTTTTCTTATTTCTTTTTCATCTCAAGTCCATAAATGCTCATTTATATTAATGTCTGATGATTCGGAAGGCATTTTCGATAACTTGGTGTATTAACACAATACACACAATCTGGAGTGCCAAGCGCTATGTTTTGGATTATTGTCTTACATGAATATGACATTTCTCTTGGCTCCCATTTTCTCCATGCTTAGAATGAAATATTCTTTTAAGATGATGGTATAGACTATATACTCCATAATTCCATCAATTAAGTGTAGTTTTTCAATACCAGCAACACTCATACATCCCCATACAAGTACATGTTCGCCACCGTGTTTTACTAAACGAAGTAAGCTTATTTTGTCAAATTCTGTTTGTGTTTTTCTCCTTAAGTGCCCTTACCATCCGAACCAAAATGATTGTTTTTTTGAGTCATCAGGATATATAACTTTATTCCAAAGCTAAATTTTCCATTTACGCCAATCGCTTCTTTCAATTAACTTCGTAATCTCAATATTTTCTTCGAGCAGATCGACCATGATACCCAGTATATCCTAGTACATTTCGGATAGTACATGGACACAAATATATTTCAGTGGTAATTTACAGTTCTTCAGTAAATTTTGGTGCAATAGTTTATGGAATTTCTTTTATTTTCCTTACTGTTTTCCGACGATCAAGACAACTGACTCTGGTGACCGGGCCACTTCTGTCTTTATTTTTCGATGTTTTAGTTTCACGAAAGCTATTAATTCTATTTTTCACTGTGGAATACGGTCTATAGATGATACTCGAAATCTTTCTTAGTGAAAAGCACTAATTATCCAATGAAATAATACATTTTCTTTCAGTTTAACTAGTTTCTTTGCTTTTACTTCTTATATTGCACAGATAATTGGCAAATGACATTGGTTTATGGAAAATTTCATATAATATGTTCGGGGGAGGTCCCATGTTATTGTTATTTATGCCATTCGGCCAAAGTCTATGAAAAAACTGATGCTGAAACAAAAAAACTAAAGTGTACGAATACTTTTTTGCGCGTTAATTTGACGTGTGTCATCGGTTTTTATTTTTTATTGGCACTATAATTTAATTTTTGTTAATTACTTTATGTATAAATATTGAATGAGCTTATCCATGAAACTCTACATATTTTTATATTTTAGTTACTTTCAATTGTTTTCCTGTAAAAGTAGTTTCTTTGTAAAAATTTTAACTGTACGAATACTTATTGCGCTCACTGTATATAAATGGTTTTATGAGTACCAATATTCCAGGCAGGTTTGGAGTTATTTTAAAGTTCTTTTGGTTGCTTTTTCTTTTCTCTACTCTAGCTGTAAATAGCCTTGGAATAAACAACCCTAAGAAGGTCACTTACTTCTAGGTTGTGGGAAGTACACGATACCTCACCCACCAATAGTAGAAGTGAACTTTAAGCGGAAATTTGATAAACCAATGAAAAATGTTAAAAACAGATAGTTTAAGTAACCCAAATTTGTAAGGGATAAATTTTACCTTTGGGTGAAGACACATTATTCAAAGACAGTGAAGTTTGAGCTCTTCAAGCAACAAGTCGTACTCCTAAAGTCTATAGTAAAAAGTGGTTTAGCTAATACTAATTAAACTTAAAATTGTAATTGTTTTCTTTAGTAAAAAGTGTATTGCAAGTGCAAAATGTACAGTAAGTAACTTTTGATTGTATTAATAAATAGAACCAATTTTATATGCCAACATTGGATCGTATATTATTTAATAATTAATTTTGCGCCCAGCCAAGTCCTGCATTTGTCATTGTGTGAATTCTGCAAATAATTATAACAACGTTTCTCAACGAGTTGGTATCTTCAATAGTAACTCTTATCCTTAAGAGTAAAAGAGAAGCGTGTAAAAATTGAATTGTTATAATATCATCTCGCACAATTCAACGTGGTGTGGTCGAATCAGGATTACATGACCGATGACCTGCCAAAAAACCGCTTCTGAGTAAAAAATATCGACGGGCTAGATTAGAAAATTCTAATCTAGCGTGTGAACATGTAAACTGCTCAGGCCTGGAAGAAGGTACTATTTAGTGACGAATCTAAATATTCGATATTTAAAAGTGATGGTATCAACTATGTAAGATGTCCAAATATGTAAAAACTTACTCCTAAATATGTTTGTCCTACGATAAAACATGGAGGCGGAAACATCATGGCATGGGGCTGTTTTTTCTAGTCATGGAATGGACCCTATTCTTATGATTGAAGGTTTAATGGATCGATTTATGTATGCCGATATTCCCAGTTACCTATAGGCCGTTTCATGTCGAAATGGCAGTATAATTTACTCAGTGAGTAAAACGGAATAGACATATATGTGTTCTATGAGTGCGAATGAGAAAACATTAACCATAAAAATAGGAAGGTCTATTATAAAGGTGGATTTATATGTAGCGCAGAGCACAAAAAATAGCATAGCACAGCAGCAATGTGAAGAAAAAGAAGAATATGTAATTTTCTCTCTATAAACTAACCAACAAAGTTTGATTTGACAGATTTGATTTCACGTTTTGTTTGGTTATTTAATTAAATTTCAATCTATTATTATAAGTGATGACGAAATGCTGCTTGCTTGTGCAGCGACATTATGTGCTGCTGCTTTGTAAACATATTCCTCTGAAACAACGCGTCTTCGATGGCATTCATTAAAGTTTGACATTTAATATTTATTTAATATTATATAAGACGTGGCAACATTGTACAAAATTCTCCATAAGATTAACATTGCCTATACCTTCCATGCTGCCAAATCAATATGAAATGGCTTATAGAAATAATATAAATATGGTAAGCTATTTGAGTACACATTCGTGTCTTTATTAACAAAAATAGATTCTAAAATTGATGCATTCGTGTACGCACTGCATGTTTTAATTTCAAAAATATTTTATTTCTGTTCGAACCTTCCTTACATATAAATTAGTGCACATGCATAACACAAATTAGTAACCTGTTGGAACGATGAAATTTGAATTTTAAATAAAATAGACGTAATTCATTAAAAAGACTTAATTGAACACCAATGAAATTTATTTCAGTATCGTTTCTGAATTCGGAGACGTGACGCGCGCGTATTTAGTTTTAATTATCTTTCGGGTTTTCGGGTGCGTTTTAAATATCGGGCATTAAAACGTGGCCTGACTCTGGAACATTTGTGTATTTAATAAAGTATGTGTAAATGTAGAATGTCTTTTAATCGTGAAAATGTTTGCAAATATGCGTTGATATGAGCTATGCTAAAATTTCAAATCGCCAGTCATTATTTTCAATTTACACGCTTAACACGAATATTAGATGAGCCGCCTGAACTTTGAATGCTGGGTGGTGCCACCATTACTTTGTCATCCACGGTAGTCTCTTAACATAACTAGAACCTGGTGTGTTGGGTATTGCACAATGGGTATCTCTGCCATTGCACTCGGTTTGCGTAGGTCTTGACTAATTCACATACAACACATATACAATACATATAAGTTAACTTTTTGAACAACCGCAAAGTATTTTAAAAAAGATTTATTTAAAATACAAGATAGCACAATGCTACAGTTACAAGACTTAATTCTGACTAACTAAGTTATACAATGCTAAAATGTTACATTATGTTATATGATCAGTTTGGAATCTCGCTGAATCTGCATGTTAATTGATGTATGTGACAATATAACTCCTCCCTTCTCAGAATGAAGCTCCTCCTGGTAGCTCGATGGCTTCTACGTTTTCCAATATAGTTTTTTGTTTTAATTTTTGTTTTTTATTAATTATATATTTAAGAATAATTTAAGCAGTTGAAAAAGTAACGGATACGGCAGGAATCGAACTCGCGACCATCGGTTTCGCGCCGACTCTAACCAACTCAGCTACGCATCCACTGACCACAACCGTCCCTTTTTCAACTGCTTCAATTGCCAAGTGTTAACAAATCGCGGGTTCGATTCCTGCCGTATCCGTTACTTTTTCAACTGCTTAAATTATTCTTAGATGTACCTTAACGTGAATTTCGTTAATAGTAATAATTAAAAAATATTTCAATTATATATTTGATTAGCAGATATATACTAACAATTAAAATAGTAATATATAATATTATTGTCCATATGCTTGGCACGTGAATGTTTACTTGTTCTTCTTTAATTACCGTAGGTGAATTAGTTATGATGTCTTTTAATTTCAATGTTTTTAGATTTATAGTAAAGTTGGAAATTTTATTGACTTTTAATTTGAATCGTAGTTCCGGTAGCAATATAGGTTTGCCATATGTTTTAGTTTGATACGTTAGTTTTTGTTGTTTGATGTAAATGTCACAATTATTTTCTTTAAGTAAATATATTCCGGTCAATGATTTAATATCGGTTCCTTGGGCACATTTTATGGTAATTTTTTCTTCTGTGGGAAATACTCCTAAATATTGGTTGATTTCTGTTATCACTTCTACGTGGTTTTTAATGATATTTAACTTTGTATATTGGCATTGTCTTGAATTTTCTTCTAGTAAGATTTGCTCTTTACAAGTTTCTTTTTGGTGAGTGTAGAATTGGTTCGGACATTGATATACTTTGCCTCGAGTACAAATGTCGCTCAGAGGTTTAATTTCATTATCTTTTGATTTTAGGAAGTATCTGACATCGGGAATTATTGTTACAATTTCTGATTCTTGTATGTTAAGTAACGGATAAAGGTAGTAGAGTTCGAATTCTTTTTCGTAATTGATAGGGACAGCTATAAAGTAAGTAATTCGTAAGGAATCAATTTTGCAATTTACTTTTAACAGTGATTCGTATTCTAATATGTTTTCGCGATTTGGTTCGTATGGTAACTGATTTTTATAGTGTAATGATATTCTCTGTAGTTCTACTAATAGTTCGTCATGGTTTATGATACTAGGGTGCAGAATTCTTAACTTGCAAAATGTTATTGAATTTTCGATATCCTGTAAAATATTCAGGATAGTGTTATAGCATATTATGAATTGATTATATAAGTCTTTTGCAAATAATATATCTACTTGTTCTAGATTTCTTTTGGCAATTTCATTAAGTTGTAAGATTCGTGATTTTAAAACTATTTCGTTATGCTGTATATCTCGTACTGTATCGTTAAAATTATTTATAATTTGGTGGTTTACTGAGTAGGCTAGTTTTAATTGGTTTTCTAAATGATGTTCGTTATCTTGTAAGTGTCCAAGAATTTTATTATATCGTTCACCATCTTCTGCGTCTAAATTACCAGTTACAAATTTGAATATTTTTCCTAATCCGTCGATAAGGCCTCTTTTGGATTTAGTGTTACTTGAGTGATATTTAATATTATTAAATTTTTGTTCTATGGTTAGTTATTTTATTATGGTTGTTTAGTTCGTTGGCGTATATCGTATTATTGGTTGTACTTAATTTTAAGTTTTCGTATTGAATATTTAAGTCGTTGTATTCGTCAAGAAGTTGTGTCAGGTCATAGTAATGAATGATTGTATGTTTTGTTTTTTCTAATTTAGCAATACCCAAATTTATAGGTAAGATGCCTTGGGTTTCTGTTATGTTTTTGATTTCTTGTCCTTGTCCGAGTCCAAACGCGAACAACCTGGAAGAATTTCAAATTGGTAGGTTCCTGTTCTAGGTCTTTTTATGTTAGATAGGTGTATTTTTTCTGTAGTGTTACCGTGTCTCGTATTTATTTTGGCGGTTTTAAAATTTTTATTTACTCTTTTTAATTTTTCTGCTTTGTATTTATTGCACGTTTTTTTGTTGTTTTTGTCTGTTTTTTACGTGTACAAGTTCGGGGATATGTGGTAATTCTGCTTTAGTTTCGTTTAATTTGCTTATAACCTTTTCTTTATTTTGTTGAATTTTGTCATTTAAATTTTGATAAAGTAGCTTTACTTTATTTCTGTGATATAATTATTTATTAATTGTTTGTCAATTTCTATGTTGAATGGGGATTTTAAGTCTAAGTGTTATTATTTCGCATGGTTTTAGTTTAGTTACTGAGTGTATTGTGTTGTTGTAGGCTAATAAGGCGTAGTTAACATTAATTTCTATGGGTTCATTTTTGTATTCTGCTTGATTATTAAATAATCGAATGTGTTCGATAAGGGTAGAATGGAATCGTTCTACTATTCCATTAGATTCGGGGTGTTGGGAACTAATGAAGTGCGTTGTTACTTTATGTAGTTCTTTAACCAGTGAATTTTTAAATTCTAGCCCGTTATCTGATATTATTTTCTCGGGGATGCCATGATGAGTGAAGTATTTTATTAAATTGTTAGCGATTTCTATGCCTTGAGCCGAATTTAGTACATATGCTTGTGCATATTTTGAGAATGAATCTACTATTGTGAGAAATTTAGCTTTTTCTAAAGTAATACTGTCAATGTGTAATATTTCGAATGGCTTAGTTGCTGTTGGTGTGACATTAAATTTTAAATTGAAGGGTCTTCGGTCATATTTAGTAATTTGGCAAATTTCGCAATTATTGATATAAGTTTGGATTGATTTACGTTGTGTTGGCCAGTAATAATGTTGCTTTATACGTGTTTCAGTATCATCAATACCTCTGTGGTTTGTTTTACTTTCATGGAAATTTTTTATTATTTGTGTTATTTCGTCTTCATCATTTTGTACATTTAATCATTTTTATTTCTGTATTATTTTTAAAATGTTTTTGTAGAATAGTGCTGAATTTTTCGTATAATTGGCTTACATTTTCGAAATAAAGATAGTATTTTATTTTTGGTACTATGAATTCTTTGATAAAGTTGATTATTTCTTGTTCGTAATTATTTTTAGAAAATTGTATTGCTATTCGTTGTTTGTTTTTATATAGTCTAGTGAGAATTGGGTAAGCAGGGTTAAATTCAACTTCAGAAATAATAACTTGCTTTTTACCGTGGTTTACAGGGCAATCTATTATAGGGATGCCTATTATAGGATTTTCTTGGTTTGAATGTATTGTATTGTCACTGTCAGTTGATGCGTCGTCGTCTAAGTTTCTAGTAGTTTTATCTACTTCAACTATAAGTGATTGATTATCTTCCGGATTATTAATTTTTGGGTCAAGTTGTTTGTTAAAGTCTTCCATGTATTTGAAAAATGCATCTGTGTTGTCTGTTTCATTTATATTGAGTTCTATTTTGTTACTTGGTGTTTTAAAGACAGTAATTTGTATTTCATTATTTTCAAAAATGTATTTTAACATGGATTTAACATCTGACCAATTTAGCATATCTTTTCCACAGGCTAATTTTGGGATACTCAAGTTATTGATGTTATTTTTTATACAAAAATGTTTTAAATTTAATAAGCAATAGAATATGTCTTGGTTGCTTGGTTTATCAAAATACCGGTTTTTTGTTATTAGGTATATTATAAATCTATCATTAATTTTTTGAAATATTACATTATGAAGTTCCGGATTTTGAGATTTTAGTTTATTTAAATTGTGACATTTTCAAATCTTTGCTGACACAATGTGCTATGCTATTATTAGATGGGGTGTCGAATAAGTTTCCCTCTATTTCTAAAATGTTATTGTTGTTAATATTGTTTACTTCTTTATTAGTTAAATAATTTTAATATTGTGCTAACGGGAATAATTTATCTTGAGTGTCTTTTAATTTGTTATTTTGAGTGTTATGGTCATACGGGATGCGGCTTAAAGCGTCGGCATTTGTATTTAATTTTCCTTTTTTGTAAATTATTTCATAATCAAATTCTTCAAGTTTTAACCGCCATCTGATTAGTTTTTGACTACATTGCTTTAGTGAAAATAAGCCATTGAAGTGGTCTAAGATCAGTAAAAATTTTAATTTTGCGTCCGAAAATATAGGGTCTGAAATATTGTGTTGCCCAGATTATGGCTAGAAGTTCTTTCTCAATAGTAGAGTAGTTTATCTCAGAACTGTTCAAGGTTCTGCTAGCGTAAGCAACTGGAGGGTCGTGGCCAATGTGGCCTTGTGACAACACGGCACCGATTGCTAAATTGCTGGCATCGCACGTTAGATTAAATTCTTTTGTAAAGTCAGGGTACTGTAAAAGTGGTTCGTTAATTAGTAGATTTTTACATGTCTCAAAACATTTTATATAATCATGATCTTCGATATTTATTATTGCGTCTTTCTTTAAACATTTTTTTGTAATATTAGCGAAATCTTTTATGAATTTTCTATAATATCCTAAGAGTCCGAGAAATCCTTTTATTTGTTGAGTGGTTTTTGGAATGGGGTAATTTTGAATAGCTATAATTTTATCTGGGTTTGGTTTAACACCATCAGGGGTAACAATATGGCCTAAGTACGCTACTTCTTTCTTTAGGAATTCTGATTTGTCTAGTTGAATCTTAAAATTTGAATTTCTGAGTCGGTCAAACACTAATTTAAAATTGTTAATATGTTCTTGCAGGCTTGTACTGAATATAATGATATCGTCTAAATATACTAAACATTTTTGGTTGGTTAGTCCTCTTAAAATATTGTCCATGACTCGTTGAAATGTTGTCGGAGCATTTTTTAAACCAAACGGCATGCGTAAAAATTCGTAATGTCCGTTTTCGGTGTTAAAAGCGGTCTTTGATATGTCGTCTTTGTTCATTTCTATCTGGTGGAATCCAGAAGCTAGATCTAGGGTGGTAAAATATTGACAACGTCCGACTTTATCAAGCAAGTCAGTTATATTAGGTAAAGGATATTTATCGCCAATAGTTTTGTCGTTTAGTTTCCTGTAATCCACAACAATTCGCCATTTACGCTTTCCGGTAGCGTCTAATTTTTTTGGAACTATCCAAATAGGTGAGTTCGATGGCCTAATTATTTTTTGATCTAACATTTTCTTAATTTGTTGGCTAACTTCTTGTTTGTGAATTTGAGGATACCTATAAGTTTTAGTGTAAATTGGAATTTCGTCTTTGGTTTTTATTATATGTTTGATTTGGTTTGTAAATGATAGCTTGTTATCTTCTTAATGAAATATGTCTGAATATTCTTTTATTAATTTATCTATTGCAAATTTTTCCACTGTGTTCATGTGGTCTGTTCGTATTTTGGATATGTCAAATTTTATTTTGTTTGATTGTAAGTAATTGAAATTTGGGCTTGAGTATGTTACATAGTTATCAAATTTATCTACTATAATAGGGTTTACTATGTTTAATTTTTCTTTCGTGTCCAACGGTCACACATTCTGGGATTATTAAATTGTCTATTCTATGCTGAGGTATGATTACAGTTCCATTTTTTAAGTTAACTTTGATTTGAATAATTTTTTCTGATGTCGGGTCTATTGTAATTGTATCTGTACTTGATATAATATTTGTATTTATTTTGCTTTTAAGATCGTGATATTGAATTTTTATTTTGCAATTTGGTGTTATGATCAAGTCATTGTGCATGCCGATTAATATTTTTAATATTTTTAATTTATCGACTCCTAATAGTATATCAAATTGATCGTGAAAATTAAAAATATGGTATTTTAATGCAGGATAATTTTGTATTTTAAATATTTTAGAAATAGGCACGAGAGTGCTAAATTGTTCCGTCGAGGTTCCGTGTGCGGTTGATATTTGAAAGGGATCTTTTATTATAGCATTTTTAAAATATTTATTTGCTACTTCTGGTTTGACAAAGGATTTAGTGCTGCCTGTATCTATTAAAACTTTTAAGTTATATTCGGGGAATATAATATATGGCAGTTTACTTTGGTGGTTTGTTAAATTCATTACTTCGATTATTGGTTTATATTTTGATTCGAGGCTGGGTCTTCTAAAAAATTATTCTCGTTTAAATTTTGTGTGTCGTTATGATGTTCTGTTTCAACAGGGAATTCTACTGATGGTTCGGTATAGTAGAAATCGGGTTCATTATCAAAATGTGTTTCTTTGCAATATATATTTGGTGTCTGTTCGTGTATGTTAAAAAGTTCTTCCGATATAAAGTTTGGTCTATTTGGTCGGGAATAAGTATGATTTTGTGTTGAAGGTCCAGGTCTAGGTTGGAATGGTTGAGCGTATCTAGTCGAAATACTCATTGGGGTAGGTTTGGGTAAATTTTGATTATGAGTTGGATTTTTGTTATAAGGGCTAGAAGAGTTGTTTTTATTTGCAAAAGGTGTTTGATTAGTGTATTGTTGTCTAATTGGTTTGTTAAGTGGGAAACGAGTGTTATGTGCGAAGTTTGTCAATGGTAACGGTTTATATTGAGCGGGCTTGTAGTTATGTATATTGGGTTTATTATTGGTTTTCGAAAAGTTGTTTACAGGATATTTTGTCATTTTAATATTATTTTCAAATTGAAAGTCGTTAGTAAGCATGCTTAGAGCAGAGTTTAAATCTGCTGGGTTTTTGGCACGCATAAGTTGGCCAATAGGCTCTCTTAAGCCACGTAACAAGATTCTAAGTGCATAGTTGCGAAAGTATGCATTTAATACCGATGCTTCATTAGCAGGTACATTTGTGGTGAAATATGAAGTTTGTAAATTAAGTAAATGTTGTATTTTATTAAAAAATTCAAATACGGTTTCATTAGAATTTTGTTTTAGTTCGGTCATTTCCGCATTAAGGGTGTAGCAGTCTCTTTTATCTGCATATGTGTTTACTAACGCGGTTTTTAAACATAACCAGTTATTAATACAACAACTAGATATATTAATGGCTGCTTCGCCTTTAATTTTAGAACGGATACTTGACAGTAAATACTCATTTTGAAAGTTATTTACATCTACCGTATCATAAAATTTACTTACAAGTTTTTCACAGACTTCTATGAATCGTGGGAGAAGTTCTCGTTCTCCATAAAAATCAGGTACTATTTCGAGGTATTCCTTTTTTAATGCCATATTTAGGCTTTGGGGTAGAATTAAAGTGGGATTTCTTAAAATTGGGGTGAGCACTAGTGGTGTAGAGCTATTTAGATTTTGGGGACGGTTTTCAGGACCGGAGTCAGAATCAGAATTTGAATTACTTGTGGAATTTATTTCCCTAATTTGACCTCTGTTAGACATAAGTACTACTCACGGCAATATCAATGTCCACTTCATTTGCGTTGAAGCTGTAGATTCACCGATGTGGTAGTTGTCCAAGGAATGGCTGCACTCGGAGACGCTGATATTCTCTCAGCTTGGCTAGGAGATGCAGGAGGTCCTCTACGAATTATGTTGGGTTGATTTTATTTTACAAAGTTAAAGTTCTTTAATTGCCACTTAAATCACTTAGTGAACCGAAATTATATTCGTTAATTTCGTTATTTTGGCAATCCTACCGACTGCGCCAGTTAACTTTTTGAACAACCGCAAAGTATTTTAAAAAAGATTTATTTAAAATACAAGATAGCACAATGCTACAGTTACAAGACTTAATTCTGACTAACTAAGTTATACAATGCTAAAACTATTTATGTTACATTATGTTATATGATCAGTTTGGAATCTCGCTGAATCTGCATGTTAATTGATGTATGTGACAATATAACTTATATAAAATAACTTGGGCCAGGGGCTATTTTGCTATTGCTGCTACCTCATACTTTGGCATGCATTTTAGTTTAAGGTAGCGGGAGAATGGCCAATGCAGGAAGGAGGGGAAGGATGGGAAGAAAGGGAGCCAAAAAGGATGTTACTTAGGATTGAATGGTTTTCACTCAATATCATAGAAGCAAAATACCCTTGAAGGTTAGATAGATATATGTGTGTTCTTCCACCGTAAAAATGTTCAGCATTTGTAATCACTGTGTTATCTTTATGTGTTACCATTATGTGTTGTTATTACGTGTTAAAGAATAAATATATTTGTGCTGTAACAAATCGAGCTAGTTGCGTACCGATCTAGTTCAGTTTTGCTGAGCTAGGTAATTCGCGATTAGCAACTGCAACTAGCTACGTAATATCTAGCAACAGTTGCATAAAATTGTTCCTTCCGCATTCAGCGAAATGTTGCTAGGTCGGGATTTGTTTACAATATCGGCCAGTTGAATGTAGGTCAGAATTGAGTATATAATGGCGATGTCGCTTGACTTCAGGGTCTCAGTTCAAATTGCGATTAGTGAGTATTATTTTGTCAGTAAGTAACTTAAGCTTAAACCAGTATTTGTAAAGTCATTGTTATTTTAATATTTGTTATATCTTTATAGTTTTGAATTAAAATCTTATTTATTATTTGAACTAATTTAATCTCTCACGAGCTATCCTAGTCTGGACATATTTAAGTGTGTATTAGAAGACTTCTCCAAAAAACCAACCACCAGGTGCGTATTTGAAGAAACATCGCTACACGCACATAGTTAAGAGGGGGCCAAACGTGTGCACGTTCTCATAAGACGCGCGTTTGTTACAGTGTGTTAAATAGAGTGAAGTGTTATAGTGGCAATATAATATTGTTGAAGGTTATTATAAATGTTTCAAATATTGCACTATTGCTTCATGTTCCAGATTGCTTAGAACAGTTTGCTCAAATGCCCTTCAACTGTGAAAATTAAAATAATCATTGCTAGAGGTTAGATCCAAAATTACATAACGCTCCCCAAATTTATTTTACAATTGCAAATGCGAGGGTTAATCACTGTAGTCCATTCTGAGACCAGAAATAAAATAGCTTGTACTCATTACTTGATTAGACATGCCAGTCTCTTAACACAGTTTAATATAACTTAGAGGCTGGGGTGCTGGGCATTGCACAATGGAGAAAACTAATACGTGTGTGGGTTTAGAACGCCATATTAATACACATATGTTTGTTACTGTGAAATGGGTTAAAAGGGGCTTTTGCTGTTGCGGCTACCTCATACTTTCATTCATTTTCCACGTTTTAGTAACAGATGAATAGCATTCAGAACAAACAGTTTCAAGCACAACGTACGAAGAATATTCGTTCCTAGGAAACATTTATTCCTAGGAACGACCTGGCCCGTCCCTTCACTCAACCGCGGGTACGGGGCTGGTCTCTGTCGATGTGGTGACCGGGCTTACGTACTTTCGGATCATTTACGAAAACATAGTAAAATATTTATCGTCAATAAACCGAGAGTGCAAACTAACAGACCCCACACCCGACAGTCCAACTTTTTAAGTGGTTGGTCTGATTACTCGATTATTTCTCAAATATTTCTAGTTATTCGTTAATTCAGTTGAATATTTCTCTTAACTTTTTTGTTTAAAATACATATAAAAAACCTCAGTGTAAACAATTGCAGATATATTTCTTAACAAGTGATGGTTTTTGTGCTCTTAAAAGCTCTCTTTTTAACATGTAATAAAATTTACTTTCTTACACGCAGTCCTTGACGTATTGCAATCATGAAAAGTTTTGATCTCGAGATTTTAAAGGAAATATCCGTTTTGACCAACCCTTTATCGATTCCGTCTTTTTTTGGAATCACGTCCGTCTGTGTATGTGAGCGCTCTACAACCTCAACGGCTGAAAAGAAAATTATGAAATTTAAAACAAAGAATTTGTATGTGCCTGGCAAGAAAAGCTTCTTTTATTGAAGAAAATATACAAACCGTAAGTGCCTGTTTACTTTTACAGTTGATGCGATTGCTCAAAAATGGTTGAAGTTACAAAAAAATTGTTTGGTTCAAAATTAAAGGTATTATTACTATGCATAACTTTTGTTTGAAAATTTTTGTCGAAAATGGTACCGGAAACAAGAAAATGGCCATTAAATTTTGTTATTATTATAATTATTTTCACATTAATCGTATCAACTATGCCTGTCAATTGTTTAATAGAAAAACAAAAAACTTAAATAATTTGGAGATTGACATTTAATATTTACTCTAAGAAACAATTTAGTGCAAAGGGGTTCCAAAGATTAGTATAATATTATAAATTAGAAAAATAGTCTAAATATGATCTAACCGAAATGCGTATAAGAAAGTTCAATGCATGACACTGCAGATGTTTTTTCAAAGTCGTTCTACTTTTGCCGCGACGATACTAACGAAATATAAAAAATCTTATGTATCTCTTACTCTGTATGTATGGTGACGAAAGAGTACGAATGTCAGGCCATGAGGCCGGTCCCGCCATCTGTGGATACCTACTGGCTTTCCTAAGCCAAGGGCGACGGGGTGTTGGTGCCGCACAAACCGACTTAAGCCAGTTACGTTTTGGTCTCCGGTTTGAGCAGTGACCTTTTCTTGAGAAAGTGTGAGCTCTAGGTCGCGGTTTTTACGTGCTTGTCTTCTGTTCTTAGTTTTTTTTGAGGGTTCTGATTTTTATTCGTTTTTCCGGCGATATCTTCATCCACGGAGGGCATCGACCGTCCCGTCGATCAGACACGGGCGTACCGACGACCAACGTCCCCGGTCCCAAGTATATATTTTTTGGAATACATGTCCTTGACGTCTGCACGTGGTTTCCTTAGACCCGAAACCAGGGCTGCCCTGAGGAAATAAAGGTTGTACCATTCTGTTCTTTCTAATCCTCCGGAGGACATTTCATCACTTAGTTTTAGTTTCATTATTTTGGGGTTTCGTATCGTAAAATCCCAGTATTTATTTATTACTGCCGGTGCTATTGATTAATTATTTCCCATTATTTATTTATTTATTGTTGGTACTGTTTATTATTTATTCCCCATTATATATTTATTTATTGTTGAACTCTCGTACGTATTTATTATTGTTAGTACTATTTATTTATTTGCCGTTATTTATTTATACATCGTTAAGCCTCCGTGTTCCCGGCTTCTAGGTTTCCCTTCACGCGAACCGTGATTATTAGTCGTTATTTTAGCTTAAAGGTAGGGTTACCGTAAATTGCTCGACATAAGGTCGAGCTTGCTTGTATTCCTTCAGCCGAATTAATCCGGATACCTACCCTGATGTACTGTATATCCATATTATCGCTGTGCTTCGATTTTCCACTCAGATTCACCAATATCTATTGATCGTAAAATCGATACATCTACGAACATCGCTAGTAGCCGTTTGTCTATCTGCGCAGAGCCATCTACACTTCCCGATGTGCGAAACTTGTGACACTGCTTTGACAGTGCCGCACGTACTGTTGGAGTGCTCCCAGTTTACCGAGCAGCGAAACAGGGCGGGTCTGTCACTTGACCTGTCGGTGGCCCTTGTTGACCATTCGACACTCATTGACAGGGTCGTCCTGTTCCACAGGAATACAGATCTATTTGCCTTTATTTAAAAGTGCTAGCTTTGTCATTCATTTAATTTATACACGTTTTTTTTTTTTTTTTAGCACTCAATAATATTTTACAATATCATTTATTTTTACAATTTTAAACCTGTACATTTTATTTATTTATATATACATTTATTAATATTTTACATTTAAAAGATATTAAGTTTACAATTTTATTATTACATAACATATATTTAGTTAGTTTCTTTCATACTATAGTTTATGGCGTGAATAGCCCAAGAGGCTGATACGCCTTTAAATTTTAATCCTACCTACCTACCTGCCATCTACACTTCCTTTGTAGGACTGCTGCTGGGGCATGCAGGAGACCGGGAGTTCCTTGCTTGGCGCTCGATTCAATCGTAAAGCTCCACAGGACCTACGGGAATGCGCTGGGACACTTACGTGACTATAACTATTTTTTTTGCTTTATTCCTTAAACATTTGTCTGTTATAAATTTTTAATTTTGCATCAGATAAAATTTCTTTTATTTTTGTTATTAGTGGTACAATTTACGGGTTAAGTACTATACTGTACTTGTTATTTAGTTTCAATATAACGGTGAGATACACACGCGGAGGTTTATTTGTTCCTACGTGGACTCCCTCACACCTACGCCCATTCAGTCTTCCCATCCTATTTAGACGCCCTTACCCGGCCACTCCTGAGCTAGTGGGCCAAGCTCCCAATTTAACGGTGACAGTATATATGTGTTATAAATGTAAGATTTCGCTGCCATCAATGTTATATTGTTCTATCTATGTTTCCCTAATTTGCCATCACGATTTTACACTAAATTAACGCGCTGCCACCAGTGGACTACCGGGTCCACACCGTTTAACTATGATCCTAATTAACTAACTCGCCAATCCTAGGGCTCGTGGATTCTAGTTTGGGGGCTTGCCTGGAGTACCAAAATGCATAAGCTCAACAACTCTCTTTCCAACACTTACCTCGAACCTGCGACTTGATTGCGGTTCCTCAACTCTATTATTCGATCGGCAATAATCCTCGGTCAGGTCTCACGGCACACTCGGTCTTTTCCACTTTACACTGTGCACTTTTGATAAAGGTAATTTAAGTAACTTATAAAATGCCGCTAGCTTATATCCAATGTATATTTAAGAGAAAAGCAACAAAAAAGAAAAACAAACTCAATACAATAACAACCTTATTACAATAAGCTACTCTTAGTACAAACATCATTCACTCCGCCTGTAACTCTCCGGTTTATACTCAAACCCTCGATCGTTTTCCCTACGACCTCCTCCGCTCAAAAATCTACCCTCACTGTCTCGCTAACTATCCTATTTTTCCCACTTAACCAATATCTTCCAAGTCTCGTTGCGGATAGTACTTTTACAACAACAAAACCTGACCCTTGATTTGAGTGAATCATGCTGGATCAAGATACGTAAGCCTTAAATCTACAACAGAAAATGAAAAACATTTACTTTGCACGAGCAACCAATAAATATTATTGGGACTCGACAATATACTAAGATATCAAAAGTCAACAACGAATTTAAATTTACAATGACCAATGTCATTAAAAACACTACTTACACCACACAATATGAAACATAAAAATAATGATTACGCGCTTCTTGTTATATTGTTCCGTACCTTACAAACCCTCATTTTTAATATAACACAATTATAAAATGTGAAAAAAAAAATTAATAATAGGTAATGTGGAACATTACATAAACATGTTTAAATATAATATTTAAATTATATAGAGACACTCCTTAATTGCACCACATTGCAACAGGCTTTGTTTAGAAAATGCTGATGTCTCTAAATTCTTTTATAAGAGAGCCAGACAGTAGATTAAGAGGTAGAATTGTAGATAATAAGCTAGAGCACAACATTATAACATACCTATGTTGCTTAATAAAATAAAATATTTTTTAATAGATTTTAACGAATTAAAATCTTAACTGGCGCAGTCGGCAGGATTAAAAAACAAAAGTCTACTTTGTCGGAAAAATTATATTGTGTTAAATCCGTTAAAACAAACTAGTCGACGGTTTTAACCGTTAACTTGCTGCGATCTTGCGAAGTGAAGTGAAGTGAAAAAGGACAATATAGTGTTAGTGAAAAACGATCAGTGCCGTCGCTTAAGTCAGAACCAGCATGTATCACCCAGCCATCTACATCTCCTGGTGCTACGAGACGCGTCACTTGAGCCAGAGTCCATCAAATACACCAGCAACAACCGCAAACGAACATTGCGAATAATGCGAATGAAGATCGCAAACACTATCTTACTATTGTAAGTAAATATATTATTGTGAAAAAAATCGCATAATTAAAATCAAAATTATTAATAATGAAAACATAAATTACAAAAAAAATGAATCAAGGAACTTATGTATTCACACACTTAAATTGTTCAGGCTTCGAACCTTCACGGTCTGACGGTAATTTTACTAGACGTGCTAGGTTTTTTGAAGTTATTTTTATTTATTGCTTTTTTATTTTGAACCTTTCTAGTAATTGCTCTCAACAACCAAAACGTGACATTTATCATGTTTTGAGGATTAAGACGTGAAAATTTCTAGAAATTTAATGTTATGCCCTTACTACAAATATTCTGTTGACCATCTGCTATTTTCTTAACTGGAAAAACCCAAAAAGCCTTGGTGGGGGTTATCTATGCTGAGGTTTCACGGCTTACCAAATCCAGTCTTATATAGAAAACTGAAGGCTCAAGTCAACTTAAATGCACAGTTCACGAAGCCAAAGTAAGAAATATTAACATAAGCAATATAATATGTCTCATGCTTATTATACAAAACCTTAACCGTTATTTTAGTTTGGTGTTGTGTAACACATTTGGTGTTTCATTTTTGTAAATAATTGTTATAGTTAAAAGTGCCGTGTGTTATTTAAAAATCCTAAAGAGAAAATCTACAACATCTCAACCATAAATAAAGAAGTGTTTACATTTCTAGGCATAATTCTGAAAAACGACGGAATTGTTAAGACATTAAATGATTTTATAACTTCAACGGAAGAAGTTATTGAAATAATCAATCAAAGTAATCCATCCGAAATCACAAAAAAATTAATAATACTTTTTATTAAAAAGAAAAACATTAACCATGCCTAAGAACTCTTATCCGGAGCCAGCCTAAATGCATGGCGAGATATAAAAACATTACTTATACAAAATTACGGAGATAAAAGAAATGCAGCAACATTATTCATGGAAATTTGCGATCCAAAACAAATTAACGAACTAATTACAATATTTCATAAGAAATATGTTGAATTATTTTTACTTTTTAAAAGCAAAATAGAATTAGATTTACAGGGCATAGAACTTAAAACCATGTACGAGTTTGGGCAGCAATTTGCAACCCAATCTTTCACTAAAAATTGTAAGGAACCATATCGATCACAGTTGAGTGCTAGACATCCGAGTACAGTAGGTGAAATATCTAATTTAATAACAAATGATTTGCAATATGTGAAAACTCAAAATCAGTATCAAATGCAAATAACTCGTCCCAAACCATATCAAGCACCTTTAACTAATTACGGACAACACCAATCGCCAATGTCAAAATTCTTTAACCTCAATCTCATTTTTCAAGATAACCTATGCAAATTAAACCTGCATATAAAGTAACGCCCATGTCCACACCTACTAGGATATATAGACTAAATAATAATTTTACCCCTCAACAAAGACCAACATTTATTGCAGAAGAATTATTTAATGCAAAACAACATCAAGAATTTGAAATTGAAAATGAGGAAATACCAGATAATAATTTCGAAATCAATGAGCATGATAGTGAAAATGATAGCGAGAATGTAAATTTTCCTGTAGATTCAGAAACAAATTTGAATACCTAATAATTAATATGATCAGTCATTTACTTTATATCAAACTACAAGTCCTTCATATTCTAATTGATACCGGCTCAACTCAAAATTTTACCAATAGAAATTACGTTTATAAAAGTAAATCAAAATTAAAAAAAATTTAAAGAAATTTTTACCATAAATACTATGAACGGAGAAACGAAAGGTGAGGAGTATACCATTATTAATTTCAAAGATAAGAGTTTTAAATGTTATTTGTAGGTAGGTTGGTAGGATTAAGATTTAAAGGCGTATCAGCCTCTTGGGCTATTCACGCCATAAAATATAAAGAACTAAACTAACATTTTAAATATATATAGTGTAAAAATAAAATTGTAAAACTCAAATCAATAAATTGTAAAATATTAACAAAGAGGATTAAAAATGAACATATAAACGAATAAAAAGTACATGCTTAAAATTGTAAAAATAAAAGATATTGTAAAATATTGAGAAAGTGCAAAAAAAAGTACGTGTATAAATAAAATTAAAGACAAAAGTTGCATTTTTAAATAAAGGCAAATAGACCTGAATTCCCGAGAAACAGGACGACTTTGTCAATGAGTATCGAATGGTCACCAAGGGCCACCAACAGGTCAGGTGACAGACCCGCCCTGTTTCGCTGCACGGTAAACTCGGACCACTCCAACAAAACATGTCAAAGCAGTGTCACACGTTTCGCACATCGGAACATCCTCACGCCGCAGAAGATGGCCATGCGTCTTCCAGGTGTGCTTTATCCGGAGTCTTGGCACAGGGACCTCCTCCTTTCGAGATGCCTTATGGGAAGAATCCCATGGCCTCACGTTCTGCTTAAGATTTTAGGGGTTTATTTACTAATATTTGACTCCACCTTTCTTGCCATTGATTTATGATAAAATGCTTCAAATGACCCTTGAGGTCATAAGCAAGCTCCCAATCATAATCAATGATTGCCCTGGACAACGCTCGTATAGCTGCTGCAACAGCTGCTTCATTCCCGCGAATACCAACATGACTCGTTAACCAAATAAAGCACACGATAGACCCTTTTGACGGTGGGGTTTGTATCTGCTGCAAGAGAGGATTTTTAGTTTACAAAGAATCAATCGCTTTCAGAGCACTCACTTAATCCAACAAAATAACGAAAGAATTACGTGCGAGTCTGCAAATATATAGAAGTGCTTGGTAGAGTGCATATAGCTCTGCCGTGTACACGGACGCGAGTTTGTGAAGTCGAAACTCACATGCGCCTCTTGCTGATATAAATGCACATGCAACTCTGTCGTTGCTCTTTGAACCGTCGGTGTAAATGCAAAAGCATTGCCGATAGTTGGCAATGATTCGAGGAAACTCACGTTGGAACAGAATGGGTGGAGTAGCGGATCGATCTAGCTTTGAAAGCGCATAGTTGGTATTCGGACGGGAGAATGTCCAAGGAGGAAAGGGGCTGAAAGAAGTGTCTGGGGTTGAAGGAAGTTCAAAATTAACTTCTCCAAAAGTATTGCGAGATCTGATTGAAAAGGAACCCACCGAACGAGCCCTTCTTTCATAAATCTCCTTAAATTGTTGACCAAAGCCAGTGTCAAAAACCAGGTGATATGGTTTCGACTTCATGGCTGCCGTGTAGTTCATGGTCAAATGCCTGTGACGATCATACAGAGAAGGCTCGCCAGCTTCGCACAATACACTTGGTATTGGACTGGTACTCAACGCACCAGTAGAAAGACGAATACAAGTATGGTGTATCGTATCAATAGTTTTGACTATAGATGGCCTGGCAGACGCATAAGCGATACATTTGTAGTCCAGCTTCGAGCGTATCAAGGTCCGATAAAGTCGCAGCATAGAAATACTATCGGCGCTCCACGATTTAGAAGTTAGAACTCGCAACTGATTTAGAGAAAACCTACATTTTGCCTTCCAAGCCACAAGATGGGCACGCCAGTTAAGCTTCATGTCAAATAGAAGACGGCGTTGACAGAAATGAATGCACTCTGACTTGGCCGCAGAAAATACGAAACCTTGCTTAGTAGCCCAGGTATAAAGATGATTGATTGCTAACTACAGCTGATGCTCTATGGAAGCCATCTTGCTAGAACTGCAGAAAATCGCCAAATTGTCAACATACAAGGATCCCTGCATAGGTGAACGGAAACATTGAGCATCACCGTTGATGGCCACAGCAAACAACGTGACACTCTAAATAGATCCTTGCGGTACTCCGTTTTCTGGAATAAAAATGTTGGAGAGTTCATTTCCTACACGAACTTAAAACTTTCTTAAGAAAAGAAAGCTTACAAGAAACATGGGAAGATTGCTTCTGAAGCCCCAGGAGTGTAATGTACGCATAATACCAAATCTCCAAGTGGTGTCATAGGCTCGCGCAATATCAAGAAACACAGCTACCATACGTTGCTTGTTGAGAAAAGCATCGCGGATGGTTGATTCAAGTCTTACCAGGTTGTCTGCAGTAGAACGGCAACGACGGAAGCTGCACTGGATGTTATCGAATAGGTTGATTGATTCCAGGAACCATACAAGAAGCCTGTTGATCATGCGCTTACAGACACAACTGGTAAACGAGACTGGGCGATAGCTAGATGGCAGTTTTTTATATTTCCAGGCTTTGGAATTGGTACTATAATCGTATCACGCCATGGCGTTGGCCAAATACCGGAAAACCAAATGCGATTGTACATTTGTAGAAAAATATTTTTCCCAGCAGGATCCAAATGGCGAAGCATCAAGTAGTGAATAGCATCAGGTCCAGGAGCGCTATCGTGCAAATCTGAAATCGTCCATGCTGAAAGAATGATTGTATATTTAGTCACCCGGAGGAACAAAATTGAGACATTGCCTTTCCAAGATTGATTTTTGAGCGAGGAAGCCACCTGGATAATGATTGGAACTTGAAATATACGCGAAATTTCATGGTTTTAATATAAGCAACATCAGACCGACAGGTAAAGACACTGCCGTTGATATCTAGGCCTAAAACCATGCTAGATTTTGATCGGCCAGATAATTTTCATACCTTCTCTCATACTTCTGAAACTGGAGTGTAGGTGTCTTCCTCTTCCGAACAATTCTACTAGCATTTGTCTTGGCTTGAAAGTAACGGATCATATTCTCGGTGGCAGGGAATCGCCTAGAATGGCGAAAAATATGTCTTCTTCACGGATAGCAACCCCGCACTCCTCATTCCACCAGGGAACGGGTATTCTATTAGAATGAATAGGTGTTAGAGGAATACCTTCTTGCGCAGCAGACTTGATACCAACCATGAAATACCGAGCATGGTCGTCCACATAAACGAAATCATTTTCACCAAATACAGTCAACTCCGTGAACAGTTTTCAATCCGCTCGCTTTGAAACCCATTTTGGACAACAAGCATCAAGATCCGAGCCCTGTAAAATTTCAGAATGATCTGAAAGATAATGAGCGTTGAAATCGCCCATAAGAATGAATGGAGTTGCCAATTATTCAATTAAATCATCGATATCACGCATATCGACATTGTCGTTTGGCGGAAGATAGATAGAACATAAAGTGACCAGAAGAGGAATAGCGACACGGACAGCAACAGCTTGCAATTCAGAATTCAAAGCAACCTCTTCACAATACACATCTTCACGAACCAGAATCGCTACTCCACCACGAGCTTGGCCATCAGTAGGCACATCAGTACGAAATACTGAGAAGCCTCGCAATGCAACAGCTCTGGTGTCTTGAAAATGTGTTTCTTGTAAGCATATGCAAGAGGGAGTCTGCTCAGCATTGAGAGCTTTAAATTCTGCGAAATGGCTGTAGAAACCATTAAAATTCCACTGTAGTATGGAAGGCATTATTTGGGTGTGGAAGATTTATCTCGCTCTGGCCTAGAAAGTTTAATGCTTGTGACTTCCATAGGAGAAAAGGATCTTGAAGATTGAGATCCCTTCTTTTTAGGAAGTTTGGTGATGGAGAAACTTGAAATATTCGATGTTTCTCGAACCTCCACTGTGTGTTTTATCGAAATAATTATAGACGAAGTAGGACTTGATTTTAAATAAGTAATTTTGATCTTCGGTTTGGCGTTAACTTTTGTCTTAGATTGACTTATAAATTTGGTAGCTGCATTCGAAATAGATTTTAAAATTTGTGTAACACAAGATTTAGGAATGGTATTTTTAACAACAGAAGGCAATTGGAACAGTTGCAGAAAAATTAGGTGAAGGAAGGCTATCGGTTTGAACGGCAATAGATTATTTTATAACGGGTATTGCAGCAATGGTTGCGAAAGAATGGCTAAGCACAGGACAGGCGTCGAAATAATAAAGTTTGTTTGTAATATTGATTTCAATAATCTTACTTTTTTCCTGATTGCGTGGACAATCAGAAAAGAAAGAAGGATGATTGCCAGAACAATTAACGCAGCGGGCCGAATCCTTACATTCTTCGCCCAAATGCTCCTGCTCACTGCGCCGTGGTCACACAGCTTGTACGCCACTACGAGATGCAGTGTGCCCGATCTACTGGAATTTGAAACAAAGCATTGGCCGCGGAAAGTACGGTCTCACAAAACAATTGTGAAACCCAACTTTAATCCTTTCTGGAAGCTTATCTAAGAGAACAGTGTTTGTCGAAACGTTGAGCATTTTAATATAATATCAATTGACTGCATTCCTGAAATATTTTATTATTTAATGAAAAACATATTGTTTGCTACTTCTACAGTGTAAAAGTGTAAAAATAATATTTTATTACTCGTTTTATTATCAATAAAATATATTATATTAATGCCTTTTTTTGTCTATTTTTTGAAAAGTTAAAGCGTATTTCCTGTATATTTTTGTCTTTTTAGCCTACCTTTTTCAGTTTTTTTTCGTGTCTAAAAATCCTCAGCATGTTCATCATCACTATCATCAATCAATAAAGGGACCACACCACCTTCCATGTTTTTATCCGAATTTCATACCTTTATCGACGCGCTACAGCCCAATTTGACCATTTACACTGATGGATCCAAGACAGCAACGGGCACAGGTTCTGCGTTTGTGTAGGTAAACGTTGCTGATACATTTTTTTCACCAATGTCATCTGTGTATTTCGCGGGATTATTAGCGATCTATAAAGCTATAACACTCTACTGAGTATTATACCGAAGCGAAGCATATTACTTTGTTCTGATTCCCTTAGCGCCGTCATGAGCTTACAGGATGGATTCTCATCTGATCCATTAGCCCGTAAAGATATTGACAAAATAGTCAAATATTCACAAGCGATTCAGCCATTACAGAAATGTGGATACCAGATCACGTTGTTATCCCGGGTAACCATGCAGTTAATGCTGCCGCGGCCGTTGTTGCCAACCAACTATACGTAATCGAAATTCTAATACGAACTGAAGATTTGCGTTCTTCTTCCCTCATTACCAATTTATTTTATGGCAACCAGAGTGGATCAGCTGTGTTAATTAGCCGAGTCTCATCAAGCTCTTAATAACAAAGTGGACTACACCATTAATAATGACACGCCAAGAACAAGTTACATTTACTAGAATGAGAATAAGTCACACAAACGTCACACACTGTCATCTCCAAACAGGAAACGGGAGGCAAGTCTGCAATTCTTGCAATGTCTCTGTCACAGTTAAACATGTTTTGATGGAATGTGGAAAATACGTCGCATACAGAACACGTTATTGCGTCAATGGGTTACTATCGTTCATCTATGACGCTAGAATAATTGGAGAAATATTGTGGTGCTAAGAGAATAGTGCTAAGCGGTGAATGACCTCAGCAGTCGAACCGGTATTAAATTTAAAAAAAACTGATGTGTTAATATAGAGTTAGTAGCAATGAAATTTGGTAAGAGACATGAAACTGCAATAAAAATTAATTTTGGATATCGACTGGTATAGTTGTAATGAAGCGTATATTATGGGAAAGCAGTCTTTATTTTTTTAAGCAATTAAGCTCGACGTATCGACATCACAACTGGGTGGTATAACCCCTTAATATCTTTTATTTTCATTCTCACTAATTTTACTGTAAGTACTGCCGTTTTTGAGTTATAGCAGAATATTGAAAATGCCTTATTTTTTTGTAAAGAGAACCTCTAACTAATCTTGCTGTAAGAACAACCGTTTTCGAGTTATAGAGAAATAAAGAGAGTTATAGAGAATATGCAAAAATTGACTAGGGCAAACATGCACTTCCGGTTGGAATATTTCCTTCAAAAATATGAGATTATCCTGCCAAGCATTTACAAATCTCAAGTTCGCAGTTTTATAATTTTAGCATCGTACACACACGCGCGCGCACACACACATGCGCATGTTCTCAAATATCATCTGACTCAATTCAGCGAAGAACAAAAGATATATTTCCGTTAAAATATCGAAATCAAAATTTTTCATGATTACAATACTTAAACTGCGTATAAGAAAGTAAAAAATGTTGAGTATGTACTTCGAAAATAATTATTTAAAAATATCAATTTTGCTTACTTACACTTTTGTTCGGCAATTCCTAATTGGAAATATTTAAATTATAACCCCAAATCGCAAACCAATTTTCAGTGTTTGATATTCCTAAAATTAATAATTTAACAGGTACGTGAATTAAGCACCAAAAAAATAGGCGCAAATTATGTTTTTTACATTACATTATTAGCGCCGTTGAAATTTTCTATAAATATACAATAGGAAGATTACTTTTTACTTTCTTACACGCAGAATAAGTAAGTATTGTAATCATAAAAAATTTCGACCTCGAGATTTCAACGGAAATATACCTGTGTGTGAATGCGCTCTGCAGCCTAAACGGCTAAAGATGAAATTATGAAACATTAAACTTAAGATTTGTATAAGCTTCGCAAGTGCACCTTTTATTTTTGAATAAAATATTCAAACGGAAAATGCGTGTTTACTCTAGTCATTTTTTGGGATTTCTTCAATTACTCAAAAGTGGTTGATGTTACCGAAATTAAAATTAAAGGTATTAATATTTCGGAGAACTTTTGTAAGAAATTTTTTTCAAAATAGGCACCGGAAATAAGAAAATGGCAATTGAAATTTGTTCTTATTGTAATTATTTTCACATAAATCGTATCAACTGTGCCTGTCACTTGTATAATAAAAAAACAAAAAAAAATAATAATTTGGAGTTGGACATTTAATTTAGTGAAAATGAGTTCAAAAGGTTGGCAAAACATTATCAAATTGGAAAATAGTCTAACCGAAATTCGTATGAGAAAGTTCGGCGGATGACACTGCACATGTTTCTTTTGATAATTATTGAGCACTCGCTTAGGTATTTGATTTAAATTCGTTTATGAGTGACAAAACGGCGGATACTTTGCAAATAATTGTCAGTATCCATGGTCATCTAAGCAAATAATGTGAAGACACATATGATATATTTCAATTCTGTTTAGTTTTAAACTTTTCCTTGTGTTTCGCTGCTATTGTTTCTGACATGTACTATTTAATACATAGTTTTATGATATCCAATTATTATACTCAGGATAACATACATATGGTAATATGGATGCCTTATTATATATGCGCGTTGATATTTGTGGTGTATAATGTTAATACAGTTAATGAGCAAGTAATAATACATATTAATGATATATAATATCTTATTAATTCAGATTGTTTTTAGGGGCATAGAACTTCTCAAATTAAGACTGATATTCGATATAATGCGGCATGTGGTGAAAAAATTACAAATTTGGTAAATAAATAAATTTTAATTTCAAAATAGTTCTGTTTGTATAAATATTACTCTCATTACAGATAACTGCTCATATACCTATTAAGGTTGAAGAACCAAAAATATACTTTTACAGCTTGTGGATAATTTTCTATCGACAACACTTTTTTATATACTGTAAGGACAATTAAAATTTTTAGTGGATTGACCATCATATCATTAATTTGTATATGGTTAATTTTTTAATTTTAGATGGCTGCAGGAGTTAATACTTATATATTAATTTTATATCAATTTCGATAAATGTAATATTTATAATAAATATTAATTGAATGCATGTTGGGCACTAGATGAAACATATTATTTTTGAAGATTACCAAAAGATCGAAAAGATGTAGAAATATAAATAATGTTTTAAGCACCATTAAAAGAATTTATTTTATTTAACTATGCACTTATGTGATTATTTTCTGAATAGAAAAAAAATCTTATCAATTGGGTTTCTTCCAACATCTTTCGCGTTCCTCAAAATAGGAGGTGTCGCAGGCCCAGGAACAATACCCAAACATTTGAATTTATGTTTTTGTTTATAACAGCAAGTTAAAATATCTCCAGTGTCATGCACCGAACTTTCTTATCCGCATATGGGTTAAACCATATCGTAGTTTCATTATTTTTCTAATTTATAATATTTGTTCTGACCTTTGGAACACTTTTGCACTAAATATATTTCTTTGAATAAATATAAAATGTCAAACTTCAAACTGTTTAAGTCTGTTTTGTTTTTTTTTGATAAACAATTGACAGGCGCAGATGATACGATTTATGAAAAATTAAATGTAATATGAATAAATTTCAAGAGCCATTTTCTTGTTTCCGGAACCGGTTGAGAAAAAAAGTTTCAAATAAAAGTTGTACAAAATGCTAATATCTATAATTTTTACTGTAACAATTTTTCTGTAACTGCAACCGTTTTTGAGTAATTGCACAAACTGCAAAAATTGACTAGAGTAAACATGCACTTCCGGTCGGAATACGGTTTTCAAAAATAAGAGGTTTTCGTGCCAGGCACATACAAATCTTAAGTTTAAAATTTCATAATTTTCCCTTTAGCCGTTTTGGGCTGTAGAGCGCTCACATACACACACACACACACACAGACACACACACACACACACACACACACACACTGCGTATAAGAAAGTAAAAACTTATCATAACAACAAACACAAGCAAACACAGAACAACAACCATTTTGAAAGAAAGATTTTACGTAATTTCTATATTTATTTCTGTAGTGTACACATATATCGGCACGTTTTTGAGCCAGTGAAGACGCATTGCGTGAGTAAAACAAGTACACTTTTTATATTTCCATTATCTTATAGTGTCATTTAATTTTTTTTTTATATTTTCAATTTTAATTGAGAAATTGACGACATGTACATAACAAATAAAAGAATTAAATATAAGTTTATATAAAAATATAACGTATTTTCCTGGACTGATATACTTAATATGGCGAAAAATATTTATTTTTAATATGATTAAATATAATTCATACATTATAAATAAAATCAATATAAAAAGGGTCATTAAATGTTAATGATATTGGATATTGATTTCAGCATTTGTAGTTTGCTTTAACATTATTTGAATTTATTAGTCGCATAAACTAACGAGATATGTTTGAGACAAACACTATTTGAGAACTTCAAAACAAATTTTATATTTTCTACCTGATTACGAATTTCATGTCTTTCAAAAGAACGAAATCTAACGGGAAAATAATATTCCTCGAGCAGAAACCTGGTTTATTTAATGTCGGTAGAGTGATCAGTAAGTGTTTTTAAGTTTAATACTGATTTCAATTATCTTAAGTACGAATATCTCGTGACGAAATTTTTAGTTACAAAATTTTCGAAACTAATTTTACATGCGAGAATTATGATATAATATTAAAAAGGAACTAAATTTAGATTCGGTTTACGCTAAAATAATATTTTGTTTTAGTTTCAATATCAATAATAACTGCAGGATTAATAATGCGGTATCGTTTATCCAAAAATACTTGGGCACAGTATTTGGAATTTTTTTGCCAACATTTCATACTATCGCTAAATGTTTGTGGTGCTATGATATCAATGTTATTTAATCACAAGCCTGTCATAGATTTTGCGAGATCTATAATGCATATTGATGAAGAATTACGACGAATGAATATCGAAATATCTTATACAACACTTACAAAAATAACAACCTGCTTTGCATATAGTTTTCCTTTTAGTGTTTTTTTATTATGGCATCGAAAAGCTTCGGCAGAAATAAAATTCTTCGATTTTTTCTGCTACTTCTATCCATTGGTAATACGCAGTACATTTATTTACACTCAAACTTTAGCGTATATTATTACAAGTCTACGTTTTAAAAATTTTAATAAATGCTTAACAAATCTCAAAAATAATAATACTAAGCAATTGGATCTAACGAAAAAACATACTCAAGAATATGTATTAATGAAAATTACTGATTTACATTCTGAATTAGTACACGCTATAAACGGAACTGATGAAAGTTGGCCACTTACATATTTGTTAGATTTGACTGTAAATTACGTCCAGTTTATTTTTGGATTATTCGCCTGGTTTTGCTTAGATGAAGAAAGTGTTGTTATATCACTAGCTGAAATACATTATTTCACTTTATTTTTAACGATACAATCTTCAGCTCTGTATATAGCAGCATATTACGTAGGCGTTAAGGTATTCAAATTATATATAGAAATAAATTAAAACATTAATTGAATATAATAAATAAATTTCATTTTTTGCAAAAATTGTAAATACAATGCTTATTATATTCAATTTTATACTGCATATAATATAAGTTAATAGTAAAGGTTACTATAGATCCTATATTAAATTTCTTTCAGTGTGAAAATTCATTAGCAAAAATATCTTGTTTCAATATCTTTTATTTGGCACCAAAATTGGCTACAATGGTAATGGATTCCGTACTAGTTTTAGTATTTACATATATATATATATATATATATATATATATATATATATATATATATATGTATATTATTTTCAGAAAAATACATTGCTCCTGCAAGGTTTACACCATAAAGTTAAGTTGACAGTCTGCAACTTGTTTCCTATGAACATGTCCATTTTCTTAAAGGTATGTTTAATGGTTGTGCCTGCAATACAAATACACATGCCGCTCTGGTATATTGAAATCTAATATTTCTAGGAAATTAATTTCTGTACTAACTTTTTATTGATACTCGTCCAAAAATACAAAAAAGATGGTTCAAAGAGCCCTAATTAAACGTTCTATAGACTGTAGTACTAAAATAAATTAGTAACAATTCAATCAGAAGATACCGTCTTCAGCTTCTAAAAAAAATCTATACTCTTGGGTCCTCTGGGTTCTAGAAGACTCTGACGAAAGAATGAAGGCCATAAGATCTTCAGCTCAGCGTCCATATGGATAATAATAAATATGGTTTATGATTGCAATCTTCAAATATATTACTCAGTAGTTAATTGAAAATTAAGATAGTATTACTATTTGATTCTTGTACAAAGAAATAAAATTATATACAGTATTTCAGCAAGTCCATTAACAAATTTATTTTCCCAGAACAATATTTGCAAAATGAATCCAAAATAAAGTAAAAATAAAAATCTAATCGTTGCAATAAACACAAGCAAACACATAACAACAACCAATTTATTTTTCATATGATTATATATAATTAATCCATAATATATGAAATCAATATAAAATGGATCATTATATGTTAATGAAATTGGATATTGATTTTAGCATTTGTAGTTTGTTTTAACATTATTTGAATTTGTCAGTCGCATAAACTAAAAAGATATGTTTGAAATAGAGACTATTTGAGAACTTCAAAACAAATTTTATAATTTCTACCTGATTATAAATTTCATGTCATTCAAAAGAACGAAATCTAATGCCAACATTTCATACTATCGCTTAATGTTTGTGGCACTATGATATCAATGTTATTTAATGACAAGCCCATCATAGATTTTGAGAGAACTATAATGCATATTTTTTTTTCTTCCTTGAGTCTTATCTGCAATCAGACGTGAACGTCTATAATCAGATGTGGTGATACTGCTTGGCTTGTAGAAGTCACTATCCAGTGGTGATGCTTCTGTTATTTTCACATTTATAAGTTTTGACTTTTTCTGCGTTTTCTTTTTTATATTTCTGTTCTATTTAATCACTGTTTGTCAGCTCTAAGACGTGGCGCCTCTTTAATCTACATATTATGTGACTATTGTCTAGTAGGTTGATTGCTAAGGGGTTGGGATGCTGACATAGCCTTGATTGGTAGTTGCTACTGTGTTTTTGAATTTCTTCTTTCACTGTTGGTATTTGTAAATCATGGTGTAATGTAGTGTTAGTAACGTACCATGGAGCATCGGTGATCATGCGGAGAGTGGTCGACTGAAATCTTTGCAGGATTTCAATAATTGAATTGCTTGCGGATCCCCATAGTTGTATCCCGTATGCCCATATTGGTTTTAGAATCGCTTTGTAAAGCAATATTTTATTATTGCGTGACATTTGAGATCTCCTCCCAATAAGCCTGTATAGTTTTTGTCTTTTAATGTTTAGTCGCATAAAATAACGAAATATGTTTGAAACAGACTATTTGGGAACTCCAAAACAAATTTTATATTTTCCATCTGATTACAAATTTCATGTCGTTTAAAAGAACGAAATCTAATGGGAAAATAATAATCGTCGAACAGAAACCTGGTTTATTTAATGTCGGTAGAGTGATCAGTATGTGTTTTTATGTTTAATACTTGACATTTTCCAATTAACTTAATTTTGAATATCTCGTGACGAAACTTTGAGTTATCTAAATTTCGAAAATATTTTTACACGCGAGAATTATGATAAAATAATAAAAAGGAACTATATATAGATTCGGTTTACGCTAAAATAATATTTTGTTTTAGTTTCAGTATCTATAATAACTGCAGGATTAATAATGCGGTATCGTTGATCCAAAAATACTTGGGCACAGTATTTGGAATTTTTTGCCAACATATCATACTATCACTAAACGTTTGCGGTGCTATGATATCAATCTTATTTAATCACAAGCCCATCATAGATTTTGAGAGATCTAATGCATATTGATGAAGAATTACGACGAATGAATATCGAAATATCTTATACAACACTTATGAAACTAACAACCTGTTTTTCTTATTGGTTTTCTTTTAGTTTTTTTTTTGTTATGGTATCGAAAAGCTTCGGCAGAGATTGAAATCTTTGATTTTTCCTGCTACATTTATCCATTGATAATACGCAGTGCTTTTGTTTACACTCATACTTTTGCGTATGTTATTACAAGTTTACGTTTTAAAAATTTTAATAAATGCTTAATAAATCTCAAATATAATAATATTAAGCAATCGGATCTAAAGGGAAAACATACTCCAGAAAATGTTTTGATGAAAATTACTGATTTGCATTCTGAATTAGTACACTCTATAAACAGAGCTAATAAATGTTTTTCTCTTATAACTTTGTTAGAGTTGTGTGTAAATTACGTCCAATTTATCTTTGGATTATTCGCCTGGTTTCGCTTAGACGATGGTAGTGTTGTTATATCACTGGCTGAAATACATTATTTTACTGTATTTTTAACGGTGCAATCTTCAGCTCTATACTATATAGCAGCATATTATGCAGGCGTTAAGGCATTCAAATTATTCATATAGAATTAAACTAAATAAATATATTTAATTCAATAAATAATATACATTTTTTGCAAAAATTGTAAATATAATGCTTATCATATTAAATTTTATGCTGAATAAAGTATGAGTTAATAGTTAAAGTTACTATAGATCCTAAATTAAATTTCTTTCAGTGTGAAAATTCATTAGCAAAAATATCTATTTTTAACATCTTTTATTTAACTCCAAAATTGGCTACAATGGTAATAGTTTTCGTTTTCGTTTTGGTATCTACATATATATATATATATATATATATATATATATATATATATATATATATATATATATATATATATATATATATTATTATTTTATTTTTAGAAAAATACATTGCTCCTGCAAGGTTTACACCATAAAGTTAAGTTAGCACTCTGCTACATGTTTCCTATGAACATGTCCATATTCATAAAGGTATGTTCAAGAGTTGTGCCTGCAATACAAATCCCCATGACGCTCTGGTGAAATGAAATGTAATCATTCTAGCAAATTAGTTTCTGTACTAATTTTTTATTGATACTCGTCCAAAAATACAAAAAAGATGTTTAAAATTACTATAATAATTTAGAAATAATTACAACAAAGCCAAGGATTTTCATAAATACAAAGAATTTACAATACAAAGCCCCATCCCTCAATCAGAAGATATCATCAGCATCTTCTAGAGGAATCTATACTATAGGGTCTTCTGGGTACTAGAAAATTTTGAGAAATGAATGAAGGCTAATAAATCGTTAGCTCAGCGACCATGTCTTTTATATAGAAAATAACAATTATGATTTATGTTGCAATCTTCAAATATATTACCCAGTGGTTAATTGAAAATTAAGTTCATGAAGGAACACTTGCGAGTGTATTGTCTACTCGGTGTGTTATCTATCGTCGGATGTTTTATTATAAATAAAATGACAAAATAGAGTAATAATATAGGTTTATTTGCTAAAATATGTAATCATGGTATTAAAATATGTAGATATAATTGATAGATATATGGATTACTAAAGAAGAATTGTGTGAATACTCTTTTTCCAAATAAAGTAAAACTATATACAGTGAGCGCAAAAAGTATTCGTACAGGTCAAGTTTTCATAATAAAACTACATTTAAAGTAAACTATTGAAGATAGATCAAAAATAAAAATATGTGGAGTCATATGTTTAATTAATTTTTGAAAACTATTCATCAAAAATAATATTAATGTGGAAATAAAAATTAAAAACCAATATCACTATCTAAATTAACGCGCAAAAATTATTCGTACATGTAACAAACTGTTATAATATTCTCAATTTTACACAAATAACCTATATTAAATTTAAAGTTTGTTTGGTGGGCACTTGATGAAACATATTTAATAGGTAATAATAATAATTTTAACACTTGATTAGTTTCACATATAGATATTTATTGACGTACGTTTCACCCATTCGGTCATCATCAGAAATGATACACTTGTCATACAAGTGTATCATTTCTGATGATGACCGAATGGTCGAAACGTACGTCAATATCTATAATATATAAAATATAATATATAAATAAAAATAAAAATAATATAAAAAATAATATATAATATATAAAATATCTATATGTGAAACTAATCAAGTGTTAAATATATTATTATTACCTAATAACCTATATTGTTATATCTATTGGCTCTAATAATAGTAAGAAGTCTGTTTGGTATTAAATTTACCAAATACCTTAAACAATAGTGAAATGCTATTCCATTCTTCATGGTGCTCAATTTTCAAATAGTTTTATTAGAAATTAGCCGTTTTCTTATTGCTTTTTCATCTTAAGTCCATAAATGCTCATTTTTATTAAACTCTGATGATTTGGAAGGCATTTTTGATAGCTTGGTGTATTAAAAAGGATACACAATCTGCAGTACCAAGCGCTATGGTTTGGGTCATTGTCTTGCATGAATATGGCATTTCTCTTGGCTCCCATTTTCTCCATGCTAAGAGGGAAATATTCTTTTAAGATGATAATATAGACTATATAATCTATAATTCCATCAAGTGAATGTAGTTTTCCAATACCAGCAACACTCATACATCCCCATGTCCGCCACCGTGTTTTACTAAACGAAGTAAGCTTATTTTGTCAAATTCTGTTTGTGTTTTTCTCCCTAAGTGACCCTACCATTCGAACCAAAATTATTGTTTTTTGAGTCATCAGGATATATAACTTTATTCCAAAGCTATATTTTTCATTTATGAAGCCATTAACAAATGTCAATCGCTTCTTTCAATTAACTTCGTAATCTCAATATTTTCTTCGAGCAGATCGACCATGATACCCAGTATATCCTAGTACATTTCGGATAGTACATGGACACAAATATATTTCAGTGGAAATTTAGAGTTCTTCAGTAAATTTTGGTGCAATAATTTGTGGAATTTCTTTAATTTTCCTTACAGTTTTCCGACGATCAAGGCAACTGACTCTGGTGACCGGGCCACTTCTGTCTTTATATTTCGATGTTTCAGTTTCGCGAAAGCTATTAATTCTATTTTACACTGTGGAATACGATCTTTGTATGATACTCGAAATCTTTTTCAATGAAAAGCACTAATTATGCAATAAAATAATAAATTTTCTTTCAGTTTAACTAGTTTCTTTGCTTTTACTTTTTAAATTGCACAGATAATTGGAAAATGACATTGGTTTATGGAAAATATAATTTAATATGTTCGGGGGAGGTCCCATGTTATTGTTATTCATGCCATTTGGCGAAAGTCTATAAAATAACTGATGCTGAAACAAAAAAACCTTAAGTGTACGAATACTTTTTGCGCCTTAATTTGACGTGTGTCAACAGTTTTTATTCTTTATTGGCACTATAATTTAATTTTCGTTGATTAATTTATGTATACATATTGAATGTGCTCATTCATGAAACTCTACATATATTTATATTTTAGTTACCTTCAACTGTTTTCCTGTAAAAGTAGTTTCTTTGTAAAAATTTTAACTGTACGAATACTTATTGTCACTCTGTGAAACATTATAACAATTAAATAATAACTCTAGGTGAGTTTTCACTATAATTTTATTGAGACGACTAGTTTCCGCTGTAACACCATCATCAGGTCTGACATGAGAATACAGAAACATGGTCTTAAATGCTAAATATAACTGTATTTACAACATGGTATTATATATGTCGGGAAATGACGAGAATCAACTCGTGTCGGTGTGGGTATCTGTCAATTGGAACTAGGTGGATTAAAGCAGGTAATGAGACCGGATTTGTTTTTTTAAGGGTAAAATTTTATTGATATAAGGGATTATTTCTGATGGAAAAAGTCTAGTTGCTCATTAGGGATGTGTTTCTTTAGGTATATGGCTTTGTTAATCTCTAGGGCTTCTAAGAAAGTTTTTTTGGCACCTATCTCTACTCTGTGTAGGATTTTAAATTTTCTATTTTACATGTATGGTTTTTTTCAATTAGATGATTTGCCAGATTTGAATCTGTTTTTCCTAATTTCCAAGAACGCATGTGTTCCTTGAATCTATTGTGAAAACTCCTTCCTGTTTGTTCTATATAACTGTATTCACAATTGTTGCATTGAATTTCGTATATTCCTGACGAATCTAGTTTGTCTTTTGAGTATAATTTATTGTTTTTTAACAATTGTTATTATAATAGCCAGGTATGATATTTTCGGATCTGAATTTATTTGCAATTTTCGATGTGAGTGGGCCAATGTATTTAAATTTCATCTACTTATTGTTATCTATTAAATTGTTACTGTCATTATATAATTGGTAACGTAACAATTTTGTATACATTTTATTCATTATTCTGTAGGTTATATCTTGATTGTATCCATTGTTAGTGGCAATCGTCTTAATCGTGTTTAATTCTATATAAGTATTTTTGGGACATAGGAATATTGATGAAACGATGTACCAAACTATTGAAAGAAGACATTTTTATTTTCCATGGGTGATTAGATGAGTTCGGTATTATACTGTCGGTGTATGTTTTTTCCTAAAAATATCGAATGTGATGGATTTGTCTACCCGTGTTAGGGTTAAGTCTAAGAAATTCAGGCTATGATTGTTTTCTTTTTCTATGGTAAATTTAATTGAGCTATTTTGCCAGCGTACTTCAGTGTGAAAGAGTAATTGATGAAAGTGAAAGTGTTGATGAATGTTGTCGATGGATGACACAATGCATTGCTAACACCCCTGACACATTTTGTTTTAAATAGCTTATAAATCCACGATAACGTCCAACCATGGCAGGTGCTCCATCTGTAGCTACTGATATTATACTTGATAAAGGGATTGCTTTTTCAATGAAGTAATCCTTCAAAACATGAAATATTGATTCACCTTTAGTGTCGGTTGTTAAAGTTCATCGTAGATTTCTTGATTCATAATAAAACGAACATATACCAATAATAATGCTGCATTCCCAGGTAAAGTTGACTCGTCCAGTTGTATAGAGTATTAAATAACAGTATTGTTGCTTAAGGGGGTTTACCCAATCTTTCGGCCTGTTTCAGACCGTTAATTAATTTTTTTTGCAGGTAAAATGAATACTCTTAAGCCCATCTACTTGTAATTCTTGTTTAATAATACATAAAGATTGTGTGTGTGCTTCTGTGTATGTGTGTCTGCCATGTATTATTATTATATATAATATATATTATTATTATACACTAAATATGTCTAGTCAAAAGTTGCATTGCTCGGTGTACCGATTCATGTTTTTTATATTTAATAAAAATCATTTATTCATCAAAAATTCGTATTAAACTAAAGTAATCCAGTGTTTTTACTTTCCTATACGCAGTGTAAGTAAGTATTGTAGTCATGAAAAATTCCGAACTCGAGATTTTAACGGAAATATACGTTTTGACCTTCCCTGAATCAGTTCCGACTATTTTTGGAATAACGTCTGTCAGTGTGTGAGTGTGCGTGTGTGTGTGTGTCTGCATGTGTGTGCGTGTGTGTATGCTCTTTACAGCCTAAGCGACTGAAGGTAAAATTATGAAATTTTAAACTAAAGATTTGTATATGCCTGAAGTGTGCAATATTTTAAGCGGAAGTGCCTGTTTACTCTAGTCATTTTTTCAGTTTCTGCGATTACTCAAAAATGGTTACAGTTACAGAAATATTGTATGGACAAAAATTAAAGGTATTTATATTAAGCTCAACTTTTGTTCGATTTTTTTTCCAAAATGGGTACTGGTTTCAAACTAAAATTCTGCTTATTATATATATTTTTACATAAATTGTTTAACAAAATAGCCTTTCATGATTTGCAGTTTGACATTTAATATCTATTCAAAGAAATATATTTAGTGTAAAATTAATCTAAAGGTTAGAACAAATATAATAAATTAGATAAATAATGAAACTACGATATGGTTTAACCCAAATGCGTATAAGAAAGTTCGGTGAATGACACTGCAGATGTTTAAAATATAGACGATATATATATATATATATATATATATATATATATATATATATATATATATATATATATATACATATATATATATATATAACTTTAGATGGCGCCTGAAGTCTCGTTTCGATTTTTTAATTTTATTTAAATTGCGGATCGACTACAATGGTCATTACCGCTTGTGCAGGTGAAAGTGAAAAATGGTAAATTCAAAAGAAAGCCGGATTTTATATAACAAGAGAAAATAAAAGGGGAAATAAAGAAATGATTAATAACTAACAAAATTTATAAAAATGGATCAATTGAGTTTTAGCTTAAATAAAGCCTAAAGAAAAAAAATTATACATTCACATGTGTGAAAGAACATTGAACGGCTGGGATGTGCAGACACCAGTCAAGAACTGAGGTCTTTTATAGAAACCACAAAAACCATAGCCCCGGCTGATACATAGTGTGGAGAATAAAAAAAGAAATGATAATTGAAGTATTAACATTTACGGAACGAAATGTAAAGCAGAGAACCCTTTCAGATTTTCGTAAACAAATCAGCTACCCGGAGAAATGAAAGCACTTTACCAATACTTGTTGCATTATTGCTTAAGGAAATACGCATGGCACCCTCAATACCAGTATTGCGACGATGCAAATTGTAACTAGGACAGTGCTCGAAAATATGTTCGAGAGTGAGCCTAGTGTTATAAGTGGAGTAGAGCGGTGGTTGTTCTTCTAATAACAGATGCAAGTGTGTGAGACATGTATGGCCTATTCTCAGACGAGAGCTGACCACTTGCTCACACCTTGTTAAGCGGAGCGGTGCAATCCACCGCTTCACTGACACCTTTACACGTCGCAATTTACTAGGAGATGTATTCCACTCCTCCTGCCATAACTTGAGACAATGCACAGCCACATACCTCAACACATCATCGGCGCGAAAAGGATGGCGGACAACTTAGTTGCCGTTGGCTGCTCCAAGAGCAACTCGGTCAGCACAGTGATAACCGGGTATACCAGCATGGCCGGGTATCCACATGAGTACGACAACTCTCTCTAGCTCCCGTAATCTATCGATTTCTTCGTGGATGCTCAAAATGGTTGGATTTGTGGAGAGTCTGCTACCGATGCCTAAGATAGAACTCAGGAAATCGGTCGCTCATCGATAGCTTGACGGGAGTGTCAAAGAGAGTAGGGAATACCATATAGCTCAGCAGTGTACACTGAGCATATGGGTGACAGTGTGAACGACTGGGATACGCCGTCAGTCACGTTAGCGCAGCCTGTACCGGAGTCTGTCTTGGAGCCATTAGTATATGTGTGTTGGAAGTCTGTGTACTGTTGCAGTTGAATGAAGAATTCAATCAAGTATATGGCGTTAGGAGTAGAATCTTTTGGCAAGTTGGTCAGGTCTAGGTTTATTGTTAAAGTAGGAGGGATATTGGTAAAAATTCTCGATGAAACAGTCCTTTGGTTATCAATGATGGTGTTTAACAACCTTGGAAGTTTCAGTGCAAGCGGATACAGTGAAGTTGCACTATTAGCACTTCTTAGCTAAGCGTTGAAAGGAAATGGAGTCTTAAAGTCTGTATAAACGACAACATTGGTTAACATGGTGTTTATCATTTTCTTAGCCTCAAATGTAGCGTTTATTTTTTTCTGTATAAACCCACTATTAGTATTATTACAGCAACATATAACTATATAACAGTAGATAAAGTGTACTTATGAAATTCTTGCATATCGTTCCTCTTCTAACTTGTTTTGTATGCTAATTAATCAGAAATCTTTCACTATTACCACAGTAAAATATTTTAGTGTGCAACAAAATACTGGGTTGTTAGACTTTGTATCCACTAGATCATGCATGGTTTATTTTTTTTTTTGTATATTTATTAATATCTCGAAATTGGATGATTCCGGATTCGGTCCTGCTGTTAGAAAAATTCAAATTTTGTAACATGAAAGGTTTTACATTTTTATTTGCTAAATGTTAATGTATTTTGTCTATAGTTGTATTCTAATTGTATTAAAAACATGTTTAAATAAATTTTTATTCAGGAAGCATAAAAATATGCTTATAATATGATGAGTTCTCGTTGTATATGGCAATCAATGTAAATTAAAATATCCCCAAAGGCTTGCACTTAACTCTCTTATACCTATTTGGTTTATATATTCAAATACAAATTTTGAGTTGCTTAATCTTTAAATGGACCTACTATCCGTAAATGGCGTGGATCCTATTAGTTTTTACATTCGAATAATTTTCCATAACAATGAAGATGTTTTTCGTAAATTATTCGAAAGCGCGTAACATCTGTCACCATGTCAAGGTCGGCTCCACTTCAACAGAGGGCTGAAACATACAACATTAGTGCAATATTAGTTTCAATTATAATTACTTTCAATGACACTTTGTCACAATGAATATTAATTAAAATATTCGCCACTTATAAGGCGTTATATTTATTAGACACTTAAATTATAAGACACATCTTTGTTTCATTCTTCTTTTGATGTTGTCGGTGCTTGAAACGGCTTGCCCAGATTACCGTTCTATCGCAACATTTAAACTAGAAATGCACGTTCGACTATGGGTAGCCTCAATTGCAAAACCCTCCGCTTCTAGTCTATTTATAACCACAATTTTCATACTAAGCTTAAATAGGGCCTTCCTCCAAAACTCTTCCCATCATAGCAGTAACGGCTGCAGTACACAACAGCCGGCCCTCTTGGGAGAGGACAAGATGAATAACCGAGATTGAGCACACGAACTTCTAGTCATAGTTATAATGGCTGAAGATCCCACTTAAACGTTTCAGCAAAATTGCTATTGTAAAATAAATTTGTGGAAGCATTTTGAAATTTTAGAACTAGCCCATATCTTTGCATTTGCAAACATTTTAACGATTGACGAATACTCTGAACAAGCTGTTACAAGGAATCTGGAAGATAAAAGATTAATACAATGTTAGTTTCAATTATAATTACCTTAAAAGAAACTTCGTCACAATGAATATTAATTAAATATTCACCACATATATGTCACTTTCTTTACAAGGCACTTTATTTATTATAAAGTTTCTTTATAAGACACATCCTTGTTTAGTTCTTCTTTTGAAGTAGTCGATGCTTGAAACAGCTTGCCCAGGTTACCGTTCAATCGCAAAAGTTAGACTAGAAATGCAAGTTCAACTATAAATAGCCTCAATTGCAAAACCATCCGCGCCTAGGCTATTTATAACCACGATTTTGCTTACTAAGCTTAAATAGGGCCTTCCTCCAAAACTCATCCCATCTTTGCAGTAAGGGCTGTAGTACTCAACAGCCGGCCCTCTTGGGAGAGGGCAAGATGAATAACCGAGACTGAGCACACGAACTACAAGCCATAGATATAATGGCTTAGGAGTCCGGTTAAACGTTTCAGCAAAATTGCAATTGTTACATAAATTTGAAGGAGCATTTTGATATATTGGATCTAGCCCATGACTTTGCGTTTGCACACATTTTCACGGTTGAAGAATACTCTGAACAAGCTGTTGCAAGGATTCTGGAGGATAAAAGATTATGCAATATTAGTTTCAATTATAATTACCTTCAAAGACACTTTGTCACACTGAATAATAATAAAATTATTCGCCAATTATAAGTTATTATATTTATTAATTACATCCTTGCTTCTTTCTTCCTTTTCCGTTGTCTGTGCTTGAAACAGCTTTTGCAGATTACCGTTCTCCCGCAACATTTAAAGTAGAAATGCACGTTCAACTGTGGGTTGCCTTAATTGCAAAGCCCTCCGGTCCTAGTCTACTTATAACCACGATTTTGCATATTTAGCTTAAATAGGGCCTTCCCCTAAAACTCTTCCCGTCATCAGAGTAAGTACTCTAGTACACTACAGCCGGCCCATTTGGGAGAGAACGCAGATGAATAACCGAGACTAAAGCGCACGAACTACTTATCAAAGATATAATGACTAAAGATCCCACTTTAACGTTTTAAAAAAATTGCAATTGTAAAGTAAATTTGGGGAAGCATTTTGAAATTTTGTATCTAGCCCATAACTTTGTATTTGCAAACATTTTCACGGTTGAAGAATACTCTTGAAAAGCTGTTACAATGAATCTGGAGGATCATAGATTAATGCAATATTAGTTTCAATTATAATAGGGCAAAACTAATGCAGATTATTATTAAAATATTGTTTTACCAATGCTGAAACGACGTAGAATCGTTGTTTAGCCAAAAAGTTACCCTACTTAATACTTAAGGGGGAATTCACTTTTAGAACACGAAAAAATGGCTATTTTATGACATTTTTCTTCTCAGGGTACGTTCGAGATATTCGCACGCGGTGTTTTGTATCGTATTGATTCAACTTTTTTATTTAATAAGGTATTTTTTAAAGTACGTTCAGCCCCGGCGAAGATGTCTACGTCTAAAGTGGGCAGCTCAATTTAGCATTGGTTGGCGCGCGGTAGCATAACTCTGGGCCCAGTTGTCTGAAACTGGGACCCTGAAAAGCGTTTTAAAGTATATTACATTTTCTAAAAATTGACTCTGGGGTGTTTCATTTGGACCATAATTAGCAAAATGGCCACTATCGTACGAAAAGTGTCATTTTTAGCCACTTTTTTCTCCTTTGGCGGGCCTTAAAAAATATTAATAATTTTCGGACACACTTCGTCGAAAATCCACTCTTCGACAATTTTATTACTTTTAAGATGCGCTTATGGAGATTTAAATCGGTTAATTAGTTGTCGAGATATTCTACCGCGCGATTTAAAAAATATGGTTTCGAGAAAAACGCGTTTAAAAATACGCAAGCGAACTGACGCGCGCGCAAACGCCGTTTATGAGCAAAAACATTGTTTTGCTTAAATCGCAATTTCATATATTTCCAACTCGAATTTCGAAAAATGGCTTCAGCAACCCATGATCAACACTTCAAAGTGCCCTATTCTGCAAATAAAAAAAAAGATTTTGCGAAAACGCTAAAGGCGAATGCTCCCTTAAGGTTGAGACATAAATTAAAGGAGGTACAAATTTATTCAACTTTCGTTTATAAATTGATGTTATTACTGTCAACAATTTAGCTAAATTTCATGATATTTTGGAGTATAGCTTAGGAGATTGGGAATTTGTATTTAACATGAGTTCATATGGTCTCTTTATTTGTAAAAAAAAAAACAATTTATATACTTCAAACGGGGCCTTTAAACCTTAATATAATTACTTCCACATAATAAACAGTTCAATTCCAAAATTAATATAATTCGGACAGTCTAACATGAAATATGCAATATGAAGTAAACATATTCAGACCATCTAACGATAGAAATGTAGCATACCAAGTACAGCCCCAACTAAATGTACAAAATGTGAAATTTATTTTCATAATTAACGACCAAAAATACATATTTTAAATACGTTAACATATTTTTTAAGATTTATTAGAGCAAATATTCCTTATAAAATTATATATCTCTATATGGCTTTTGACTAAAACTTTTGGCTGAGAGTATTCGTCTCGAACAACTTTAAGGGCTTAGGCTACCCGAGAGGCGGAAAAAATAAGCCAGTTTTATGAAAATTTTCTAGCAAAACTATGCGATAGATCAAAATTTGGAAAACGGACTTTATTATATGCATATTGAGCAGGGCTTATAAAACTGAGGAACAAAATGACGGATTTCCAGCATTCTTCCGGTGGCGCCTAATTTTTTCAGTCCTTTGCGGCCGGACCAATATATCTTATTTAAATTAGAATCATGAACTAAACAAATTTTGATTTCATATATGAACTGCTTTGCTTATAATAATTTTTACAGAAATAGCGCGCTTTTAAAAGAAATCGCTAAAAAATCGCCCAAAAATTGCTAATAACAATTGAACCATGCAACATCATTTAAAATTTATATGAAGAAAGTAGTTTTAAATATACAGTTAAATTTTCAAGTCAATCGGTAAAGATTTGTCCGACTTATCAGTCCGGCCAACTTGAAAAATATTGTTTCGAGAAAAACGCGTTTGGAGTTTCATGTAGTAAAGCTGTAGCGATATTGCGCTCGGATCATATTCGAAATTCAGGCTCTTTTAGAGTTTTCTGGGGCATAAAACGTTAACATATTTTTTACAAGATACTAAAGAATAGATTAAGCCAAAAAAATTGTTTGCTAATTTTGAAATCTCTGGGGTAGCCCACCCCTTAATAAAAACAATGCTCGCCTAAATATAATTGTGCAAATATAATGTTTTGCCGAATATTTTTGTGACATTAGTTATAACACATTTTATAATTATTTTTCGAACTGTAATTTTTACTTTCTTATACGAAGTGTGTGTGTGTGTGTGTGTGTGAGTGTGTGTGTGTGTGTGTGTGTGTGTGTGCGTGTGCGTGTGCGTGTGCGTGTGTTTGTGTATCTGTGTGTGTGTGTGTATGTGTGTGTGTGTTTGTGTGTGTGTATGTGTGTGTGTGTATGTGTATGCGCTCTACAGCCTAAACGACTAAAGGTACAATTATGAAACATTAAACAAAAAAATTTTAATATGCTTCGCATGTTTTTTTTTTTATATCCCATTTTTATTTACAATCTGTCTTAATAACTGACATTCAGTAAAACTTAAAGTAAGATGTACAAAAATACATTGGCATGTAGAGGGTGCTATCCTGTGATAGTTCTCTTCTTATTCTAGATTAAGTGCTAACTGTGTCAATGTTGGTGACTATTTCTAGTCACCTTGTCGGGAATTTGCTAACTGGCTTCTTTTCTGTCGACTCTGCATGACAGGTCGGGAATTTGCTAGGTGGCTTTTTTTTCTGTCGCCTCTGCATAACAGGTATGGTGACACTAAAAACATTGAACTTGTTAGTTACATTTATTAGGTAGGTCAAGTATGTTATCACGTTTTAAGCGTTTTTTTATTTTCACTGTCAGCAAATTACTTGCTAAAGTATTTGGATGCTCACGTAATCTGCTATGATATTTCTCACTGAAGTTTTTTATTTCTTCTTTCACTGTCACTACGGAGAGATCGCGGTGAATTATGGCGTTGGTGACGAAGCATGGTGCATTAAGGACAGAGCGGAGCACTTTGGACTGAAATCTCTGCAGGATTTCAATGTTTGAGTTACTGGCGGTACCCCATAGTTGGATTCCGTACGTCCAGACTTGTTTGAGGATAGTTTTGTACAGAAGAATTTTGTTGTCTGTTGAGAAATGAGATTTACGGCCTATTAGCCAGTACATGCGACTGAATTTCAAGCCAAGTTGTTTTCTTTTTGTCCAAATGTGTTTTTTCCATGTTAAACGACGATAAGTGCATGCCTAGATATTTCGCTTCTTCTGTCTGTGGGAGGGGCTTGTCGTAAAGTGTCACAGGAGGACAGGTTTCTTTTCTCATTGTAAATGTGACATGGGTAGATTTGGTTTCATTTGCCCTAATTCTCCATTTTGTTTACCGTGGTTGAATTTTGTTCAGATGTGCCTGATGATATCTTGTGGCCACGTTGTGATCTTCGTGAGAGGCAAGTATTGCTGTATCATCGGCGAATGTTGCGATGAATGTTGTTTCTGATGTTGGCAGGTCGGCTGTGTATAGGAGATATAGTATGGGTCCTAGTACACTACCTTGTGGGACACTGGATTCTATTGGGTAGAGTCTGGTTTGTTCATCTTTATATTTAATATAGAAGTATGTGTTGGAAAGGTATGATTTGAGGATTTGGTAATAATTATGTGGTAGGATTCTTTTAATTTTAAACAATAGCCCGGTGTGCCAGACTTTATCGATTATATCCAAGAAAGCAGCTGAGCAGTATTTTTTCTCTTCTAGATTTTTGCGTATTTCGTTCACGGCTCTGTGGATTTGTTCAATCGTTGCGTGTTGCGTACGAAATCCGAATTGGTGGTTTGGAATTATGTCTTTTTCTTCTAGAACTGGCTTTAGGCGCTTAAGCAATAACTTTTCGAAAAGTTTGGAGATTATAGGAAGGAGACTGATGGGTTTGTAGGAGCTTATTTCTTGTGGTGGTTTTCCTGGCTTGGGTATAAGGATAATTTGAGCTACTTTCCACTGAGAGGGAAAGTATTCTAATCTTAGGACTGAGTTACAGATCATTGTTATCAGCTTGATTCCTTTAGAAGAAAGTTCTTGCAGAATCCTTCCTGTTATTAGGTCATATCCTGAAGCTTTTTTGGGGTCAAGATTTGTTATAGCGTTTTTTGTTTCACTAGTTTTTAATTTGACTATAGGCAAGCAGAGTTGTAGGGGGGTCTCTAGGTACTGCAGGATTTCTTGTTATTCTTCTACCGAAATTTCACTAGGAAAGGGTTGGAATACTGTTGATAAATGTTGCGCAAATGTGTTCGCTTTTGACTGGTCGGTTCTGGCCCAGCTACCATTTGCTAGGATTAAGGGTGGATTTGACTGTTCCGGTTGTTTGAGCTTTTTTGTTGCTCGCCAGAGGGAAAAGTCTGTGGATGCTGACGGAGTGAGATTTTCTAAGTATTCTTCGACAGATTTATTTCGCAGGTTTTTAGTAACTTTTTGACTGCTTTTATTGCCTGGTTAAGTTTTGTTTTATCCTGTGGTGATCTTGTTATTTGCCATTGTTTGCGTAGCTTCCGTTTTTCAGCGACGATGTACCTAACGATATTTGGACAATTTTCTTGTTTTTGATTGGCGTTTTGTACCGGTTTTGCGCCCCATGCTGATTCTTGTATTGCGTCATTTAGGAATTCTATGGCTTCGTCTATTTCGTGTTCGGTTTTGAGTGAAATTTCGAGCGAAAGCTTGTTGTCAAGCAGATTTCTGAATGTGTGCCAGTCTGTTTTTTTACTAATAAGTGATGGAGGCTTTTGTTTTATTATTATTTGCCTATTTACAGTAATTATGACTGGAGAGTGGTCCGATGATAGATCTAAACAACTTTCGGCAGTTAGATAAAGTGATGACACGCCTTTTACTACACAAAAGTCTATGAGATCCGGAACTTTTCTTCTGTTGCTAGGCCAGTATATAGGTTGGCCAGTAGATAAATGATGTAGATTATTCTCTTGCATTGCTTGGTAGAGTTGTCTACCTTTAGGGGTGGTCAGTCGTGAACCCCAGTAGGGATGTTTCGCATTGTAGTCACCTCCAGCTATAAATCTAGACCCCAGAGTGCTATAAAAGTCTTTAAATTGTGCTTTGTTAATTGTGTGTCTAGGTGGACAGTAGACAGCTGAGATAGTTAGAGGTCCTGCTGTCTCTTCGTTAATTACAATGCTAGTAGCTTGGAGGTGTTCGTGCTGGTATTTATTTAGTTCATGGTGCTTTATTTGCAGTTGGATGATTACGGCATTGCCCCCATGGGCAGTACCATCTGGGTGTTTAGTATTGTATATTGAGTATCCTGGTATCTTCAGATACGTCTTATTTGTAAAGTGAGTTTCGGAAATGAGCATCACATCTATGTTGTGTTCTGCTATAAATATTTTTACTTCTTGGCTGTGTTGTCCAAGACCATTGGCGTTCCAGAGAGCGATTTTTAGGAGCTGGGGAATTATTTCATTTTAGCCACAAGGGTAGTGAGGAGATTTAGCATGGTGTCCATTCGCTCCATCAGTTTGATCATCATAGCTTCTAGTTTACTATTTTGCTGTTTGTCGGAAGTATGATTTAAATTTTGTTGTATGTTATATTCTTCTTGTGTCTGTTGGACATTAGTTCTTGTCTTTTGGGCGTATGATACGCCTAGTTGTGTTAGATTTCCGGTTATGTTATGGTTGACTGTATTCTGTTTTTGTCTAAGGGGTGGGAACTTACGTGACTGTATTTCTTTAAAGACACTACAGCCTTTGTAGTTCGCTGGGTGGTTTCCTCCACAGTTGGTGCAGGTTGCGGCAGTACTTTTATCTTGTTTGGGGCAGTCTCTAGTCAGATGATCACCAGTGCACTTCATGCAACGTGGTGAAAGATTGCAGAAATTTTTTGTATGATTAAATCTTTGGCATCTTGTACATTGAGGTATTTCTCTTTTTTGGCGTGGAGGTTCAAATTTGATTTTCGAGTGCATAAGGTATTTAGAGTCATAAATTTCTTTATTATTGTCCTTTTGTTGCAACTCAACAAAGAACATAGGTAGAGGGGCTTTTGTTATTTTGTGCTTAATATTCCATATATTTAATGCATTGTGTCCATATGAGTGTATTTCTTTCTTTAATTCTTCGATGTCAACAGTGTGGTGAAGATCACGTAGTACAACTTTGAATTTTCTTTCCGATTTCGATTGAAATGAATGGAATTCTGTTTTCTTTTCTTCTAGTTCTTTCGTTATGACGCGATAAAATCTAGGCTCGGTCAGTTGGATTTTTGCTTGAGAACTTCCAATAAGCTTAATTACGTGGAGGTTCAAGAGGTCAGTCAGAGGCTTTATGTTTCCTATGCCGTGTACGAAAATTGGCGGAGGTTTAATTATTTCAGGACTAATATCTTCTTCAATTAATTCTTCTACATTTAGTTTTTCGAATTTATTTGAGGTTTCAGGTCCATTGAGCCAGTAGTCTGTTAGGGTTTTCTGTCTTACGTTTCTATTTTCTTCCGGGCTGGATCTTTTGCTCTTTCTGGAATTGATAACTGTCCAGCTGTCTTCAGTTTTATCTAGTAGAGCAGGTTCCGAGATCGACTGGGTGTTTAAGGTCAAAGCGAGTTTTTGTTCATTTAGACTTCCTGTAGGGGTTGCTATTTGCTCTCGTGGTGGGGGTGTTGGTGGTACTATGTTAGATTCGAAATTTGATAGTTTCCTAGTAAAAATGGGAGATCTTACTATTTTTGCGCTTTTTGAGAAGGCGGGCGATCCTTCGGTATCCATTATGCTAGTCGTTTGTTGGAGTGCGTGAGATGTTGAAGCCTGTGCGTAGAGTTGAGTGGCCGACTTCGCTCGTGCGTGCTCGGTGGAAGGCAAAGGAGGCGTTGGTGGGATAAATCCCAAGTTCTTTAATTCAGCTGGTATAGCATTCTTCTCTGATGGTGGAATTATTGAATATTTTCCGTCGGTTCTTTGTATAATTTTAGCAACTGTTTTTGGGTCACCTTTCATGGTGACCCAGTTACGTATATAAAATAAAACTATTACACTCGCGATTTGAATTTGCTGCGTTTGCATAATTAAGTAATACACAAATTGAGGTATGTGTAATTAGTTATTTGCAATGTAAGCAATACTACTCGCATGAGCGAGGAACCGCACGTCTAGCCCGTACAAATGTACGCGTAAGGCTTCGCATGTGCACTTCTTATTTTTGAATAAAATTTTCAAACCGGAAGTGCCTGTTTACTCTATTTGTTTTGTATTTGGATTTCTGAAATTACTCAAAAATGGTTAACGTTAAAGAAAAATTGTTTGGATTAAATTTAAAGGTATTCATATTTCGCATAACTTTTGTAATCATAATAAATTTATTCGCCACATCAAATTATATAAAACGATAAAAGCAAAAAAGAAAAAACATACAAGTTATAGATTAAACGTGTCATGCAAGTATTCGTTTAGTAAGTTGTAACATTTCTCAATAAGTAGCTTTTTTAACTTGTGTTTAAATACATTAGATGAAATAATGTTTCTTAAGTCTAGAGGTAAATGATTATATTTGTACGAGGCGTAAAGACGCCTCGTACAAAAGGCAGGGGCGCGCCAGGACCATGCGGCGCCTGTGTCAAAATTTTTGATGGCGCCCCATTAATTAAAAACATTTGTATCAAAAACTAATATTATAAATATTTTGCATTTCTAGGTGATAAGAGCCCCAACAACTATAGGTTCGGACACATTAATTTTTAATTCTCTAGAAGCATTTTTAAGAAATACGTCGTGAATAAAAAAATAATGAATAATTAATTTGAAATACTATTATTTTCAGGCTTATGTTTAGGGACATTTAAATGACTGTTTTTGTTATATTTTTAACGCATTGAAATAAAAAAACAAAGAAAGATTTAAATGGTCTGTGTAAATTTTTTTATTTAAAATAAAAAATTATAAACACAAGAAAACAGATAAACAACAATAATAAATGAAAAATATAATATATATAATATAAACATAAAACATATGATAAGGTGAATTAAATACAAACAATGTAAAGAAGTCATTAAATAAATTTTACTTTCCTAGCTTTTAGCAAAGAAAAAGATTGGCCAATATCATGAATATCAAGTTTATCTAGTATGTCAGACTCAATTGAAATTATTGCGAGATCTGATAATCTATTTTGCGCCATTGTGGAGCGTAAATAACTCTTTATGATTTTTAATTTCGAAAAAGACCGCTCCGCGGACGCAACTGATACAGGTAATGATAAAAGAATACGGAGTGCTACAGTAAAATTTGGATAAACTCCTACTAAATCATTTGAATAAATATACTGAATTATTTGGGATATATCTTTTTCTGAATTCGTAATAAATACTTGACATTGTAAAATTTCTTCACATAAATCATCTGCTTGGTCAATATCGGACTGATTTTCATGAGTTAATTTCGCTTGTAATTTTTTGCAGCAAGACAATAGGTATTCTTTATTTTGTAAATTATCTAATGAATATAAAAATTGGAATGAATCCATATGTTTTTTTAATAAAGAAAATCTGTCTTGTAACGAAATTAAAGTTTGATATAAAAATTTACTCTAAATAATTTTCAGGATTCACCATTGGTTGATCTTCATGTTCATAATCAAATTGAGTAGATTTTTTACGTCGTCTTAATGTCAAACTTTTCTGCAATTAATTTGGAACTTTCAACAATTTCTGCAAAACTAGCATCATATTGATAATTAGTTAAAAATTTAGTATTTAGTTCGCTTAATGCATCCAAAGCAAGTTGCGAATTTGTAGTTTGAGATTGAAGCATTTTACTCCCAAAATTTACTTGATTTAAAATATGATACTTTAACGGAGCAAATTTTTTCTCCCAAACATTTTGCTTGGTATTTAGGTTGTATAAATGATATATTTCAATTGTGTTTAGTTTTAAACTTTTCTTTGTGTTTCCCTGCTATTGTTTCTGACATGTACTATTTAATACTTAGTTTTATGATATCCAATTATTATACTCAGGATAACTTACATTTGGTAATGTGGATGTTTTATCATATATGCGCGTTAATATTTGTGGTACAAAATGTTGATACAGTTAATAAGCAAGTAATAATATATTTTAACGATATATAATATCATATTAATTCAGATAGTTTTCAGGGGCATAGCACTGCTCAAATTATGACTGATATTCAATATAATGCGGCCTGTGGTGAAAAAATTACATATTTGGTAAATAAATAAATTTTAATTTCAATATAATTCTGTTTGTATAAATATTACTCTCATTACAGATAGCTGCTCATATACCTATTAAGGTTGAAGAACCAAAAATATACTTTTACACCTTGTGGATTATTCTCTATCGACAACACTTTTTTATATACTGTAAGGACAATTAAAATTATTAGTGGATTGACCATCATATCATTAATTTGTATATGATTGTTTTTTAAATTTTAGATGGCTGCAGGAGTTAATACTTATACTTTAATTTTATATCAACTTCGAGAAATGTTAAACTTATAATAAATATTAATTGAATGCATGTTGGGCACTAGATCAAACATATTTTTTTTGTACATGACCAAAAGTTCAAAACCTATGTAGATATATAAATAATGTTTTTTTTTTGTGTTTTAAACATGATTAAAAGAATTTATTTTACTTAGCTATGCAGTTATGTGATTATTTTCTAAATGGCAAAATAATAATTGGGTTTGCTACAAAATCTAATGCGTGTCGCAGGCCAAGGAACAATACCCAAACATCTGAATTTTAGGTTTTTGTTTATAACAGCAAGTTAAGAAACTTATCGTTACAATAAACACAAGCAAACACAGAACAACAATCATTTTGAAAGAACGACTTTACGAAATCTGCAGTGTACTCACATATCAGCACGTTTCTGAGTCAGTTAAGACGCATTTCGTGAGTATAAAACAAGTACAATTTTTAAATTATTATCTTATAGTGTCATTTCCCATTTTCTTTATATTTTCAATTTTAATTGGGTAATTGCCAAAGTTTAAATTATAAGAATATTATTGACGGCTTGTACGTAACAAATAAAATGAATTAAATATAAGTTTATATAAAAATATAACGTAGTTCCCTGGAATGATTACTTGATTTGGCGATAAATATTTATTTTTAATATGATTAAATATAATTAATACATTATAAATAAAATCAATATATAGTGGGTCATTAAATGTTAATGAAATTGGATATTGATCTCAGCATTTGTAGTTTGCTTTAACATTATTTGAATTTATTAGTCGTATAAACTAACGAGATATGTTTGAGACAAAGACTGTTTGGGAGTTTCAAAACAGATTTTATATTTTCTACCTGATTACGAATTTCATGTCGTTTAAAAGAACGAAATCTAACGGGAAAATAATATTCCTCGAGCAGAAACCTGGTTTATTTAATGTCGGTAGAGTGATCAGTAAGTGTTTTTAAGTTTAATACTGATTTCAATTATCTTAAGTACGAATATCTCGTGACGAAATTTTTAGTTACAAAATTTTCGAAACTAATTTTACATGCGAGAATTATGATAAAATATTAAAAAGGAACTAAATTTAGATTCGGTTTACGCTAAAATAATATTTTGTTTTAGTTTCAATATCAATAATAACTGCAGGATTAATAATGCGGTATCGTTTATCCAAAAATACTTGGGCACAGTATTTGGAATTTTTTTGCCAACATTTCATACTATCGCTAAATGTTTGTGGTGCTATGATATCAATGTTATTTGATCACAAGCCTGTCATAGATTTTGCGAGATCTATAATGCATATTGATGAAGAATTACGACGAATGAATATCGAAATATCTTCTACAACACTTACAAAAATAACAACCTGCTTTGCGTATAGTTTTCCTTTTAGTGTTTTTTTTATTATGGCATCGAAAAGCTTCGGTAGAAATAAAATTCTTCGATTTTTTCTGCTACTTCTATCCATTGGTAATACGCAGTACATTTATTTACACTCAAACTTTAGCGTATATTATTACAAGCCTACGTATTAAAAATTTTAATAAATGCTTAACAAATCTCAAAAATAATAATACTAACTAACGAAAAAACATACTCAAGAATATGTATTGATGAAAATTACTGATTTACATTCTGAATTAGTACACGCTATAAACGGAACTGATGAAAGTTGGCCACTTACATATTTGTTAGATTTGACTGTAAATTACGTCCAGTTTATTTTTGGATTATTCGCCTGGTTTTGTTTAGACGAAGATAGTGTTGACATATCACTAGCTGAAATACATACTCTTACTTTATATTTAACGGTGCAATCTTCAGCGCTGTATATAGCAGCATATTAAGTTAAGGTATTTAAATTATATATATATATATATATATATATATATATATATATATATATATATATATATATATATTATATATATATATATATATATATATATATATATATATATATATATATATATATATATAGAATTAAATCAAAACATAAATTGAATACAATAAATAAAATTTCTTATTTGCAAAAATTGTAAATATAATGCATATTATATTCAATTTTATACTGCATATAGTATAAGTTAATAGTAAAGCTTACTATAGATCCTATATTAAATGTCTTTCAGTGTGAAAATTCATTAGCAAAAATATCTAGTTTCAATATCTTTTATTTAACTCCAAAATTGGCTACAATGGTAATGGTTTTCGTTTTAGTATTAACATATATATTGTTAAGATTTAGGTTTAACCTAATTAACGAAAGGGTTATTTGATATTGTAATGAACTTTATTAATAGTAAAGATGTACATAAAACAAAACGAAACACATTTTTATATATAATTACCGTTGACATGTTTTGTCAAGGAACATGTATATCAACTTAATAAAACAAACATACGGACCTATGTCAAAACACTCAATGGCGGGACATTTAAAGTGTGTATTGGGAAATATACAGATATTTCTAACACGCCCCCTCAATACACACATTTACCCACACAACGCTCTCGCAGAAGTTAAACCAAGTCCTTCCAAACACTTTTGGTGACTTACACGCACTAACGGTTTAGTCAACACATCTGCGATCATTTGTTCCGTTGACACATGCTCTAACGAAAACATTTTTGCGCTTATCGACTCACGTACGAAATGATGTTTGATGTCAATATGTTTCGTACGCGCGTGAAACACAGGATCATTCGCAAGACACTGAGCTCCTTGATTGTCCACGTTAATAACGATATCAGTCCAATCTTCTAAACCTAGCTCATACAATACACTGCGTAAATATAGCGCCTCCTTCGCCACTTCCGCTATGCTCACATATTCGGCCTCGGTTGAAGACAACGCAACAGTTCGTTGCTTTTGCGATTTCCACGTAATCGCAGCACCACTGAGTAAAAATGCGTACCCCGTATATGAATGACGGTCAATGGTACAGCCACCCCAGTCGGCATCCGTAAATCCACATAACGGATCATCAGTCTTCGTATAATTTAGTCCTATATTTGCAGTTCCTGCGAGATATCTTAGGACTCTTTTCGCAGCAATCCAATGACATTTGCGTGGCTTTGTCGAGAACTGCGCTAACCTCGACACAACATTGGCAATGTCCGGTCGCGTGGCCACCGATAAATACATTAGCGCACCAATTAGTTCGCGATACGGACAATTTTCAATCGAATCGTCGTCACTTGCGCTGTCAAAACGCACGTTCACCTCCGACGGTGTCGCAACAGAATTACACGCTTTCATTCCGTATTGATTCAACAATCCAAGAACATAACCAGTCTGTGATAACTTAATTTGACCTTCACGTTGGTCAATCTCTAAACCAAGACAGTACTTTGCGCTTCCAAGTTCTTTTATTTCGAAGTCTTCTAGAAGTTTTGTTTTTAAATCTATCACACGGTTGAATTTTCTTGATGCCACTAGTATATCATCTACATATACTAGCACAAGGAAGATATCATCAGCTGCATTATTGTAGAATAAACATGGTTCATTCTTCGTTGGTTTCAGTCCTAAGTTCATTAGCTTTTCACTAAGTCGTGAATACCACTGACGGCCGGCTTGTTTCAGTCCATACAACGCCTTTTTCAATCTACATGCGTTTCCACCGTCACGAAGACTCTTCAGCATCTTCCTTGCACGAACACCAACATCTCTAGATCCATGCTTGGACCCAATTCTCTCTAGTATTTCGTTCAACAACTCTGGCACTCTCATGATCACTTCTTCATTCAGCGATCCATTTAAATATGCCGTCACAACGTCGAATTGCCAAATGTTCAATCCAAACTGTACCGCGAGCGCTAACAACAGTCTTAGCGTTTCTAATCTCGCAACTGGTGCAAAAGTTTGATTGTAATTTACACCAAATTTCTGACTAAAGCCTTTAGCGACCAATCGAGCTTTTCGTCGCTCTACTTTACCATTCGCACTGTGCTTATTCGTCAGCACCCAACGACATCCAACAATGTTTTTATTGTTACTTTTGACAATAACGTTCCAAGTGTCGTTTTTCAGTAAACTTGCAATTTCTGACTCCATCGAGTCTTTCCATTCGTCGCGCGCTTCACTATTCAAAGCATCTTCAACGCTGACCTCAGCGACTCCAGCAAAAACATCGTCTTCTACATCACTGCTCGTACCGTCTACTTCGACATTTGGCTCATGCGTTACAGCGTTTCTTGATCGAAATAACTTCTTCGGTCGCCCCCTGCTTCCTGTACGCACTATACACGGTCTACCAGGACCCCTTGGCAAGTCCTTATCCGTTTGTATCCTGATTTAGGATACATCAGGTCGCGATGTTTCTACCATTTCCTCTCTCATCGGACGTGGTGAAAATTCGACTTTCCTTGGACTACCGTTAACACTTTCTACCAGACCCTCCACATATGACCTTTCGGTTGACGTAAACAATTCGTCCAACACACTGTCGTCGCGTACACATTCCTGAGCCTTTTCAAGAACTTTTACATCACGAGCGTGAATTATTTGTCGCGTACTTGGAATCCAAACTTGATATCCTTTATGATCTCGAGGATTACCAATAAACACGCCTTCCACGGATCTTTGTGCGAATTTATCCTTACCAGGACTCTTATCTAGCACAAATGCTTTAGATCCAAATTTTCGAAGATGGTTTATCTTCAATCTACTCCCAGTCCATTTTTCATATGGAATTTGTCCATTTAAAGTGCTTGCAGGACATCTATTACGCAAGTGGCAGGCTGTCGCGATAGCCTCCGACCAAAATGATACACTCAAACTAGACTGCAATAGCAAGCATCGAGCCATATCGAGCAGGGTACGATTCATTCTTTCAGCTACCCCGTTTTGTTGAGGAGTACCTGGAATCGTTAATCTCCGCTCAATTCCCTGACATGCTAAATACCTATCAAACTCTGCGTTACAGTACTCGCGACCGTTATCAGACTGTAAATACTTCACTTTCTTTCCGGTTTGCTTCTCAACGAGTTGTTGATACAGTTTAAACGCGTCAAATACGCCGCACTTCTGTCGCAAGAAGTACACTTCGCACCACCTCGTGCTATCATCTATAAACGTAACAAAATACTTAGCACGACCAGCAGATTCCGTCCTAAATGGACCAACTACATCCGAATGAACAATTTTTAAAGTTTCTGCGCATGGTACTCTACCTTTTGAGAAAGGTAACGCGGTCATCTTCCCTTTTATGCACACTTCGCAATGTGACAGACGCTCAGCATTTCTTGCATCACTCACAAAAACTTTTCCGTCACGAACAAGTTTCAATAAGTCTTTACTGTTTAAATGACCCAACCTTTCATGCCACTTCAACAGTTCGGAGCAATCGGGTTGTTCTACCGCCTTCGCGCATTCTATATCTTCGCGCATATAATAAAGATCGCCCTTGCGATCTGCTATCACCGACACTTTACCGTTTGTATCTCGAATATAAGCGTCACTTTTACGAAATGTCACTTCGTGTCCTTTATTTGTGATCTTCGCAACAGATATTAAATTGGTTCGCAACTCAGGAACATAAAGTGTATCTTTAAACTCAATCAAACGAGAACCACTGTCACTCGCTACTGATACATGAACAACACCTTTTCCCTTAACATCGGTAGATGCTTGACTTGCAAGGTTCAGTTTTGTCTTACTCGACGCACACATTGACGTAAATAGTTTTTCGTCACCACACAAGTGCGCGGTACATCCACTGTCCAGAAGCCAGGCTCGGCTAGTTGTCTCTGTCTTCGCGCAACTCACATTGTGCACGCCAGAGGTAATCGTATGATTTGCTACGTACGACTCATCAACACTATTCACCGACTGTCTAAATTTTCTCCGACTATCTTCGAATTTCTTCGTAGGGCACACATTTGCTTTGTGTCCTATCGTACCACACTTGAAACATTTGATCACATTAGTTTTTGAACCACCGGTCCCTTTTCTTTTCCAAGGGTGCTTTTGATGTACATTTACGCGGTTTCCAGCAACCATTGCTGTAACCAGGCTTCCTGACTCTTGCTTTCGTGCTTCAAGTTCCTCAATTATCTTGACCTTCAATACTTCGGCGTTGGGCAATTCATCCCGCATCGGAAATTTTCATATGACGAGGGCAAACTATAAAGAACCATAATAGCTAACAAATCACCATTAATTTTTACATTCATGTTTTCAACTTATCTACTGCGTCGAAAAATCGCGCTAAATGATCCCTAACATCTCCGCCATCTTCTAAGCGTTGCAGCATCAACTGTTTCAAAAGGGTCGCCTTTCTTGCTGGACCTTTGGATGCGTAGATGGACTCCAGCTTGAGCCATACATCTCTCGAGATTTCGCATCCACGTATCTGCTTTAACTCGGACGGTTGAATGGACAAAATTAAATCAGCCTTAGCTTTCGCGTCCTGATTCAACCACGCCTCAATCGCGACTTTTCCTGCGTCTTCCGCTGGCATCGGGGTCTTACCGTTTACGTAGCCCCACAAGTCATTTTTTACTAAAAGTGCTTCTACTTGCATACTCCATGTATCATAGTTCTCTTTCGATAAAAGTTCGAGTCTCGAAGCACTAACCACTGAATGTTTAGCCATTTCAGAACAGACTTGCACGTGGCAGATAACACAACAACCATTAACTCAGTTTTTACAATTCAAAAATAGCCCTGGGCCCATAACCTGTTAAGATTTAGGTTAAACCTAATTAACGAAAGGGTTATTTGATATTGTAATGAACTTTATTAAAAGTAAAGATGTACATAAAACAAAACGAAACACATTTTTATATATAATTACCGTTGACATGTTTTGTCGAAGAACATGTATATCAACTTAATAAAACAAAAATACGGACCTATGTCAAAACACTCAATGGCGGGACATTTAAAGTGTGTATTGGGAAATATACAGATATTTCTAACATATATATATATATATATATATATATATATATATATATATATATATATATATATATATATATATATATATATAGATATATATATATATATATATATATATATATATATATATATATATATATATATATATATATATATATATATAGATATATATATATATATATATATATATATATATATATATATATATATATATATATATATATATTCATATTATTTTCAGAAAAATACATTGCTACTACAAGGTTTACACCATAAAGTTAAGTTGACAGTCTGCAACTTGTTTCCTATGAACATGTCCATATTCGTAAAGGTGTGTTCAATAGTTGTGTTTGCAATACATGCTGCTCTTGTGAATTTAAATCTAATATTTCTAGCAAATTCGTTTCTGTACTAATTTCGTATTGATACTCGTCCAAAATTACAAAAAAGATGGTTCAAAGAGCACTAATTAAAAGTTCTATAGATTGTAGTACTAAAATAAATTAAAGACAATTACTGTAACAAAACCAAGGATTTTCATAAATACAAAGCGTAAACTATTAAAATCCCCATCCCCCAATAAGAAGATACCGCCATCAGCTTCTAGAAAAATCTATACTCTTGAGTGCCCTGGGTTCTCGAAGACTCTGTTAAAGGAATGAAGGCTATAAGATCTTCAGCTCAGCATCCATATAAATAATAACAAATATGTTTTGATTGCAATATTCAAATATATTACTCGGTGGTTAATTGAAAATTAAGATAATATTAATATTTGAATCTTGTACAAATAAATAAAATTATATACAGTATTTTAGCAAGTCCATTACCAAATTTATAAATACTAAAAATCTTATCGGAGCAATAAACACAAGCAAACACAAAACAACAATCAATTCATTTTTCATATGATTATATTTAATTAATACATAATATATGAAATCAACATAATATGGGTCATTAAATGTTAACAAACAAATTTTATATTTTCTACCTGATTACAAATTTCATGTCTTTCAAAAGAACGGTAGAGTGATCAGTCATTATTTTTATGTTTAATATTTGACATATTTCATTTATCTCAAGTACGAAAATCTCGTGACGAAATTTTGAGTTACATAAATTTCGAAAATAATCTATCATGCGAGAATTATGATAAAATAATAAAATGGAACTAAATTTAGATTCGGTTTACGCTAACATAATAATTTGCTTTAATTTCAGTATCTATAATAACTGCAGGACTAATAATGCGGTATCGCTTATCCAAAAATACTTGGGCATAGTATTTGGAATTTTCTAGCCCACATTTCATACTATCGTTAAATGTTTGTGACGCTATGATATCAATGTTATTTAATCACAAGCCTGTCATAGATTTTGCGAGATCTATAATGCATATTGATGAAGAATTACGACGAATAAATATCGAAATATCTTATACAACACTTACAAAAATAACAACCTGTTTTTTATTGGTTTCCTGTTAGTTTTTTTACTTTCTTATACGCAGTATAAGTAAGTATGTTAATCATGTAAAATTTCGAACACGAGATTTTAACGGAAATATACGTTTTGACCTTCCCTGAATCGATTCCGACTATTTTTGGAATGACGTCCGTCTGCGTGTGTGTGTGTGTATATATTCTCTACAGCCTAAACGGTGGAAGCTAAAATTATGAAACGTTAACTTTAAGATTTGCATACACTTGGGGGTGCACCTTCTATGTTTGAAAAAATTATTCAAAGCGGAAGTGCCCGTTTACTCTTGTCATTCTTTGCAGTTTCTGCAATTACCCAAAAATGGTTACAGTAACAGAAAAATTTTTTGAACAAAACTTAAAGGTGTATGTGTGTGTGTGTGTTTGTGTGTGTGAGTGTGTGTGTGTTTGTGTGTGTGTGTGTGTGTGAGTGTGTGTGAGTGTGTGTGTGTGTTTATGTGTGTGTGTGTGTATGTTCCCTACAGCCTAAACGGTTGAAGCTAAAATTATGAAACTTTAAACTTAATATTTGCATATGCCTGAGGTGTGCACCTCCTATTTTTGAAAAAAAATTCAATCCGGAAATGCCTGTTTACTCCAGTCATTTTTTGCAGTTTCTGCAATTACTCAAAAATGATTACAGTTGCAGAATAATTTTAAGAACAAGAATTAAAGGTATTCAGCACAAGTTTTGTTTGAATTTTTTCAAAAAAGAGTACTGGTTTCAAAATAAATTTCTGCTTATATATATATATATATATATTTTTACATAAATCGTATCATCTGCGCCTGTCAATTGCTTAACAAAATAGAGTTAAATAATTTAATATTTATTCTAAGAATTATATTTAGTGCAAAACAATCTAAAGTTTAGAATAAATATTATAAATTAGAAAAATAATAAAACTACGATATGGTTTAACCCACATCTTTGATTTTTTCTGCCACTTTTAAAAATATCTAGTTGCAATATCTTTTATTTAAATCCAACATATATATATATATATATATATATATATATATATATATATATATATACATATAAATATATATATATATATATAAATATATATATATATATATATATATATATATATATATATATATATATATATATATATATATATATATACAAATATATTTATATTTTTTTAATTTTTATTATTATATCGACTACTAAGGTCATTACCGCTTATATAGACGATCGTTTAATAGGATTTTTAATGTACAATATGCAGGAACTAGCATACAATAAATCTCAGTGAGGAAATTACTAAAACGAGAGTTTTAGCTAAAATAGAACGCAAAAAAAACTTATTATGCATTCACAAATGTGACGCATACTCTGCATTGTTGATATGTGCAGAAACCAGTTGAGAACTGCCTAAAACCATAGCCCCGACAGTAATAAGGTTCGAGAGAAAAGAAAAATAACAATAATAATAATGAAATGTTAACTGTCGAGAACGAAAAAGAAAGTAACGTTTTAGATTTGATGCATCATATCTATTGCACTCAGAAACATTAGCAGTTTACTTATGTGCATCGCATCATTGCGTAAATAGCTCGCCAAGGGACCTTCAATACCAGCATTGCGACGATGCAAATGGTAACTAGGACACTGCTCGAAGATATGATCGAGAGTGAGCCTAGTGTTACAAGTGGAGCAGAGCGGTGGTTGTTCTCCAAGTAACAGGAACAAGTGTGTGAGACATGTGTGCCCTAGTCTCAGACGTGAGACAGCTACTTGCTCGCACCTTGTTAGGCAGAGCGGTGGTAACCACCGCTCCACTGACACCTTTACACGTCTCAATTTGCTTGTGGAAGTATTCCACTCCTCTTGCCATGTATTAAGACAATGAACAGACACAGATATCAACACATCATCGGCGCGCAAGGGATGACGAACTAGAAAGACGCTGTTGGCTGCCCCAAGAGCAGCCTGGTCGGAACGATGATTGCCGGGTATCCCAATATGACCGGTTATCCACATAAGTACGACATCTCTTTCTAGCTCCCGCAATCTATCGATTTCTCTACGAATGCCCACTACAGTAGGGTCAGATGAAAATCTGCTACTGATACCCAAGATGGCACTCAGCGTATCAGTGCAGACGAGCAGGTGACGTCGCTCATCAATAGTTCGACGGGAGTGTCGCAGAGAGTAGAGGATCCCATATAACTCTGCGGTATACACCGAGCATATGGGTGACAGTGTGAACGAGTGGGATACGCCGTCAGTCACGAAAGCACAGCCAGTCCCAGAGTCTGTCTTGGAGCCATCGGTATATGTGTGTTGAAAATCTGTGTACTGTTGCAGCTGAATAAAGAATTAGACTAGGTGTACGGCATGAGGAGTGGAAGCTTTTGGCTTACTGGTAAGCGCAAGATTTGTTGTTAAGGCTGCAGATGCCCATGGAGCTACTGTGGAATATATCCGTGGTAATACAGGCCCTTGGTTGTTGAGGATGGTATTCAACAGTCTTGGGAGTTTTAATGCGAGTGGGTATAGGGCAGTTGCACTGCGTGAGCGTTAGAATTTTGCACACGTACCTCATACCAAGTTTCATGTACCTTATGTGAAGTGGCGGAACACCAGCTTCACAGTGAAGGCTTGGAATTGGCGTAGTCCTAAACGCACCGGTGACAGTTCGAATACCAGCATTGTGCACACTGTCTAGCTTCTTCAAGTGATGGGAACTAGCTGTATACACAATGAAGGCACCGTAGTCTATCCTGGACAAAACCAGACTGGTGTACAGGCGCAACAAAGAGTCCCTTACGGCTCCCCATTTTGTGGAAGCAATACACTTGATTGCATTCAATGTCATTCTGCACTGCGCAGAAACAGTGTTGATATGTTTCAACAGTAAGAAACGGTTGTCGAAAATTAAACCCAGAAACTTCACCTAATCTACAATCCGCACTGGTCTGTTGTAAAGCGTCACAACAGGACAGTTGCATGCTTTGCGTAGTCAACAAAAATCGATAGCACATGTCTTTTCCGTAGAGAAACGGAAACCACGGTCGGATGCGGCCAGAGTAACAATGTCTACAGCCTGCTGTAATCTCTGCTGACAGAGAGCGAGAGATTGAGACGAAGTGAAGAGGGTGAGGTCTTCGACATAGAGACAATAATCAACGGTATTGGGGATGGTAGAAACGATGTTATTGATTGCAATCAATAATAAAGTTTTACTTATGGAAGAGCCTTGAGGAATACCGTTTTGCAACGATCGTGTAGAAGAGAGAGTTTCTCCAACTCGGACTCTAAATGAACGACGACAAAGAAAGTTTTCTATGAATTGAGGAAGATGGCCCCGTAAACCCTAGTTGTGTAATTTTCGTAGTATTCCATATCTCCAGGTCATGTCGAACAATTTCTCTAGATCAAAAAACACAGCAACCGGATGGTTGCGTTTTAAGATACCAGACTGAATGGCGTTTGTCAAATACACATGAAGGTCAGTGGTGGAATGGTGCTGACGAGATCCACATTGATATTTGTTGATGAGATTGCGAGATTCTAGAAACCAGCTGAGCCGGAAATTGATCATACGTTCATATATCTTTGACAGATGGCACGTCAAAGATATAGGACGATAACTAGAAGCATGAGACACTTCTTTTCCCTTTTTGAGAATCAGTACAATTATTGCTTCACGACAGACGTCTGGATAAATATTTTCAACCCAAAGATGGTTAGTAAATTCCACTATTCTTTGCTTGAAATAGTCGGGTAGATGTCGACGCATTGCGTAAGTGATGTCGTCATGCCCGACAGAAGTGTTTGCAGTACGACTGAGCGCAAATTCAAATTCGTCGAAAGAAAAACCAGAATTGTAAAACTCAGTGTTATCCGAGTCAAAGTCCAGTGGAACCTCCTCAGCAACTTTTACGCGCAAAAAATGAAGCGAATAATTGTCCGAATTGCTAACAGCCTCATACTGGTCTGCTAAAATCTCACAAATCTCATCTCTAGTAGTGTGTACTTGGTCATTGACCTGCAGCATTGGAATATGGGAATTTTTCTTGTAGCCGTTCATATATCTGATTTTTTTCCAAAGTGTAGTTTGGTCAGAATCAGTACCGATTGAAGAAACAAAACCACGCCAAGATTCAGTTTTAGACATAAGAATTGTGCGTCTGGCTTGCGCACGTGCTTTCTTGAACGTGATTTGGTGTGCAAGTGTCGGATTGCTCCGGTACACTTTAAGCGCGCGCTTTTTTGCATGAATATCGGCAGCAACTTGAGCATTCCACCAGGAAACTGACCTCTTCCTGGCTCGACTAGAAAATTTCGGTATAGAAACCGAAGCGGAAAACAGAATACAATCAGAAAGATGTTGTAGTTCTACACGTAAATCTGGTGACGGATCAGGTAGCTTTAGGTTATTCCTAAATGCATTCCAATCCACCAGATCAAACAACCATCTTCTTGTTGATGTTTGAGCATCAGAAACAGCATTAGAAGGAAACGACATAAGAACGGGAAAATGGTCACTGAAATGGGCATCGTCAACTACCTGCCACTGCAGATGTGCAGCTTAAGAAGATGTAGAGAAAGATAAGTCGATTGCCGAAAAACTTCTTGACCTCATGTTTATGTGCGTGGCTGAGCCAGTATTGAGAAGAGTGTTGTCCTAGAAGCTTTCGACAATTCGTCCACTGGCATCTGTGCTTACAGAACCCCAGAGTATATTGTGCGCATTAAAGTCACCGACAAGAATGAAAGGAGTCGGTAGTTGGCGTGATAAATCCTCGAGGTCATTTAAACTCCAGTTGCCATCCGGAAGGTAGACGATGCAGATTGTAATTTTCCGGGGTGAAAATACCTGGCATGCTACTGCCTGTAACCTTGTTTTGATAGTGCAATCCTTAAAAGGGACAGAAGACTCAACGCCACCATTGGCACAACCAACAGAATCAACGTCTTTGCGGAAGATGTTAAAAGAATCAAGAGGTTTTAAGTGACTCTCTTGGATGCAGACTACTCTGGGGTTATGTTCAGCCATTAAAAGTTTAAGCTCAGCTAGGTGGTTAACGATTCCATTACAGTTCCATTGAATAATGAATGGATGTGACATAAAAAATGAAGAGTATGACAAAAAAAAAAAAAAAAAAAAAGTCAGAAAAGGCTGACTTTAGAGAAAAACCAGAAACGTGTTACGTTTTTGTGTTCATCGGTTTGCCTTTAGGCCACCCACGCCTATCTTTGGGTTTACGAGCGTTTCTTACAGCCTCATTGTCAATCGTCATAGCGCTTGACTCTGAGTCGGAGGGAGAAACATTTGTAGCCTGTCCTGACAGAACAGGAGTAGGAGATGGCATAAAACTTTTGTTGGTTGGGATGTGCCTGTCAGAACAGGCAATGGTACAGAAGGTTGTGACGGTTTTACGGATGCACATGTGGGTAAAGTTGCGGATGACAATACTGCGCTCATAATGGCGCCAAGATTAACGGTAATAGCTTCAGTGATCATTTTTTTAATTTCTGGGATAAGAATACCAGCGATATCGTTCACAGTTGGCGTAGGCGGTGTAGGCTTGGCTGCAGCAACTTTAGTGAAGCTCAGCATCGGAACTTGAGAGTTCTGGCGCATAAAAGCTCTGGCCTCAGCATAACTGCAGTTATTTAGAGTTTTATGCTTGACGATAGCGTATTCTTCTTTGAACTTGGAGCAGTTTCTCGACAGAGCGAGATGATCTTCTCCACAGTTCACACATCTACTGGATCAGTACATCGGTCTCCCTCATGTGGCGCTTTACCGCAAATGCAAATTTTTTCATCCTTGCACGTTTTAGAGGAGTGCCCAAACTTTTGGCAGTTAAAACAACGCATTTGATTTGAAATGTATAGCCTAACAGGCAAACTGTACATAGCAACACGAATCTTTTCTGGCAAATTGTGGAGTGAAAAAAACAATTATGGACGCCACTGAACTTGCGGGTAATCCAACTCACCTCAGAGGCACCTTGCGAACTAAGTTCGGGGCATAGCTCGTCGGTAGTGCAGTTTAAAAGATCCCGACACGTAATTACACCCTTCACTGTGTTTAGGGTTGCGTGAGAAGTGACGTCTATTGGAAATTCAGAAAATGTTTTTGTTTGTAGAAACCGAGTTGCTTGTTTAGCCGATCTTGTTTCAACCAACAACCCATTCTTAATTTTTTTTTAACTGACTGAACTTCACCAACAAGGCTATAGATCTGTTTGCTGATTAAAAAGGGACTGACCTTGAAGAAGTCGGTACCGTCCTTTTTTTTGATGACCAGAAACTGGGGACTGGAATCCACCGTCAACTGGCTCATCACTCGCTGCTTTTTAGCAGGGTTTAAAACAAAGGAGGGGTTGCCCCTCCGTCAAACACCCCGTCCGCCGACAAGGACAATTAATCAAAAAGAAAGAAAATAAAAAAACCCACCTGAAAATAAAAAAATGTAGCCAAAACTACGAAAAAAGAACAATATTCAATCGATTTGAAATAAAACCGAACGAAATCAGTCGATAAACGACCTAAACAACACCATACAAAACGAAATAAACACAATTTGACCAGAAAAAACTTATGTTTTAACACGAAATTTGTTCGTTTACAATAGAAATGTATTCGCACAGAGTTCACGTAAAGAACGTCTGATCACTCTGGCATCTAGTACACGACTGATCATATATATATATATATATATATATATATATATATATATATATATATATATATATATATATATATATATATATGTATATATATATATATATATATATATATATATATATATATATATTTAAATATATATATATATATATATATATATATATATATATATATATATATATATATATATACTGCAGTCTCGTTTCGATTTATTTTAATACTCTATAATACATATCTATTAGATAGATCAAACTCGATCCGTTTTTATCAAAATGTTTTATATGGACATTTATTGGAATCTTTCATAGTGGGTTTATACAGAAAAAAATAACTAACGATACATTTAACATTAGCGCTACAATTCAGGCTGCATTTTACTAACAAGAAAAACTGCGTTTATACAGCTAAGCTAAGGAAATTAACGCATGCGCAAATGTCATCTTGTTCTTTGAGGCTATATATTTATGATTTGCAAAAATATATTAGCTATTGTGATATATATATATATATATATATAGTGGTTTTTATTTCTTTTAAATAAAATGGGATTCGAAACTTGATTCCAGAGAACATTTGTCTAGTTATTTTGGTTCAGTACCATGGCAAAAGTCTCTTGTCGAAAAAGGTTCTACGTCGAACAGAATGGGTGGAGTAGCGGATCGATCTAGCTTTGAAAGCGCATAGTTGGTATTCGGACGGGAGAATGTCCAAGGAGGAAAGGGGCTGAAAGAAGTGTCTGGGGTTGAAGGAAGTTCAAAATTAACTTTTCCAAAAGTATTGCGAGATCTGATTGAAAAGGAACCCACCGAATGAGCCCTTCTGTCATAAATCTCCACAAACTGTTGAGCAAAGACAGTGTCAAAAACCAGGTGATATGGTTTTGACTTCATGGCTGCCGTGTAGTTCATGGTTAAAAGCCCGCGACGATCATACAGCGAAGGCTCGCCAGCTTCGCACAGTACACTTGGTATTGGACTGGTACGAAAAGCACCAGTAGAAAGACGAATACCAGTATGATGTATAGTATCAATGGTTTTGATAACGGATGGCCTGGCAGACGCGTAAGCGATACATCCGTAGTCCAGCTTGGAGCGTATCAAAGCCCGATACAGGCACAGCATAGAAATTCTATCGGCACCCCACGATTTGGAAGAAAGAACTCGCAACAAATTTAGAGAAAGCTTACATTTTGCCTTCAAAGCCACAAGATGGGCACGCCAGTTAAGCTTCTTATCAAATGGAAGACCAAGAGAACGGACAGTTTCCACAAATGGAAGATCAGTACCGTTGAGAGAGAGAACAGGATCTAAGTGAAGGTGACGGCGTTGACAGAAGTGAATGCACTGTCTTGGCAAAAGAAGAAAGAAACAAAGATGTGTTTTACAATTTAAGTGTCAAGTAAAAACATCTGCAGTGTCATGCACCGAACTTTCTTATACGCATTTGGGTTGAACCATATCGTAATTTCATTATTTATCTAATTTATAATAATTGTTATAACTTTTGGATTGCTTTTACACTAAATATATTTCTTTGAATAAATATTAATGTCAAACTTCAAATAGTGAAAGGCTATTTTGTTAAAAAATTGACAGACGCTGATGATACGATTTATGTAAAAATATATATAATAAGCAGAAATTTATTTTGAAACCAGTACCCGTTTCAGAAAAAAAATTCGAACAAAATATGTGCTGTATATAATAATTTTTCTGTTACTGTAACCATTTTTGAGTAATTACAGAACTGCAAAGAATGACAAGAGTAAACAGGCACTTCCGCTTTGAATATTTATTTCAAACATAGAAGGTGCACACCCCAAGCATATACAAATCTTAAAGTTAACGTTTCATAATTTTAGCTTCCACCGTTTAGGCTGTAGAGAACACACACACACACACACACACACACACACACACAGACAGACGGACATCATTTAAAAAATAGTCGGAATCCATTCAGGGAAGGTCAAAACGTATATTTCCGTTAAAATCTCGGGTTCGAAATTTTTTAGGATAACAATACTTACTTATACTGCGTATAAGAAAGTAAAGAGTGGCTTATAACTGGCGAATATTTTAATTAATATTCATTGTGACAAAGTGTCCTGAAGGTAATTATAATTGAAACTAATATTGCACTAATATTTTATTTTTCAGGCCTCTGTCGATGTGGTGTCGACCTTGACGTTGTGACAGATCTTACACCGACAACATCAAAAGAAGAATGAAACAAAGATGTGTCTTATAATTTAAGTGTCTAATAAATATAGCGCCTTATAAGTGGCGAATATTTTAATTAATATTCATTGTGACAGAGTGTCATTGAAAGTAATTATAATTGAAACTAATATTGCACTAATGTTGTATGTTTCAAGCCTCTGTTGAAGTGAAGCCGACCTTGACATGGGGACAGATGTTACGCACTTTCGAATCATTTATGAAAAACATCTTCATTGTTATGGAAAATTATTCGAATGTGCAAACTGACAGGATCCACGCCATTTACGGGTAGTAGGTCCATTTAAAGATTAAGCAACTCAAAATTTGTATTTGAATATATAAACCAAATACGTATAAGAAAGTTTAGTCTTTGGGGATATCTTAATTTATATTGAGTGCCATATACAACGAGAACTCATCATATTATAAGCATATTTTTATGCTTCCTGAATAAAATTTTATTTAATCATGTTTTTTATACAAATAGAATACAACTATTGACAAAACACATTAACATTTAGCAAATAAAATTGTAAGACCTTTCAAGTTACCAAATTTGAATTTTCTAACAGCGCGACCGATTCCGGGATTATCAATTGTCGAGATATTACTAAATATACAAAAAATAAATAAACCATGGATGATCTAGTGAGTACACAATCTAACAACCCAGTATTATGTTGCACAAGTTATAATGTTGTTTTTCGTGGTTGTGTTTTAAAAACGTTTATTTAAAAGTTACAAGTTACAGCTATGAAGGTTAGCAGTATTCTAATTCTAATTTATCATATTATTCAGAAGGAAGAGTCATAACAATAATAAGATATGGGTTTCCTGTTTATTACTGATAAATAAATACTTAGGTGAGCAGTTTTAGGGACAAAGGATGGCCATGAATGGTTCATATAACTCCTCCACCATTAGATTCGAGCATCGTCAGGAAGGTGGATTTCTTCCATAGGGATGACAACAATTTCTTTTCTTTTATTAATTTTACAATAATTTTTACAAATGATTACAATAAGTACAATTATTATAACAATTAATAAACAATATTTTATAATGTGATGTTTGTTTATTTCCGGGATTTCAAATATATTTAATTCTTTAAGATATGGTTTTACAAATTTCACTTCTTTGATATTTTTAATTTCGACAGTTAAATTATTTTTCTTTGAATTGGTAATATTAACTTTGTAATTTGTTATAATTATAGGTTCACCTGTTTCAATTTTATCAGTAAATGTTTTATCATTAATTCTGCACTTATGATTTCCTAATAAATATATTTCTTTAATATTTAAGATTTCTTCATGCTTATTTTTACATTTAAGCATTATTTTATCGAGATTTTTAATAAACAATATTATATAAGTAGTGTTGCTTATTTCCAATACTATATTTGGGGATTGTTAACATTAATAAATTCACAATAATTATTATCTTGTTTGTTAATAAGATTTGATATACAATTATTAGTGTCTAACTTATTTCCTAGTTTATTACAATAGTAAAGTTGATAAATGTTTATGCATTGATCGTTAAATTCGTATAAATCACGATTCACTGATAATAGGTGGGTTTCTTGGTGAAATATTGTCACAAAGTCATTATTTTGTAAAGTAGGCACTGGTGTGAATTGCATAAGTTCATGTTCATCATTCAGATAAAGTGGCACAATTATAAGATAATCAATTTCAAATCTATTCACATTACAGTGAGTCTTTAATAATTTTCTAATTTCGAAATATTTTAGTGTTCGTAAATACTCATAATCATTGTTCAGGTAAGTTTCAAAGTTATTTTTTAATTGATCATATGTGATAATGCTTTCGTGCAAAATTCCGAGGTTACAGAAACTTAGTGAATTTGCTATGTTGTTTAGGATGTTAAGTAGGATATTATTGAATAATACGATTTGGTTAATTACTTCTTTTGTATATAATGCATCCATAAAAGTAGCATCTTCTTTTATGAAACTCTGAATTTGGAGTATTTTAGATTTAAGGAGGATTTGGTTATGTTTTAGTGAGCCGACGGTTTCGTTGAATTGTTTAATGATTTCTGTGTTAAAGTTATAATTCTGTTTAATATTATTTTGTAATGTTTGTTGATTTTGTTTTAATTCATCAATTAATTTATCATATTTTTCTGCATCCAAGTTATCTAAGTTGCCCGTAATACTTTTAATTATGGAACCTAGTCCGTTAATTAATCCTCGTTTATTGCGTTTAACTACGTTAAGGTCTGAGAACTTATTATTAATTTAGTTTTGATAATAGTTAATTATTTTCCAATGATTTTGATATTCTATCTCATTATGAGAATTGATTTTCGTTTTCAATAAATTAATTTGTTCGTTTAAGTCGGTAAATTCGTTATAAATGTTTTCGAAATTATAAGTGTAATGTATTATATGTATGTGGTTATTAAAATAATATTTTGCTTTTCCAAGCTTACTGATTATTGCGCCAGGATTATGATTGAAGTCCTTTAGATATTCTGAATTGGATCCTGTTCCGAACAGGATGCACCTGCAACATTTGTAGTTTCTTTTATAGTTCTTGGTTTCTTTAATTTTGACAATTTAAATTTTTTATCTTTACCTGTTATAATTACGCCTGTTTCCTTATTAATTTCTTTAATTTGATGTTTGACATATTTTGGTTTTGTTATTTTACCAACATGTCTAGTAGTTTGTTTGACTAATGCATCTTTCGTTTGTTCTGGTAATTCTCCATCTGGGTTAGTATTTAATTTTGTGCATACTTTAAGTTTATCTTTTTCTAATTTTGTTTTTACTATTTCAAATAATCTATTCATTTTTTGTTTATGATTTTCATTATAATCTTGTATAATTTGGTTTTCGTTTTCAAGACTGAGTTCATTATTTTTTATATGGCCAAACATTAAATTTACAGGTTTAAAATTTGTTGCATTGTGAATTGAGTTATTATATCCTAAAATAGAGTAATTAATTTTTTCTTTTAAACTGGTATCTTTAAATTCTTTTTGTGTATTTCATAATCGTAGGTGCTCTACTAATGTGGAATGAAAGCGTTCAATTACTCCGTTTGATTGCGGATTATCAATACTAATAAAATGGGTATTGACTTTATGAAGTGCTAAGAATTCTTTTATAATTTTATTATTAAATTCTTTTCCATTGTCACTTATGATTTGAGTTGGGATAATGTATTGTGAAAAATATCTAAGTAGTTTATTAGCGATCTCAATTGAACTCATATTTTTTAGTCTGTATATTTGTGCAAATTTTGTAAAGCTATCAATAATTGTTAAAAATTTAGTTTTTACTTTCTTATACGCAGTATAAGTAAGTATTGTAATCATGAAAAATTTTGATCTCGAGACCTCCTATTTTGAAAAGAATATTCCAACAGGAAGTGCATGTTTACTCTATTCATTTTTTGCATTTTCTGCTATAACTCAAAAACGGTAGTTTTTACAGCAAAATTTTTAGATTAAAAATTAAAGATATTGATATCATCCATAACTTTTATTTGAAAATATTTTTCAAAAAATGTACTGGTTACAAGAAAAAGAGTGTTTCTTCAATATTCTGCTTTAACTCAAAAACGGTAGTACTTACAGCAAAATTAGTAAGAATGAAAATAAAAGATATTAATATTACGCACAACTTTTATTTGAAAAGTATATTCAGAAAAGGTACCAGTTACAACAAAAATTAGGTTAATTTCAAAATAACATTCAATACTTCTCACGTCTAGTAGCGGATGTTAAGTCTTTATACTTGACCACCACCAGTAGTTGATCTACTCGCCACGGCATGTCTGTCGCTGATCTACAGACAAGTATATACTGACGTACAACATAAGGCAGCGCTTAATATTGTAGTGCTGCCTCCGCACTAAAGGTGGCTACTATAAAGATGTCATACGCTATGCCACGACTAACTAAAATTTCAGTTTCCGTTTTATCTCGATAAGAAATCTGATCTTATATCGAATGGTTCGTGTATTGTTGCCGATTGTTTCATTTGTATACAATTGCGGATATATTTAGCGGACGATATTTTAGTTATGTTTATCAAAATTTCAAATTTCCTTAAAATTAATATAAGATATCTGTGCATAAGTGTGTTAATATACTTTCGTATACGCTAATATAATTTCGTATAGATCGTGGATAGATCGTTAGAATTTATAAAACATTTAAATTTTTTAAATCATTTTTAATTATGATGACTAATTAAAATGCGTATAAGAAAGTTCAGTGACAGACACGTCAGCTTTTTTCTAATGAAATAACGTCTATGTGAATAATTTCAAACGGTTTGCTACTAGTGGGTGTTAAGCGTAAATTTTGCTGTATAGGATGTCTTTCATATTTACTTTTTAAGCAAGTTTCACAATTATTTATATGGTTTTGAACTGATATGTGTAAATTAGGCCAATAATATTTTTCTTTAATTCTTTTAATTGTTTCGGTAATTCCACGGTGGTTTGTTTTACCTTCGTGATAGTTTACTACAATTTCCATTTGATTGTCAGGTTGACTGACATTTTCTAGTTGATTTTTACAGCATAAAAATGTTATAGATCCGTGAAGAAAATATCTGCGTAATATAACGTTGACGTTTTGATATAAATCATCATTGAATAAACAATAGTATTTAGTATTTGATGTGCAATAATTTTTAATAAATTAAAATATGCAATTGGCAGTATTGCTTTTTGGAATGTAAACATCTAATTTTTGTTTATCTTTGAAAGGGGTGAGTATATTTACTCGTAAAGTAGGAAAATCTGAAAGGTTAAAAATAATTTGATTTTTGCCTACATTAATCGGGGATTCAATAAAACTTATTCCTGAAACTGGTGATTCGTCGTCAGAATGTCAAGTATTTTCTGAGTCTGATTTATTTGCTATAATACTGGTATGATCTTTAATTTTTTCGTCTTCTATGGCGTTTGATTCGATGTTTTTCTCTAAATTATAAATGGTGATTTTTATATTTGTATTTTTGAATGTTTGATGTAATATTGATTTTACGTGTTTAAAATCTAATTTATCATGTCCGCATGCTAGTTTGGGAATTGATATACTAGAAATTTCGTTTTTAATTAAGTAGAGTTTTAAATTTTGAATACAAATTTCTAAATCTTTATACGTTGGTTTGTCGTTATAATTTTGTTTAGTTACTAGGTGAAATAAGATTTTATTATTCGGAATTTTTTGCATTAAAACATCGGTAATATTGGGTTTTTTAAATTTTGACAAGTAATTTACACTATTAAATTTTTTATTTATTTGTTTTGCAATACCTATTCTTAATTTAATATCTGAACTAATACAATGTGCTAAATAATCATTAGATTCAAGTAAACTACCATGTTTTTCTATAATTTCAAAGTTATTTAATTTTATTCTTGATAAGGCGTCGGCATTGGTATAAAGTTTTCCTTTTTTATGTTCTATTTCGTAATCGAATTCCTGCAGTTTTAATTTCCATCTTAAAAGTTTTGAATTGGGTTCTTTTAGGTTAAAAAGCCAAGTGAGTGGTTTATGATCCGTTATAATTTTAAATTTAACACCGTAAATGTATGACTTAAAATACTTAGTTGCCCATACAATAGCTAGAAGCTCTTTTTCAATTGTCGAATAGTTTATCTCATGTTCATTGAGTGTTCGACTGGCATAAGCTATGGGGAGATCTTTATCTTTAATTTTTTGAGATAATACGGCACCTAGCGCGAAGTCACTTGCGTCGGTTGTAACCGTGAATTGTTTTGTGAAATCCGGATATTGAAAGATTGGGTCGTTAATTAAAAATTGTTTACAAATTTCAAAACTATTTTTATATTCGGATTCTTCAATATTTATTGTAGCTCCTTTTTTAAAATTTCTCGTTAATGGTTTCGTAATTTTTGCAAAGTTTTCGATAAAGCGACGATAATAGCCTAATAAGCCTAAGAATTGTTTTATTTCTTTCTGCGTTTTTGGAATAGGAAAATTTTTAATAGCGATAATTTTGTTTGGGTTAGCTTTTACACCATTTTATATTCAACTTCTTTTCTCAAGAATTCGCTTTTATCTAATTGGACTTTAAGATTTGAATATCTAAGGGTTTTGAATACTTTTTCTAGATTTTGTAAATGTTCTTGAAGAGAATTTCTTAGGATTATAATATCGTCAAGGTAAACAAGGATTCTTTACCAATTAAGTCTTTTAACACAAAATTCATGAGTCTTTGAAACGTACTCGGTGCGTTTTTCAAACCGAATGGCATTCTTTTAAACTCATAATGTCTATTTTCAATGCTGAAGGCTGTTTTCGAAATATCATTTTTGTTTACCTCTTTTTGATGAAAACCAGAGGCGAGATCTAGAGTTGTAAAGTATTTACAACGCCCAAGTCTGTCGAGAATGTCATTAATGTTTGGTATTGGGTATTTATCCGTTATAGTTTTATCATTTAGGTAATCGATAACTAGTCTAAATTTTTTTTTTTCTGGTACCATGGTGAATAACTATTTTGAATTATTCCGTTTTTAAGTAAATTTTGAATTTGCGATTGAACTTCTTCTTTATAACAGTTAGGATATCTGTATGTTTTAACATGTGTTGGTATTTTGTCGGTAGTTTTTATATCATGTTTAATACAATTTGTGAAAGTTAATTTATCTTTATCATTATAAAAAATATCTCTATATTTCAATATTATAGGGAATAAGTTATTTTTTTCTTCTGGATTTAAATGATCTGTACGGAAATTGTTTAAATTAATTTGATTATTTATTTTAGGCTGAGTAATTTTGAAGTTTATTGTATAATTTGTGTTTTCTAAATTTTGAATTTCAATAGTTTTATTAGTTTTATTATTTACTGGTATTTTAAATTTATTGTCTCTGATTTTTACTATGCAATCTGGAATTTCCATTACATCGTTATTATTATTTTCAATTAAAATGACTGAATATATTTCATTTATTATGTAAATTATTAATTTAGTTTCTTTTGGTTTCAACTTTAATTTACTTTTTTTGTGAAAAATATTTGAATTGATAAATATATTGGTTAAGTAATGTTATTTCGTCACCACTAATGTTATATGTTGCGTTTAATATTTTTAAATCATCTAGTCCCATTAATATGTCAAATTGTTTGTGAAAATCAAATATATAAAATTTTAATTTAATGTTATTAAAATAAAAATTAACATATTGTGTTCCTCTTGAAATACCATGTGCAGTGAATAAGGTAAAATCTTCGTAATTAATTTCGAATTTATCAGAATTTTTGGAAATAATTTGTGGGTTGATATATGATTTAGTTGATCCTGAATCAATCAAACATTTATATTTCTCTAATTCTAAATAAGGTAATTGAGAAGGATTATTCAGATGCATTACTTCGCCGGGTTGTGAGTCTCTATTTGTTCTCAAAAATAAGTCTCATCAAAATTTTGAGTTTCATTTTCACTTTCTTCTATCTGATCTGTTTCATCAATTCCAAAATTTTGATTTTCATAATCTGGGTTTTCGTTGTGTTCTACATTAAATAATTCTTTGTGTACGAATGTGGGTCTGTTTTGTGGTATGAATTTGATATGTTTGTCTGGTAGACATTGACATAGGTGTAGGTTTATTAAATTTTCTGATTTGTACGGGGCCTCGTGGGAAGGAATTTACGGGTTTTGGTTGTTCAAATGTAGGAATTTGTACAGGTTTTTGAAAATATTGAGGTCTCGTAGGAATGTTTTTATTAGGTATTATGTTCGGTTTTGATTTTGATCCTGATCTGGATGCTTCAAACTGGAAGTCATTAGTTAAGATTGTAAGTGCGGAGTTTAAGTTGGAAGGATTATGTGTTTGCAGGATTGATCTTAATTAAACCTCGTAAAAATGCACGTATTGCTAAGTTTTGACCATAGTTAATAATAGCCAATCTATGTGATGGTTCACTAGTTATTTCTGCATACGATGTATGAGCATTTAGTAATTCTAACATTTTATGATAATAATCAAAAGCATTTTCATTGCTTTGTCTGAGATTAGTCATTTCAATTGCAAGTGTGTAACAATCACGCTTATCTGAGTATGAGTTTATTAGAGCGTTTTTAAGACCAACTATTTATGGAATAATGTGAGATAGCTTCTCCTTTAATTTGTCCTCTAATGTTTGCAATTAATACAAAATTTTCATAATTATTTGGCTCTGTTGTAATATAAAATTTATTAATTAAAGCCTCACTAGTCTTAATAAAGTAAGCTAGGTCATTTGAATTGCCATTAAAATCGGGTACAGTATTTAAATAACCTTCCTCTAATCTAGGCTGTGCCATTTTCTCTGACTGATATATGCAATATTCACTTACAGTATTGGTACGAAGTACATGGACTGTCACTTACAATCACTCTGCATGTGCTGGGCTGTCCAAAGAAAATAATCTGCTTGCCTGTTGTCTTCGGGCTGGATATCTTTGGCTTGTACTTTCTGCTTGCCTGTAGTCTAGAAGGTTTTCTGACTAGATGTCTTCATCTCGTACTGTTGTATCTCTTCTTTGCAGCACCCCAACGTCTTCAGTTGTTGCGATGAAATTGTTGTCAATTTATTTTGCAGCACTTTAATGTTTTTTGGTGGTAGCTGACGATGTTCGAATTTAATTGACACACACACGGTTTTTGGTTGCCAAATTAATCGTTAATACGAAACGGTTTATTTTAACGTAAAACTGTTTTGACAATCCTACCGACTGCGCCAGTTATAATGTTGTTTTTCGTGGTTGTGTTTTAAAAACGTTTATTTAAAAGTTACAAGTTACAGCTATGAAGGTTAGCAGTATTCTAATTCTAATTTATCATATTATTCAGAAGGAAGAGTCATAATAATAATAAGATATGGGTTTCCTGTTTATAACTGTTAAATAAATACTTAGGTGAGCAGTTTTAGGGACAAAAGATGGCCATGAATGGTTCATATAACTCACACAAAAATATTTTACTGTATTAATAGTGAAAGCTTTCTGATTAATAAGCATACAAAACAAGTTAGAAAAGGAACTATATACAAGAATTTCATAAGTACACACTTGTTCTACTGTATATAGTTATATGTTGCTGTAGTAATACTAATAGTGGGTTAATACAGAAAAAATAAACGTTACATTTGAGGCCAAGAAAATGGTAAACACCATGTTAACCAATGTTGTCGTTTATACAGACTTTAAGTCTCCATTTCCTTTTAACGCTTAGTTAAGGAGTTGGCCAACTTTTATCTTTCTTACTATGAGAAATGAACAAAAACTCTTTTTTTCTTTACCTAAGATCAGTTCAGTTTGAAAAACGCATCTGCGCAAGCGTGACCGGGTGCACATGTGTTGACAAGCACAACATAGCAGTACAGTTCGGTCCATTCATTTTATTTTGAATTATCTTTATTATTATCTTTATATTAATACCTTATCTTTTAAAAATAACGTTTGGACAACATGGCTGGTTTTGTCAGAGCTTCTACTCACTAAGAGGGTGTATATCTGAGTATGAGCGTTTTTTTGCGTTGTATGCTTATACAATGGTTTATTGTGTGTGTTACAGTTTGATTTACATTTTTTATGTGTTACGATTGTGTTTTATGGGAAAAGGGGGAACAAAAACTCAGTTTAATGCATGGCATTTTATCTAAAACTTAATAACTAACTTAACTAAATTTAAAAAATTAACATTATTGATGATTGTTTGGACATTAAGTTTATGCGGTATGTTTTGTATTTGTGGTTGGCTTTATTGTAGGATAGTGATGTGTGTTGTGTGTTGCAATGTTGTTATGTGTGTCTGTGTTACGTGTTCGGCTCATGGAAGCTTTCCGTAAATATGGGTAGCGTTTGATAATGTAGCTTATGTTTTAGTGTAATTGTAGTGTTGTCATGTCGTAGTTTAGTGATGTATTTTGTAAGAGAGCTTGAATTTAACTGTGTTTTGTAAAATTTTTATGCTAAATATTCTATATAGTGCTTAACGTATGGGATGTTTGTGATTTCGTGTAGGTGTGTTATGAGTGTGTACCTTCCAGAGCTGGTAGCCAGGCGTAAACATTTGTTTTGGAGACGCTGCAATGGTAGTAGTGAGGTTACTCAGGCATTACACCAGACTGGGGCTGCGTATGTTAATATGGGGCGGTCTGTATTAGGATTTTATTTTTGGTTGAGAAGGAACTGCTTGGCACAAGGAGCAAGTATAGGTTTCTAATGACATGTTGGGCTTTTCTAATCGCCTGTGATATGAGTGGACCATATCGTAATTTTTGGTGTAGGTGTGTTCCCAGGTATTTCACTGTATTCGTTGGTGTGATTTTTTGGTTGTGTATTTGTAAGGGTGTTAGGACTTTGTTTTGTGTGAATTTGCGTGAGAAGACATTGGTTTCGGTTTTAGTGGCGTTGATTTTAATATTCTACTTCTCCCAGTAGCGTTGTAAGATATCTACGTGTATTTGTAACTGTTTATTAGCCACCTGCGCACCGAACGAGTGCTCGTAGATGTCTGTGTCGTCTGCGTACAGAGCGGTGTTCGTGTTTGGGAATGTGGGGAAGTCGCTTAGGTACAGGTTGAATAGTTTGTGTCCAAGGCCGCTGCCATGGGCGACCTTTGCCATTATGGGTTTTGAGGTTGATAGTTTGTTATTTATTATGGTTTGGAAGGATCTATCAGTTAAGTAGGAGTGGATGAGTTTTATTAGGATTGGGGGAAACTGGGTTCTTATTAGTTTGGTCATTAGCCCTGCTACCCAAAGCTTGTCGAAAGCTTTTTTGATGTCTAGCAGGGCCATGACTGTTACTTTGTTTATGTTAAATTGGGTAGCAATATCGGTTGCGATCCTACATACTTGTTATACAGTGTTGTGCCTTGCCCTAAATCCAAACTGGATGTCGGGTGTAATTTTTCCTCCAGTGTCAATATCGTCTATGCGGGGTAGGATAATCTTTTCGGTTAGTTTGGATAGGGTGTTAAGGAGGCTTATCGGTTGATAGCTACCTGGATGTTGTGGGTTTTTGTTTGGTTTTAGGATGGCATGGACAATGGCATTCTTCCATGCAGCTGGGAAATGATGCAATTTAAAGATGGAATTGATGATATACGCTAACTGTATGATGAATTTCCGTAATAGGTTTTTGAGGACAAAGTTTTCTTTATGGTCTGGTCCGGGAGCTTTGCGATTTGGTAAGGTGCGGATTATTTAGTTTATTTTTGTGAGGTTAGTTAGGAGTTTGGAGAGAATTTTATGTGTTGTTCTGTGTGTTGTTCTGTGTGTTGTTCTTAAGAAGTGTTGTGTTTCTTGAAGGATCTGCTCGTGTTCTTGAGTGTGCTGTGTATCGCTTACATGTACGTTTGCTAGTTCACTAGCTATGGCTTCTGCCTTTTCAGGGTCAGAAGCTGCTGTGGTTGTGTTAGTTAGTGTGAGTGTAGGGATTGGGGTATATTGCTTTTTAAGATTTTTGGTGAACCGCCAGAGGGAGTTGTCATTTGGGTTTAGTGAGGAATGTTTGAGGGACCAGGTTTTGTTCTGTTGTTTTCTTATTAAATTTTGTATTATATAATTCATGGCGTTGAGGTGTTGTCTGTGTTGGGGGAAGCGGGGCCATTGTCTTCTTATGTTGTTTCGTTGTGTGATAGTGTCTAATATGTGTTGAGGCAGGTGAAGTATGTGTGTTTTGGTTTTTATGTTGTGCGCGTGTTCACCTTTGGCTGTATTTATTGCTTGTGTAATCTTGTGTACTTCTGTGTCTATGTCTTGAGTTGTATTTATGTTGTTGTTTATTGTGATGCGTTTCTCTAGTGTGTGGCGGAAGTGTTGCCAGTTTGTGTGTTTGTACGACGTGATGATTTTGGTTCTGTTGTGTATTTGCCTATTGTGTAAGGTGAAGATGATGGGGTTATGGTCTGAGCTGAGCTCAGGGACGGATTCAGGAGGGGTGATGTTAGGGACGTTTTTGTTTATTATATTATCGATTGTGGGAGGCGTTGTTGCGTTTTGTGGGTAGTGTGTGTTTGTGTATCTGTTGGGTGTGTGTACGCTTGTGTTGTTTCTGTTGCAGTCCCAGTTTGTGTGTTTTGCGTTCGGACCTCCCACCACTAGTATTTTGTTTTTGTGTGATAGGGTTGTGAGATCGGCGTTTGTAACGTTGTTTATTAGTCTGTTGTATGCTGCAGTGATTGTGGTGTTGTCTGTAAGTTTTATGCTAAGTGTTTCTAGTGTAGTGTGTATTGGTTCTAGTAGTGTATGTAGTACGTTGTGTTTTATTGATATTGCTACGCCTCCAGCTGGTACCGGTCCTTGCAGTGGCCGATCAGCTCTGTAGGTTGTGTTTGTATGTATTTTGAGTTTACGTGTGGGTGTGAGTTTTGTTTAGTTTAGTGTCATGATGTGTATGTTATGTGTGATCATGTACTGCTTAAGCTCCCCTACCTTACCTAGTATTCCGTTAGCGTTCTATGAGCTGATGTTCTATGTTGATTTGTCTTTAAATGTTGTATTGGTGTACATTTTGCGTGAAATTCATGAATACGGTATATTGTTGTTGGTTATTTGTAGCCTTTTCAAGAACATTGTTTAGGTCTTTCAGGGCACGTATCATGTTTTTGATATTTATTAATTCGTTCAGTCTGTTCATTTCTGTAAAAAGGTTCCATGATGTTGTTGCTGTCTTGGGAATGTTGTGGGACTTGGAGTTGGCGGTGGGACGGTTGTTTGGTTGTTGGGAGTGAGGGGAAATCTTGCTGAGCTAGGTTGACTTGGCCGGGGGGCGGGGTTGGTAAAAGTGTCGTTGTGTGGGGTCTGGGCTTCCAGTGCTAAGTGTTAAGTAGGGGGACATTTATGTATTTTTTTTGTCTAGTTTGTTTTGTTTGTTTATTAGTCGTTTGTTCGTCCAGTTGTCGGATACGTGCTTCGTAGACTGGGCAAGTGACGCTGTTCGCCGGGTGGTCTCCTTTGCAGTTTGCGCAGGTGGCGGGGGAGTCCTTAGTCTTTGTGAAGGTCGAAATCATGTGGTATTTTAGGCATTTCGGTGGCAGTTGGCAGTTTTTGGTTGCATGCCCCCACTGTTTGCATCGGAGGCACTGGATGATCCGTTTTTGGTTGATGTGCCTCTCCCACGCTACTTTCGTGTGGAAGCGGTATTTTTTATCGGAGTTGAGTTTGGTCAACGTGTGCGTCTTGCCCACCGTTACCAGATATAAAGGGTGCCTGGTATTCTTCATTCTATATACCATGTGCGTCTGTATATTATTGTCGTGTAGTTCCGTGGTTAGTTCTTCGATCGTCGGGTCGTTGTCGAGCCCTCGCATTACGAAGGCATGGGCGTTTTTGGTTCTGTCCGTATATGTGTAGTAATGAAATTCGTCGTCATTGTTCATGTCGGTGAAAATTTTTTGTCTTTCTTTTTCGTTGTGTATGTAGATGTTAGTATTATTGTTCGTGTATTTGTAGTAGTAGCCTTTAGTCGCGTGTGTTTTCTTGTAATTTTTGCACTTCGTTGGGGTTCTTGGGAATTCCGGGTATAATAATGGGTGGAAGAGGGTGGCGTCTGGTTGGTATTTGTGGTTTGGGGTGCGAGGGTGTGTCTGTCTCTGTTTCGTCTTCGTGTTCAGTTTCGTCTGTGTTCGGTCGGTTTACAATCTCCCAGGATCGTATTCCTCGCTTTAGCGATAGCTCCTTAACTCGCTGGGTGGTTTCTGTATCACCCTTTTCTTTTGATGGGTGTTTGTCCTTACGTCGGAGAGACTTACGGGTCGTTTTCGTTTGTTTTGTCGTTCCGTTTGTGAATTACTTGTGTTTTTCACTCATGAACAGCTTTGTTTGTTTTTGTTTATAACTGTTTGTTTATAGATATTTTTATTGTCTTTGTGAGATACACTAGCTGGCTAAGTATGCACGTCTGCTCACTGTGATAATCACACTCTGACTGATACAGTTTGGTCCAGTTTCGTGCTCTTTTGCATTCGAATTTGTTTACCTGCCATATTTTTGTTTTTCTGTAGTTGTTTATTATTGTTATTTTAACATAATGGACGGTGAATTGATTAATAGTGTTGAAAAATACGCTATATTGTATAATAAGCGAAGTGTAGGCTTCCGCAATAAAACTAGTAAAGAAAATACATGGAGAAGTGTTTCCGAAGTCATGGGGCTAAAAGGTATGTGATATGCAATAATTCTTTTTTGTTAAAAGTTAAAATAGGATGATATTGTAATTTTAAATAAATATTCTAGTTCCAGAGTGCAAATCCCGGTGGATGATTTTGCAGTCTCGCTATGCGACTAAGAGACGCATAGACAGCAAGAAAGCTTCGGGATCTGCGGCCTCAAAGTGTTTGGATGAACCTAATGGACCCGCTAGCCACGTCTAACACGATTCACATTTGTTATATACGATTTTGGTAGGTACCGAAGTAATCATAAGATGAAATAACTTCTAAATAAATTATAATAAAGTATTGAACCGAAATAATATAACTAATATATATATATATATATATATATATATATATATATATATATATATATATATATATATATATATATATATATATATATATAACTGTAGGTGGCGCCTGCAGTCTCGTTTCGATTTATTTTAATACTATATAATACATATCTATTAGATAGATCAAACTCGATCCGTTTTTATCTAAATGTTTTATATGGACATTTATTGGAATCTTTCATAGTGGGTTTATACAGAAAAAAAACTAACGATACATTTAACATTAGCGCTACAATTCAGGCTGCATTTTACTAACAAGAAAAACTGCGTTTATACAGCTAAGCTAAGGAAATTAACGCATGCGCAAGTGTCATCTTGTTCTTTGAGGCTATATATTTATGATTTGCGAAAACATATTAGCTATTGTGATATATATAGTGGTTTTTATTTCTTTTAAATAAAAAGGGATTCGAAACTTGATTCCAGAGAACATTTGTCTAGTTATTTTGGTTCAGTACCATGGCAAAAATCTCTTGTCGAAAAAGGTTCTATGTCGAAAGACTATTAAATTCAAATGACTGTATTTTAGTTATATTATTTCGGTTCAATACTTTATTATAATTTATTTAGAAGTTATTTCATCTTATGCTAACCTCGGTACCTACCAAAATCGTATATAACAAATGTGAATCGTAATTGCGGAAAATAGGAATTTAGTAGTAGTAGTATTTTTAAATAAAACAATATATTAAAAAGTATTAAACTAATATATTTATATAATTTACTCGCTGTCTATCCCAAAAACAATATCCATAATCTTCTTTTCCCTACGTTTCTTCGTGTTTGGCGACACATTTTTCATTAACACGCCAACGCTTTTCCCAAATATGTTTGGATCCTCTTTGGTCCTTTTGGCACTGTAGTATTCTGCCAACGACAGACCTGCACCTTCGATGCTTGCATCTGCAGATGACTCAAAAATTTTTTTCCCCTCGATTCACGTCTACGTATTTCGGTCACTTAGACGTGGCTAGCGGGTCCATTAGGTTCATCCAAACACATTGAGGCCGCAGATCCCGAAGCTTTCTTGCTGTTTATGCGTCTCTTAGTCGCATAGCGAGACCGCAAAGTCATCCACCGGGATTTGCACTCTGGAACTAGAATATTTATTTAAAATTACAATATCATCCTATTTTAACTTTTAACAAAAAAGAATTATTGCATATCACATACCTTTTAGCCCCATGACTTCGGAAACACTTCTCCATGTATTTTCTTTACTAGTTTTATTGCGGAAGCCTACACTTCACTTATTATACAATATAGCGTATTTTTCAACACTATTAATCAATTCACCGTCCATTATGTTAAAATAACAATAATAAACAACTACAGAAAAACAAAAATATGGCAGGTAAACAAATGCGAATGCAAAAGAGCACGAAACTGGACCAAACTGTATCAGTCAGAGTGTGATTATCACAGTGAGCAGACGTGCATACTTAGCCAGCTAGTGTATCTCACAAAGACAATAAAAATATCTATAAACAAACAGTTATAAACAAAAACAAACAAAGCTGTTCATGAGTGAAAAACACAAGCAATTCACAAACGGAACGACAAAACAAACGAAAACGACCCGTAAGTCTCTCCGACGTAAGGACAAACACCCATCAAAAGAAAAGGGTGATACAGAAACCACCCAGCGAGTTAAGGAGCTATCGCTAAAGCGAGGAATACGATCCTGGGAGATTGTAAACCGACCGAACTCGACTGCTGCTTCCGCAGCAGTCACTTCCGACAAAATGGACAGAACACCCTCACCAACCCCAGGAACATCAATCACAACAACTACAACTACTGACTACAAACAACACACAAAAATGTTAGTGACCTGTTTGCCACACGGACCACAAACTAACACACATTAAACAAAAAGACAAAAACAAAACAGACAGAATCGACATCAGCCAGAATAAGATTGTGGTCTGCGGACGACGAAGACCCAAGGGTATATAAGCTACCTAAGCGGACCGCCAAACCCAAAGCGGAGTTGCCCAAAAAAGCAACTACCACTAAAAACTAATACCAACCACTAACAGACACAGACGAAACTGAACACGAAGACGAAACAGAGACAGACACACCCTCGCACCCCAAACCACAAATACCAACCAGACGCCACCCTCTTCCACCCATTATTATACCCGGAATTCCCAAGAACCCCAACGAAGTGCAAAAATTACAAGAAAACACACGCGACTAAAGGCTACTACTACAAATACACGAACAATAATACTAACATCTACATACACAACGAAAAAGAAAGACAAAAAATTTTCACCGACATGAACAATGACGACGAATTTCATTACTACACATATACGGACAGAACCAAAAACGCCCATGCCTTCGTAATGCGAGGGCTCGACAACGACCCGACGATCGAAGAACTAACCACGGAACTACACGACAATAATATACAGACGCACATGGTATATAGAATGAAGAATACCAGGCACCCTTTATATCTGGTAACGGTGGGCAAGACGCACACGTTGACCAAACTCAACTCCGATAAAAAATACCGCTTCCACACGAAAGTAGCGTGGGAGAGGCACATCAACCAAAAACGGATCATCCAGTGCCTCCGATGCAAACAGTGGGGGCATGCAACCAAAAACTGCCAACTGCCACCGAAATGCCTAAAATACCACATGATTTCGACCTTCACAAAGACTAAGGACTCCCCCGCCACCTGCGCAAACTGCAAAGGAGACCACCCGGCGAACAGCGTCACTTGCCCAGTCTACGAAGCACGTATCCGACAACTGGACGAACAAACGACTAATAAACAAACAAAACAAACTAGACAAAAAAAATACATAAATGTCCCCCTACTTAACACTTAGCACTGGAAGCCCAGACCCCACACAACGACACTTTTACCAACCCCGCCCCCCGGCCAAGTCAACCTAGCTCAGCAAGATTTCCCCTCACTCCCAACAACCAAACAACCGTCCCACCGCCAACTCCAAGTCCCACAACATTCCCAAGACAGCAACAACATCATGGAACCTTTTTACAGAAATGAACAGACTGAACGAATTAATAAATATCAAAAACATGATACGTGCCCTGAAAGACCTAAACAATGTTCTTGAAAAGGCTACAAATAACCAACAACAATATACCGTATTCATGAATTTCACGCAAAATGTACACCAATACAACATTTAAAGACAAATCAACATAGAACATCAGCTCATAGAACGCTAACGGAATACTAGGTAAGGTAGGGGAGCTTAAGCAGTACATGATCACACATAACATACACATCATGACACTAAACTAAACAAAACTCACACCCACACGTAAACTCAAAATACATACAAACACAACCTACAGAGCTGATCGGCCACTGCAAGGACCGGTACCAGCTGGAGGCGTAGCAATATTAATAAAACACAACGTACTACATACACTACTAGAACCAATACACAATACACTAGAAACACTTAGCATAAAACTTACAGACAACACCATAATCACTGCAGCATACAACAGACTAATAAACAACGTTACAAACGCCGATCTCACAACCCTATCACACAAAAACAAAATACTAGTGGTGGGAGGTCCGAACGCAAAACACACAAACTGGGACTGCAACAGAAACAACACAAGCGTACACACACCCAACAGATACACAAACACACACTACCCACAAAACGCAACAACGCCTCCCACAATCGATAATATAATAAACAAAAACGTCCCTAACATCACCCCTCCTGAATCCGTCCCTGAGCTCAGCTCAGACCATAACCCCATCATCTTCACCTTACACAATAGGCAAATACACAACAGAACCAAAATCATCACGTCGTACAAACACACAAACTGGCAACACTTCCGCCACACACTAGAGAAACGCATCACAATAAACAACAACATAAATACAACTCAAGACATAGACACAGAAGTACACAAGATTACACAAGCAATAAATACAGCCAAAGGTGAACACGCGCACAACATAAAAACCAAAACACACATACTTCACCTGCCTCAACACATATTAGACACTATCACACAACGAAACAACATAAGAAGACAATGGCCCCGCTTCCCCCAACACAGACAACACCTCAACGCCATGAATTATATAATACAAAATTTAATAAGAAAACAACAGAACAAAACCTGGTCCCTCAAACATTCCTCACTAAGCCCAAATGACAACTCCCTCTGGCGGTTCACCAAAAATCTTAAAAAGCAATATACCCCAATCCCTACACTCACACTAACTAACACAACCACAGCAGCTTCTGACCCTGAAAAGGCAGAAGCCATAGCTAGTGAACTAGCAAACGTACATGTAAGCGATACACAGCACACTCAAGAACACGAGCAGATCCTTCAAGAAACACAACACTTCTTAAGAACAACACACAGAACAACACACAGAACAACACATAAAATTCTCTCCAAACTCCTAACTAACCTCACAAAAATAAACTAAATAATCCGCACCTTACCAAATCGCAAAGCTCCCGGACCAGACCATAAAGAAAACTTTGTCCTCAAAAACCTATTACGGAAATTCATCATACAGTTAGCGTATATCATCAATTCCATCTTTAAATTGCATCATTTCCCAGCTGCATGGAAGAATGCCATTGTCCATGCCATCCTAAAACCAAACAAAAACCCACAACATCCAGGTAGCTATCAACCGATAAGCCTCCTTAACACCCTATCCAAACTAACCGAAAAGATTATCCTACCCCGCATAGACGATATTGACACTGGAGGAAAAATTACACCCGACATCCAGTTTGGATTTAGGGCAAGGCACAACACTGTATAACAAGTATGTAGGATCGCAACCGATATTGCTACCCAATTTAACATAAACAAAGTAACAGTCATGGCCCTGCTAGACATCAAAAAAGCTTTCGACAAGCTTTGGGTAGCAGGGCTAATGACCAAACTAATAAGAACCCAGTTTCCCCCAATCCTAATAAAACTCATCCACTCCTACTTAACTGATAGATCCTTCCAAACCATAATAAATAACAAACTATCAACCTCAAAACCCATAATGGCAAAGGTCGCCCATGGCAGCGGCCTTGGACACAAACTATTCAACCTGTACCTAAGCGACTTCCCCACATTCCCAAACACGAACACCGCTCTGTACGCAGACGACACAGACATCTACGAGCACTCGTTCGGTGCGCAGGTGGCTAATAAACAGTTACAAATACACGTAGATATCTTACAACGCTACTGGGAGAAGTAGAATATTAAAATCAACGCCACTAAAACCGAAACCAATGTCTTCTCACGCAAATTCACACAAAACAAAGTCCTAACACCCTTACAAATACACAACCAAAAAATCACACCAACGAATACAGTGAAATACCTGGGAACACACCTACACCAAAAATTACGATATGGTCCACTCATATCACAGGCGATTAGAAAAGCCCAACATGTCATTAGAAACCTATACTTGCTCCTTGTGCCAAGCAGTTCCTTCTCAACCAAAAATAAAACCCTAATACAGACCGCCCCATATTAACATACGCAGCCCCAGTCTGGTGTAATGCCTGAGTAACCTCACTACTACCATTGCAGCGTCTCCAAAACAAATGTTTACGCCTGGCTACCAGCTCTGGAAGGTACACACTCATAACACACCTACACGAAATCACAAACATCCCATACGTTAAGCACTATATAGAATATTTAGCATAAAAATTTTACAAAACACAGTTAAATTCAAGCTCTCTTACAAAATACATCACTAAACTACGACATGACAACACTACAATTACACTAAAACATAAGCTACATTATCAAACGCTACCCATATTTACGGAAAGCTTCCATGAGCCGAACACGTAACACAGACACACATAACAACATTGCAACACACAACACACATCACTATCCTACAATAAAGCCAACCACAAATACAAAACATACCGCATAAACTTAATGTCCAAACAATCATCAATAATGTTAATTTTTTAAATTTAGTTAAGTTAGTTATTAAGTTTTAGATAAAATGCCATGCATTAAACTGAGTTTTTGTTCCCCCTTTTCCCATAAAACACAATCGTAACACATAAAAAATGTAAATCAAACTGTAACACACACAATAAACCATTGTATAAGCATACAACGCAAAAAAACGCTCATACTCAGATATACACCCTCTTAGTGAGTAGAAGCTCTGACAAAACCAGCCATGTTGTCCAAACGTTATTTTTAAAAGATAAGGTATTAATATAAAGATAATAATAAAGATAATTCAAAATAATGAATGGACCGAACTGTACTGCTATGTTGTGCTTGTCAACACATGTGCACCCGGTCACGCTTGCGCAGATGCGTTTTTCAAACTGAACTGATCTTAGGTAAAGAAAAAAAGAGTTTTTGTTCATTTCTCATAGTAAGAAAGATAAAAGTTGGCCAACTCCTTAACTAAGCGTTAAAAGGAAATGGAGACTTAAAGTCTGTATAAACGACAACATTGGTTAACATGGTGTTTACCATTTTCTTGGCCTCAAATGTAACGTTTATTTTTTCTGTATTAACCCACTATTAGTATTACTACAGCAACATATAACTATATACAGTAGAACAAGTGTGTACTTATGAAATTCTTGTATATAGTTCCTTTTCTAACTTGTTTTGTATGCTTATTAATCAGAAAGCTTTCACTATTAATACAGTAAAATATTTTTGTGTGAGTTATATGAACCATTCATGGCCATCTTTTGTCCCTAAAACTGCTCACCTAAGTATTTATTTAACAGTTATAAACAGGAAACCCATATCTTATTATTATTATGACTCTTCCTTCTGAATAATATGATAAATTAGAATTAGAATACTGCTAACCTTCATAGCTGTAACTTGTAACTTTTAAATAAACGTTTTTAAAACACAACCACGAAAAACAACATTATAACTGGCGCAGTCGGTAGGATTGTCAAAACAGTTTTACGTTAAAACAAACTGTTTCGTATTAATGATTAATTTGGCAACCAAAAACCGTGTGTGTGTCAATTAAATTCGAACATCGTCAGCTACCACCAAAAAACATTAAAGTGCTGCAAAATAAATTGACAACAATTTCATCGCAACAACTGAAGACGTTGGGGTGCTGCAAAGAAGAGATACAACAGTACGAGCTGAAGACATCGAGTCAGAAAACCTTCTAGACTACAGGCAAGCAGAAAGTACAAGCCAAAGATATCCAGCCCGAAGACAACAGGCAAGCAGATTATTTTCTTTGGACAGCCCAGCACGTGCAGAGTGATTGTAAGCGACAGTCCATGTACTTCGTACCAATACTGTAAGTGAATATTGCATATATCAATCAGAGAAAATGGCACAGCCTAGATTAGAGGAAGGTTATTTAAATACTGTACCCGATTTTAATGGCAATTCAAATGACCTAGCTTACTTTATTAAGACTAGTGAGGCTTTAATTAATGAATTTTATATTACAACAGAGCCAAATAATTATGAAAATTTTGTATTAATTGCAAACATTAGAGGACAAATTAAAGGAGAAGCTATCTCACATTATTCCATAAATAGTTGGTCTTAAAAACGCTCTAATAAACTCATACTCAGATAAGCGTGATTGTTACACACTTGCAATTGAAATGACTAATCTCAGACAAAGCAATGAAAATGCTTTTGATTATTATCATAAAATGTTAGAATTACTAAATGCTCATACATCGTATGCAGAAATAACTAGTGAACCATCACATAGATTGGCTATTATTAACTATGGTCAAAACTTAGCAATACGTGCATTTTTACGAGGTTTAAGGGACCCATTAAGATCAATCCTGCAAACACATAATCCTTCCAACTTAAACTCCGCACTTACAATCTTAACTAATGACTTCCAGTTTGAAGCATCCAGATCAGGATCAAAATCAAAACCGAACACAATACCTAATAAAAACATTCCTACGAGACCTCAATATTTTCAAAAACCTGTACAAATTCCTACATTTGAACAACCAAAACCCGTAAATTCCTTCCCACGAGGCCCCGTACAAATCAGAAAATTTAATAAACCTACACCTATGTCAATGTCTACCAGACAAACATATCAAATTCATACCACAAAACAGACCCACATTCGTACACAAAGAATTATTTAATGTAGAACACGACGAAAACCCAGAATATGAAAATGAAAATTTTGAAATTGATGAAACAGATCAGATAGAAGAAAGTGAAAATAAAACTCAAAATTTTGATGAGACTTATTTTTTAGAACAAATAGAGACTCACAACCCGGCGAAGTAATGCATCTGAATAATCCTTCTCAATTACCTTATTTAGAATTAGAGAAATATAAATGTTTGATTGATTCAGGATCAACTAAATCATATATCAACCCACAAATTATTTCCAAAAATTCTGATAAATTCGAAATTAATTACGAAGATTTTACCTTATTCACTGCACATGGTATTTCAAGAGGAACACAATATGTTAATTTTTATTTTAATAACATTAAATTAAAATTTTATATATTTGATTTTCACAAACAATTTGACATATTAATGGGACTAGATGATTTAAAAATATTAAACGCAACATATAACATTAGTGGTGACGAAATAACATTACTAAACCAATATATTTTTAAATTAAAATATTTTTCACAAAAAAGGAAACTAAAGTTGAAACCAAAAGAAACTAAATTAATAATTTACATAATAAATGAAATAGATTCAGTCATTTTAATTGAAAATAATAATAACGATGTAATGGAAATTCCAGATTGCATTGTAAAAATCAGAGACAATAAATTTAAAATACCAGTAAATAATAAAACTAATAAAACTATTGAAATTCAAAATTTAGAAAACACAAATTATACAATAAACTTCAAAATTACTCAGCCTAAAATAAATAATCAAATTAATTTAAACAATTTCCGTACAGATCATTTAAATCCAGAAGAAAAAAATAACTTATTCCCTATAATATTGAAATATAGAGATATTTTTTATAATGATAAAGATAAATTAACTTTCACAAATTGTATTAAACATGATATAAAAACTACCGACAAAATACCAACACATGTTAAAACATACAGATATCCTAACTGTTATAAAGAAGAAGTTCAATCGCAAATTCAAAATTTACTTAAAAACGGAATAATTCAAAATAGTTATTCACCATGGTACCAGAAAAAAAAAAATTTAGACTAGTTATCGATTACCTAAATGATAAAACTATAACGGATAAATACCCAATACCAAACATTAATGACATTCTCGACAGACTTGGGCGTTGTAAATACTTTACAACTCTAGATCTCGCCTCTGGTTTTCATCAAAAAGAGGTAAACAAAAATGATATTTCGAAAACAGCCTTCAGCATTGAAAATAGACATTATGAGTTTAAAAGAATGCCATTCGGTTTGAAAAACGCACCGAGTACGTTTCAAAGACTCATGAATTTTGTGTTAAAAGACTTAATTGGTAAAGAATGCCTTGTTTACCTTGACGATATTATAATCCTAAGAAATTCTCTTCAAGAACATTTACAAAATCTAGAAAAAGTATTCAAAACCCTTAGATATTCAAATCTTAAAGTCCAATTAGATAAAAGCGAATTCTTGAGAAAAGAAGTTGAATATAAAATGGTGTAAAAGCTAACCCAAACAAAATTATCGCTATTAAAAATTTTCCTATTCCAAAAACGCAGAAAGAAATAAAACAATTCTTAGGCTTATTAGGCTATTATCGTCGCTTTATCGAAAACTTTGCAAAAATTACGAAACCATTAACGAGAAATTTTAAAAAAGGAGCTACAATAAATATTGAAGAATCCGAATATAAAAATAGTTTTGAAATTTGTAAACAATTTTTAATTAACGACCCAATCTTTCAATATCCGGATTTCACAAAACAATTCACGGTTACAACCGACGCAAGTGACTTCGCGCTAGGTGCCGTATTATCTCAAAAAATTAAAGATAAAGATCTCCCCATAGCTTATGCCAGTCGAACACTCAATGAACATGAGATAAACTATTCGACAATTGAAAAAGAGCTTCTAGCTATTGTATGGGCAACTAAGTATTTTAAGTCATACATTTACGGTGTTAAATTTAAAATTATAACGGATCATAAACCACTCACTTGGCTTTTTAACCTAAAAGAACCCAATTCAAAACTTTTAAGATGGAAATTAAAACTGCAGGAATTCGATTACGAAATAGAACATAAAAAAGGAAAACTTTATACCAATGCCGACGCCTTATCAAGAATAAAATTAAATAACTTTGAAATTATAGAAAAACATGGTAGTTTACTTGAATCTAATGATTATTTAGCACATTGTATTAGTTCAGATATTAAATTAAGAATAGGTATTGCAAAACAAATAAATAAAAAATTTAATAGTGTAAATTACTTGTCAAAATTTAAAAAACCCAATATTACCGATGTTTTAATGCAAAAAATTCCGAATAATAAAATCTTATTTCACCTAGTAACTAAACAAAATTATAACGACAAACCAACGTATAAAGATTTAGAAATTTGTATTCAAAATTTAAAACTCTACTTAATTAAAAACGAAATTTCTAGTATATCAATTCCCAAACTAGCATGCGGACATGATAAATTAGATTTTAAACACGTAAAATCAATATTACATCAAACATTCAAAAATACAAATATAAAAATCACCATTTATAATTTAGAGAAAAACATCGAATCAAACGCCATAGAAGACGAAAAAATTAAAGATCATACCAGTATTATAGCAAATAAATCAGACTCAGAAAATACTTGACATTCTGACGACGAATCACCAGTTTCAGGAATAAGTTTTATTGAATCCCCGATTAATGTAGGCAAAAATCAAATTATTTTTAACCTTTCAGATTTTCCTACTTTACGAGTAAATATACTCACCCCTTTCAAAGATAAACAAAAATTAGATGTTTACATTCCAAAAAGCAATACTGCCAATTGCATATTTCAATTTATTAAAAATTATTGCACATCAAATACTAAATACTATTGTTTATGCAATGATGATTTATATCAAAACGTCAACGTTATATTACGCAGATATTTTCTTCACGGATCTATAACATTTTTATGCTGTAAAAATCAACTAGAAAATGTCAGTCAACCTGACAATCAAATGGAAATTGTAGTAAACCATCACGAAGGTAAAACAAACCACCGTGGAATTACCGAAACAATTAAAAGAATTAAAGAAAAATATTATTGGCCTAATTTACACATATCAGTTCAAAACCATATAAATAATTGTGAAACTTGCTTAAAAAGTAAATATGAAAGACATCCTATACAGCAAAATTTACGCTTAACACCCACTAGTAGCAAACCGTTTGAAATTATTCACATAGACGTTATTTCATTAGAAAAAAGCTGACGTGTCTGTCACTGAACTTTCTTATACGCATTTTAATTAGTCATCATAATTAAAAATGATTTAAAAAATTTAAATGTTTTATAAATTCTAACGATCTATCCACGATCTATACGAAATTATATTAGCGTATACGAAAGTATATTAACACACTTATGCACAGATATCTTATATTAATTTTAAGGAAATTTGAAATTTTGATAAACATAACTAAAATATCGTCCGCTAAATATATCCGCAATTGTATACAAATGAAACAATCGGCAACAATACACGAACCATTCGATATAAGATCAGATTTCTTATCGAGATAAAACGGAAACTGAAATTTTAGTTAGTCGTGGCATAGCGTATGACATCTTTATAGTAGCCACCTTTAGTGCGGAGGCAGCACTACAATATTAAGCGCTGCCTTATGTTGTACGTCAGTATATACTTGTCTGTAGATCAGCGACAGACATGCCGTGGCGAGTAGATCAACTACTGGTGGTGGTCAAGTATAAAGACTTAACATCCGCTACTAGACGTGAGAAGTATTGAATGTTATTTTGAAATTAACCTAATTTTTGTTGTAACTGGTACCTTTTCTGAATATACTTTTCAAATAAAAGTTGTGCGTAATATTAATATCTTTTATTTTCATTCTTACCAATTTTGCTGTAAGTACTACCGTTTTTGAGTTAAAGCAGAATATTGAAGAAACACTCTTTTTCTTGTAACCAGTACATTTTTTGAAAAATATTTTCAAATAAAAGTTATGGAAGATATCAATATCTTTAATTTTTAATCTAAAAATTTTGCTGTAAAAACTACCGTTTTTGAGTTATAGCAGAAAATGCAAAAAATGAATAGAGTAAACATGCACTTCCTGTTGGAATATTCTTTTCAAAATAGGAGGTCTCGAGATCAAAATTTTTCATGATTACAATACTTACTTATACTGCGTATAAGAAAGTAAAAACTAAATTTTTAACAATTATTGATAGCTTTACAAAATTTGCACAAATATACAGACTAAAAAATATGAGTTCAATTGAGATCGCTAATAAACTACTTAGATATTTTTCACAATACATTATCCCAACTCAAATCATAAGTGACAATGGAAAAGAATTTAATAATAAAATTATAAAAGAATTCTTAGCACTTCATAAAGTCAATACCCATTTTATTAGTATTGATAATCCGCAATCAAACGGAGTAATTGAACGCTTTCATTCCACATTAGTAGAGCACCTACGATTATGAAATACACAAAAAGAATTTAAAGATACCAGTTTAAAAGAAAAAATTAATTACTCTATTTTAGGATATAATAACTCAATTCACAATGCAACAAATTTTAAACCTGTAAATTTAATGTTTGGCCATATAAAAAATAATGAACTCAGTCTTGAAAACGAAAACCAAATTATACAAGATTATAATGAAAATCATAAACAAAAAATGAATAGATTATTTGAAATAGTAAAAACAAAATTAGAAAAAGATAAACTTAAAGTATGCACAAAATTAAATACTAACCCAGATGGAGAATTACCAGAACAAACGAAAGATGCATTAGTCAAACAAACTACTAGACATGTTGGTAAAATAACAAAACCAAAATATGTCAAACATCAAATTAAAGAAATTAATAAGGAAACAGGCGTAATTATAACAGGTAAAGATAAAAAATTTAAATTGTCAAAATTAAAGAAACCAAGAACTATAAAAGAAACTACAAATGTTGCAGGTGCATCCTGTTCGGAACAGGATCCAATTCAGAATATCTAAAGGACTTCAATCATAATCCTGGCGCAATAATCAGTAAGCTTGGAAAAGCAAAATATTATTTTAATAACCACATACATATAATACATTACACTTATAATTTCGAAAACATTTATAACGAATTTACCGACTTAAACGAACAAATTAATTTATTGAAAACGAAAATCAATTCTCATAATGAGATAGAATATCAAAATCATTGGAAAATAATTAACTATTATCAAAACTAAATTAATAATAAGTTCTCAGACCTTAACGTAGTTAAACGCAATAAACGAGGATTAATTAACGGACTAGGTTCCATAATTAAAAGTATTACGGGCAACTTAGATAACTTGGATGCAGAAAAATATGATAAATTAATTGATGAATTAAAACAAAATCAACAAACATTACAAAATAATATTAAACAGAATTATAACTTTAACACAGAAATCATTAAACAATTCAACGAAACCGTCGGCTCACTAAAACATAACCAAATCCTCCTTAAATCTAAAATACTCCAAATTCAGAGTTTCATAAAAGAAGATGCTACTTTTATGGATGCATTATATACAAAAGAAGTAATTAACCAAATCGTATTATTCAATAATATCCTACTTAACATCCTAAACAACATAGCAAATTCACTAAGTTTCTGTAACCTCGGAATTTTGCACGAAAGCATTATCACATATGATCAATTAAAAAATAACTTTGAAACTTACCTGAACAATGATTATGAGTATTTACGAACACTAAAATATTTCGAAATTAGAAAATTATTAAAGACTCACTGTAATGTGAATAGATTTGAAATTGATTATCTTATAATTGTGCCACTTTATCTGAATGATGAACATGAACTTATGCAATTCACACCAGTGCCTACTTTACAAAATAATGACTTTGTGACAATATTTCACCAAGAAACCCACCTATTATCAGTGAATCGTGATTTATACGAATTTAACGATCAATGCATAAACATTTATCAACTTTACTATTGTAATAAACTAGGAAATAAGTTAGACACTAATAATTGTATATCAAATCTTATTAACAAACAAGATAATAATTATTGTGAATTTATTAATGTTAACAATCCCCAAATATAGTATTGGAAATAAGCAACACTACTTATATAATATTGTTTATTAAAAATCTCGATAAAATAATGCTTAAATGTAAAAATAAGCATGAAGAAATCTTAAATATTAAAGAAATATATTTATTAGGAAATCATAAGTGCAGAATTAATGATAAAACATTTACTGATAAAATTGAAACAGGTGAACCTATAATTATAACAAATTACAAAGTTAATATTACCAATTCAAAGAAAAATAATTTAACTGTCGAAATTAAAAATATCAAAGAAGTGAAATTTGTAAAACCATATCTTAAAGAATTAAATATATTTGAAATCCCGGAAATAAACAAACATCACATTATAAAATATTGTTTATTAATTGTTATAATAATTGTACTTATTGTAATCATTTGTAAAAATTATTGTAAAATTAATAAAAGAAAAGAAATTGTTGTCATCCCTATGGAAGAAATCCACCTTCCTGACGATGCTCGAATCTAATGGTGGAGGAGTTATATGAACCATTCATGGCCATCCTTTGTCCCTAAAACTGCTCACCTAAGTATTTATTTATCAGTAATAAACAGGAAACCCATATCTTATTATTGTTATGACTCTTCCTTCTGAATAATATGATAAATTAGAATTAGAATACTGCTAACCTTCATAGCTGTAACTTGTAACTTTTAAATAAACGTTTTTAAAACACAACCACGAAAAACAACATTATAACTTGTGCAACATAATACTGGGTTGTTAGATTGTGTACTCACTAGATCATCCATGGTTTATTTATTTTTTGTATATTTAGTAATATCTCGACAATTGATAATCCCGGAATCGGTCGCGCTGTTAGAAAATTCAAATTTGGTAACTTGAAAGGTCTTACAATTTTATTTGCTAAATGTTAATGTGTTTTGTCAATAGTTGTATTCTATTTGTATAAAAAACATGATTAAATAAAATTTTATTCAGGAAGCATAAAAATATGCTTATAATATGATGAGTTCTCGTTGTATATGGCACTCAATATAAATTAAGATATCCCCAAAGACTAAACTTTCTTATACGTATTTGGTTTATATATTCAAATACAAATTTTGAGTTGCTTAATCTTTAAATGGACCTACTACCCGTAAATGGCGTGGATCCTGTCAGTTTGCACATTCGAATAATTTTCCATAACAATGAAGATGTTTTTCATAAATGATTCGAAAGTGCGTAACATCTGTCCCCATGTCAAGGTCGGCTTCACTTCAACAGAGGCTTGAAACATACAACATTAGTGCAATATTAGTTTCAATTATAATTACTTTCAATGACACTCTGTCACAATGAATATTAATTAAAATATTCGCCACTTATAAGGCGCTATATTTATTAGACACTTAAATTATAAGACACATCTTTGTTTCATTCTTCTTTTGATGTTGTCGGTGTAAGATCTGTCACAACGTCAAGGTCGACACCACATCGACAGAGGCCTGAAAAATAAAATATTAGTGCAATATTAGTTTCAATTATAATTACCTTCAGGACACTTTGTCACAATGAATATTAATTAAAATATTCGCCAGTTATAAGCCACTCTTTACTTTCTTATACGCAGTATAAGTAAGTATTGTTATCCTAAAAAATTTCGAACCCGAGATTTTAACGGAAATATACGTTTTGACCTTCCCTGAATGGATTCCGACTATTTTTTAAATGATGTCCGTCTGTCTGTGTGTGTGTGTGTGTGTGTGTGTATTCTCTACAGCCTAAACGGTGGAAGCTAAAATTATGAAACGTTAACTTTAAGATTTGTATATGCTTGGGGTGTGCACCTTCTATGTTTGAAATAAATATTCAAAGCGGAAGTGCCTGTTTACTCTTGTTATTCCTTGCAGTTCTGTAATTACTCAAAAATAGTTACAGTAACAGAAAAATTATTATATACAGCACATATTTTGTTCGAATTTTTTTTTCTGAAAAGGGTACTGGTTTCAAAATACATTTCTGCTTATTATATATATTTTTACATAAATCGTATCATCAGCGCCTGTCAATGGTTTAACAAAATAGCCTTTCATTATTTGAAGTTTGACATTAATATTTATTCAAAGAAATATATTTAGTGTAAAAGCAATCCAAAAGTTAGAACAATTATTATAAATTAGATAAATAATGAAATTACGATATGGTTTAACCCAAATGCGTATAAGAAAGTTCGGTGCATGACACTGCAGATGTTTTTATTAGACACTTAAATTATAAGACACATCTTTGTTTCTTTCTTCTTTTGCCAAGACAGTGCATTCACTTCTGTCAACGCCGTCACCTTCAATTAGATCCTGTTCTCTCTCTCAACGGTACTGATCTTCCATTTGTGGAAACTGTCCGTTCTCTTGGTCTTCTATTTGATAAGAAGCTTAACTGGCGTGCCCATCTTGCGTGGGGTGCCGATAGAATTTCTATGCTGTGCCTGTATCGGGCTTTGATACGCTCCAAGCTGGACTACGGATGTATCGCTTACGCGTCTGCCAGGCCATCCGTTATCAAAACCATTGATACTATACATCATACTGGTATTCGTCTTTCTACTGGTGCTTTTCGTACCAGTCCAATACCAAGTGTGCTGTGCGAAGCTGGCGAGCCTTCGCTGTATGATCGTCGCGGGCTTTTGACCATGAACTACACGGCAGCCATGAAGTCAAAACCATATCACCTGGTTTTTGACACTGTCTTTGGTCAACAGTTTGTGGAGATTTATGACAGAAGGGCTCATTCGGTGGGTTCCTTTTCTATCAGATCTAGCAATACTTTTGGAAAAATTAATTTTGAACTTCCTTCAATCCCAGACACTTCTTTCAGCCCCTTTCCTCTTTGGACATTCTCCCGTCCGAATACCAACTATGCGCTTTCAAAGCTAGATCGATCCGCTACTCCACCCATTCTGTTCCAACGTGAGTTTTCTCGAATCATTGCCAACCATCGGCAATGGATTCGCATTAACACCGACGGTTCGAAGAGCAACGACAGGGTTGCATGTGCTTTGATATCGGCAAGAATTGCATGTGAGTTCCGTCTTCACAAACTCTCGTCCGTATACACGGCTGAGCTGTATGCACTCTAACAAGCACTTCTCTATATGTGTAGACTCGCAAGTAATTCTTTCGTTATTGTGTTGGACTCGATGAGCGCTTTGAAAGCGATTGATTCTTTGTACTCCAAACATCCTCTCTTGCAGCAGATACAAGCAACCTTGATGACATTATCGTGAAAAGTGTCTATCGTGCGCTTTATTTGGGTACCGAGTCATGTTGGTATTCGCGGGAATGTAGCAGCTGACACAGCAGCTAAACGAGCGTTGTCCAGGGCTACCATTAATTTTGATCGGGTTCTTGCAGAAGACCTCAAGGGTCATTTCAAGCATCTGATCATAAATCAATGGCAAGAAAGGTGGAGTCACATAGAACAAAATAATGGACGCATGGCCATCTTCTGCGCCGTGAGGAGGCTCCGATGTGCGAAACGTGTGACACTGCTTTGATAGTGACGCACGTGTTACCAAACAGCGAAACCGGGCGGGTCTGTCACTTGACCTGTCGGTGGCCCTTGGTGACCATTCGTCACTCATTGACAGAGTCGTCCTGTTCCTCAGGAATACAGGCCTATTTGCCTTTATTTAAAAGTGCAAGTTTTGTCATTAATTCTATTTATACACGTATTTGTTTTTACATTCAATAAAATTTTACAATAACCTTACTTTTTACAATTTTAAGCATGTATATTTTATTCGTTTTTATGAACATTTTTAAATCCTCTTCATTAATATTTTACATTTAATAGATTTTAAGCTTACAATATTATTTTTACATATATTTTAAAATGTTAGTTTATTTCATTATTTAGTTTATGGCGTGAATAGCCCAAGAGGCTGATACGCCTTTTAATTTTAATCCTACCTACCTACTTCTTTTGATGTTGTCGGTGCTTGAAACAGCTTGCCCAGATTACCGTTCTATCGCAACATTTAAACTAGAAATGCACGTTCAACTATGGGTAGCTTCAATTGCAAAACCCTCCGCTCCTACTCTATTTATAAACACGATTTTCTTACTAAGCTTAAAAAGGGCCTCCAAAACTCTTCCCATCATAGCAGTAACGGCTGCAGTACACAACAGCCATCCCTTTTGAGAGAGGACAAGATGAATAACCGAGACGGAGCAGACGAACTTCTAGTCATAGATATAATGGCTGAAGATCCCACTTAAACGTTTCAGCAAAATTTCAATTGTAAAATAAATTTGGGGAAGCATTTTTAAATTTTAGAACTAGCCCATATCTTTGCATTTGCAAACATTTTAACGATTGACGAATACTCTGAACAAGCTGTTACAAGGAATCTGGAGGATAAAAGATTAATGCAATTTAAAATTCAATCATAATTACCTTCAAAGACATATTGCCACACTGAATATTAATTAAATTATACGCCACTTATAAGTTACTATATTTATTAATCACATTATTTATAAGAAACATCCTTGCTTCATTCTTCCTTTGCCGTTGTCTGTGCTTGAAACAGTTTTAGCAGATTACCGTTCTCCCGCAACATTTAAACTAGAAATGCACGTTCAACTGTGGGTTGCCTTAATTGCAAAGCCCTCCGCTTCTAGTATATTTATAACCACAATTTTGCTTAATAAGCTTAAATAGAGCCTTTCTCTAAAATTCTTCAGATCATCAAAGTAAGGGCTCTAGTACACTACAGCCGGCTCATTTGCGAGACAACGCAGATGAATAACCGAGACCAAAGCGCACCAACTACTAGCCATAGAAATACTGACGAAGCGACTTTAACGTTTCAACAAAATTGCAATTGTAACGTAAATTTAGAGAAGCATTTTGAAATTTTAGATCCAGTCCATAACTCTGCATTTGAAAACATTTTCACGGTTGAAGAACACTCTGAACAAGCTGTTGCAAGGAATCTGGAGGATCATAGATTAATGCAATATTAGTTTCAATTTTAATAGGGCAAAATTAATCCATATTATTATTAAAATATTGTTTTACCTATGCTGAAAAGACGTAGAACCATCGTTAGGAAAATAAGTTACCCAACTAAATACTTAACTTAAGGTTGGGACATCAATTAAAAGAGGTACAATGTTATTATCTTTCGTTTATAAATTGATATTATTACTGTCAACAATTTAGCAAAGTTTCATGATATTTTGGAGTAAAGCTTAGGAGATTTGGTATTTGCATTTAACATGGACTCTTATGGAGTTATCTCATTATTTGTAAAATATACAACAATATATATAATGCAAACGGGGCCTTTAAACCTTAATATAATTATTTCCACATAATAAACAGTTCAATTCCAAAATTAATATAATTTGGGCAGTCTAACATGAAATATGCAAGATGAAGTACAAATATTCAGATCATCTAACGATAGAAATGTAGCATACCAAGTACAGCCCCAACTAAATGTACAAAATGTGAAATTTATTTTCATAATGAACGACCGAAAATACATATTTAAAATATGTAAAGATAACTTTTAAGCTTTATTAGAACAAATAATACTTATAAAATTATATATCTCTATATGGCTTTTTACTAAAACTTTTGGCTGAGAGTATACATCTCGAACAACCTTAAGGGGTTAGGCTACCCTAGAGGCGGGAAAAAGGGGCCAATTTTTTTAAACGTTTCCAGCAAAATTATACGAAAGATCAAAATTTGATGAAAAGGTTTTTATTATATTTATTATATTCATATTGAGCGGAACTTATAAATCTGAGGAACAAAATGGCGGATTACCAGCATTTGCTCCGTTACGGCCGGACCAATATCTCTTTTTTAAATTAGAATCATGAACTAAGCAAATTTTGACTTCATAAACGAACCGCTTTGCTTATAATAATTTTTACAAAAATAGCGCGCTTTTAAAAGAAATCGCTGAAAAGTTTAATACTTAGTTTTATGATATCCAATTATTATACCCAGGATAACTTACAGACGGTAATATGGATGTTATATAATATATGCGCGTTAATATTTGTGGTACATAATGTTGATACAGTTAATAAGCAAGTAATAATACATTGTAACGATATATAATATCTTAATAATTCAGATTGTTTTCAGGGCCATATTACTGCTCAAATTATGACTGATAGTCGATATAATGCGGCCTGTGGTGAAAATATTACATATTTGGTAAATAAATAAATTTTAATTTCAAAATAGTTCTGTTTGTATAAATATAACTCTCATTACAGATAACTGCTCATATACCTATTAAGGTTGAAGAACCAAAAATAAAATTTTACAGCTTGTGGATTATTTTCTATCGACAACACTTTTTACTTTCTTATACGCAGTATAAGTAAGTATTGTAATCATGAAAAATTTCGATCTCGATATTTTAACGGAAATATACGTTTTGACCTTCCCTGAATCGATTCCAACTATTTTTAGAATGACGTCCGTCTGTTTGTGTGTGTGTGTGTGTGTGTATTTATATTTGATTTTTTTCCAAAAAGAGTACTGGTTTCAAAATAAATTTCTGCCTATTATATATAATTTTACATAAATCGTATCATCTGCGCCTGTCAATTGTTTAACAAAATAGCCTTTCATAATTTGAAGTTTGACATTTAATATATATTCAAAGAAATATATTTAGTGTAAAAGCAATCTAAAGGTTAGAACAAATATTATAAATTAGATAAATAATGAAACTACGATGCGGTGTAACCCATATGCGTATAAGAAAGTTCGGAGCATGACACTGCAGATGTTTTTTTGTGTTTTAAACAGGATTAAAATAAGTTATTTTATTTAACCACGCAGTTATATGATTTTTTTCTAAATAGCAAAAAAAAACTGGGTTTGCTCCAAAATCTAATGCGTTTCCCAAAATAGAAAGCGTCGCAAGCCCAGGAACAATACCCAAAATTAATTATAAAAATATTATTCACGACTTGTACGAAACAACTAAAAAGAATTAAATATAAGTTTATATAAAAATATAGCGTAGTTCCCTGGAATGATATACTTAATTTGGCGATAAATATTTATTTTTAATATAATTAAATATAATTAATACATTATAAATAAAATCAATATATAGTGGGTCATTAAATGTTAATGAAATTGGATATTGATATCAGCATTTGTGGTTTGCTTTAACATTAATTTGAATTTATTAGTCGCAGAAACTGACGAGTTATGTTTGAGACAAAGACTATTTGGGAGTTTCAAAACAGATTTTATATATTTTACCTGATTACGAATTTCATGTCGTTCAAAAGAACGAAATCTAACTGGAAAATAATATTCGTCGAACAGAAGCTTGGTTTATTTAATGACGGTAGAGTGATCAGTAAGTGTTTTTATGTTTAATACTTGACATATTTCAAATATCTTAAGTACGAATATCTCGTAACGAAATTTTTAGTTACATAAATTTCGAAAATAATTTTGCATGCGAGAGTTTTGATAAAATAATAAAAAGGAACTATATTTAGATTCGGTTTACGCTAACATAATAATTTGATTTAGTTTCAATATCTATAATAACTGCAGGATTAATAATGCGGTATCGTTTATCCAAAAATACTTGGGCACAGTATTTGGAATTTTTTTGCCAACATTTCATACTATCGCTAAATGTTTGTGGTGCTATGATATCAATGTTATTTAATCACAAGCCTGTCATAGATTTTGCGAGATCTATAATGCATATTGATGAAGAATTACGACGAATGAATATCGAAATATCTTATACAACACTTGTAAATTTAACAACCCGCTTTGCGTATAGTTTTCCATATAGTTTTTTTTACTTTCTTATACGCAGTATAAGTAAGTATCGTAATCATGAGAAATTTCGAACTCGAGATTTTAACGGAAATATACGTTTTGACCTTCCCTGAATCGATTCCAACTATTTTTTGGAATGACGTCCGTCTGTGTGTGTGTGTGTGTGTGTGTGTGTGTGTGTGTGTGTGTGTCTGTGTGTGTGTGTGTGTTGGAGCGCTCTACAGCCCAAACGGAAAAAGGGAAAATTGTGAAATTTTAAACTTAAGATTTGTATGTGCCTGGCAGGACAACCTCCTATTTTTGAAAACAATATTCCGACCGGAAGTGCATGTTTACAATAGTCATTTTTTGCAGTTTCTGCAATTACTCAAAAATGGTTACAGTTACAGAAAATTTTTGTGAACGAAAATTAATGATATTTATATTTGGCACAACTTTTGTTTGAATCCTTTTTCCAAAAAAAGTACTGGTTTCAAAATAAATTTCTGCTTATTATATATAGTGTTACATAAATCGTATCATCTGCGCCTATCAATTGGTTAACAAAATAGACTTAAATAATATGAAGTTTGACATTTAATATTTATTCTAAGATATATATATTTAGTGTTAAAGCGATCTAAAGGTTAGAACAAATATTATAAATTAGAAAATTAATGTAACTACGATGTGGTTTAACCCATATGCGTAAAAGAAAGTTCGGTGCATGACACTGCAGATGTTTTATTATGGCATCGAAAGGCTTCGGTAGAAATTAAAATCTTTGATTTTTTCTGCTACTTCTATCCATTGATAATACGCAGTAAATTTATTTACACTCAAACTTTAGCGTATGTTATTACAAGTCTACGTTTAAAAAATTTTAATAATTGCTTAACAAATCTCAAAAATAATAATACTAATCAATTGGGTCCTTTTTTTTATCATGGTATTGATGACGTTATTGGGCGGCGGTCAGGGGCAATAATCCCTGTTGGCTAGGTACTAATAGTTTATGTGTTGTCACTATCACTTTCTGCGGGGCTAATGAATATATCCCGTGGTAACCGTTTTCTTAGTCTTGTTGTTTTAGAACGTTTTCCTAGGCTATAGTATTCTAAACTAGTGCAGGCAGGCAGTTTTTCGAGAAAGTTCTTTGCTGTTTTCGCGATTTGTTGGCTGATTGTATTTATACCTAGTTCCCGATGTAATTGTGAGTTACGAATAAACCATGGGGCATTCACAGCTATTCTGAGTACTTTGTTCTGGAAGCTCTGTATTTTTTTTATGTGAGTCTTTGTAGCTGTTCCCCAAATTGGGCATGCATACATCAGAATAGGACGTAGAATGGAGGTGTAAATTAGTTTTGTACATTCTGTACGTAAGGATGATTTCCTATTTATAATGGAGTAAAGCATTCCTAGTCGCTTATTTGCTTCTAGTATTTTGTTTCGTATGTGTGCGCTCCAGGTAAGGCGTCGATCCAGGTGAATTCCCAAGTATTTTACGGTTTGATCTCCAGGGTTCCATGGTATATTGATGTTATTGATATTAATGTTTGTTGGATCTCGTTGTATTTTTAGACTAAAGATTTTTGCTTCGCATTTCGTTGGATTTAGGGTTATCTTCCATTTGTGGAGCCAGGGTGAAAGTATATCTATTGCCGATTGTGTGTTGTTTCTTGCTGTGTCTGCCGATGGGTGCTGTGACAAGATTGCCGTATCGTCTGCAAACATTGCGAGAGTAGTTTCTTCGAAGGTGGGTATGTCATGCATATATATGTTGAAAAGTGTGGGTCCGAGGATCGAGCCTTGCGGTACTCCAGCGGTGATGTCTCTTGTAGTAGATTTTGCATTGTTAACAGACATTTCAAACGTTCTTTTGTTTAGAAATGATTTTATAATAAAATAAAGGTAAGGTGGAGGATTTATGCTTTTTAATTTTTTTAATAGTCCTTCGTGCCATACTTTATCGAAGGCTTGTTGTACGTCGAGAAAGACTGCTACTGTGCATTGCTTTCTTTCGAAACCTCTGGTAATGATTTCAGTCAGACGCAGTAATTGGTGGTTTGTAGAATGCTAACGCCGGAAACCAAATTGATGAGGAGGGATTATATTGTTTTGGTTTAGGAAAAAATCTAGCCTGTCATTTATGATTTTTTCAAATAATTTGGATAGGTTCGGAAGGAAGCTAATTGGTCTGTAACTTGAAGGTAAGCTTTTGTCTTTTCCAGGTTTATTGAAGATTATAATTTTTGCATGCTTCCAGGTTTTTGGAAAGTAACCATTTGTTAAACAGTAGTTCATTATGCTGGCAAGGTAGGATAGGGCTTTTTTGGGAAGGTTTTTGAGTATGACGTTTGGAAGATTATCGTGGCCAGGGGATTTTTTGTTCTTTAACATGTTAATTTGTGTTTTTAGTTCAGCTGGATATATTATTGATGCTTGTGATGGGATATTTATTGGTTCATTGCAGTTTTCCGGTGTATGTGTATTGGTATTAAGTGAGAATGCATTTTCAAAGAAGTCTGCGAATGCATTGCTTTTCTCTTCATCGCTGGTGTATATGTTAGTGCCTACGTTCAGTGGTGGTATAATTGTTTGTTTTCTTAGGATTCGTTTGGTTGCTTGCCACATCTGTGTATCGCCAGGGTTAATTTCTGTCAAGTACTTGCGGTATTGGTTTATCCTGTATTTTTCAAGTTCGAGAAATACTTTGTGGGTTAGTTGGTTCAGTTCCCTTTTGTATCTTACGTTTCGTGTCCTTTGCCACAATCGCCTTGCTTTGTGCTTTTGTTTAATAATCTGTAAAATGTATGGAGCAGTGTAGTTTGTGTTACATCTTGTGTGTTGCATTTTTCTTGTTGATGTTTGTGCCGCTTTTATAATTGATGTTGTGTACGTCTCGATTGCGTTGTCTACTTCTAATGTAGATTTTAAAGCATAAGATGGTGTTAGGGTTTTATTTATTTCATTTTTAAATATTTCCCAGTCAATTTTCCATTAATGGTTTAATTATTTGTTGGAATGGCTGCTGGTTCTTTGTTGAAAGTGATTACTACTGGGAGATGGTCGGAGTCGAGCTCACAGAGCACTGGTTGTGCAACTGGCGATGTGAAGTTTTTTTGTAACATTACGTCAAGAATATCGGGTGTATGAGTAGTGCGGTAGGGGTAATGTGTTGGTTCGTTGGGTGCTGATAGGTGAATATTCAGATTATTGAGGATTTATTGTAGTCTCGTTCCATTTGGGTTATTTTTTCGGCATCCCCATTGCTGTCTTTTGGAATTGAGGTCTCCTAATAATATAGTCGGTTTGTTGCTGTTAAATATTGTTGCGATGTCTTGTTCGATTATTCTTCGGTTAGGTGCTTGATATGCTGCTACAGTTTTAATCACTAAGTTATTATGTAGAAATATTTCTATTGCTATAGCTTCTAGTGTTTGCAATTGTAGGGGGGGGGGAGTTCGTGATGTTTTATTTTGCTTTTGATTATAATTGCAACTCCACCTGAGGCCCATGGTGCTTCTCGGTCTGAACGGTATATTTTGTATTGTGGGAATTTAATATTTTCAGTTGTGATAAGATGAGTTTCAGAGATGCAAGCGATGTCAATATTGTGCCGTTGTAGGAAGTCGATAGTAATGGCTCGCTTTGATTTGATTCCGTTTGCGGTTGAGTATTTTTAAATGTTTCGTGTTAAGAGCGAGCTCCATTTTTATTTGAAAAAGGCTGCTAATAAATTTGTGAGGAAGGATTTTTTGGTTTCAAAATGAGGTTTAATTAGTTCTAGGATGATATCAATAAGGCATGAGGTTGATTGGTTGATTTCTGTTGGGGGATTTTGCGTTTCTTGAGGTTTTTTGTGGAAATGTGAGGCATATGTATTTTTGTTTGTTGTATATGTTTTATATTCTGGATGTTTTGTTGATTTGATTGTTGTGTAGGTTGTTGGTTTGGTTTTTGCTTTTCTGTTGTATTATTGTTTTTTCTGGCGGTATTCATTTGTTGGCGGTTTTTAATCTTCTCTTTAATTTCTTTATAGTGTTTACATCCCCTGTAGTTGGCCGGGTGCTCTTCATTGCAGTTGACGCATCGTGGTGGTTCGCTTTTACTTTTGGTGCATTTGCTGAAGTGGTGATTTCCCGCGCATTTGTGGCATTTTGGGTCCATACGGCAGAAATTTTTTGTGTGGCCATTGTTTTGACATCTGGTGCATTGAGGGATGTTTTGGCTCTTGTGGCGCGGTTCAACTGTTACAATTGCATAGTTTAAATGTGTTAGTTTGAATATATCCAATGCGTTTTCCGTTTTTTCCAATTCAACAGCAACGATTGGTGTAATTTTTTTCCCTATTCGTTAATCTCGTGACTCGTAGTACTGGATAGTTTTCAATCAATTCTGTTTTTATTTCTTCTTCAGTGAGCGAATATGGGACGTTTCTGATAATTACTGAGATTTTTTTATCTATCGTTGCACTGAATGTGTAAAACTTTAGATTTTGTGCATCATAGAATGCAGTAAGATGTCTGTAGTCGTTAATTGTTGTGGTATTTATTTTAATAGAATTTGGTCCATTTTGTTTTGTAGTGAAATTACTTTTGAGGATGGATTTAATGTCAGTTATAATTTCTTGGTAGTTGTTGACATCGTTAAGAAATATTGGTGGGATATTAGGTTTTGGTTGGTCTAAATGTTGTACTTGGCTTTTACTGCTTCCAGGAGCGGGTACATCGTTTTGGAGAGCGAAGAATCTGTTTTGGGATAGAAGGGTATTGTCTAGTTGATACCTCTTTGTTGTTTGGTCTAATCCGTGTCTCAGGTTCTTCATCGTCTGTTGATTCCAGCATGTTGGTATCTTCGCCGGCTTGTATCAAAGCTGATTTAAGGACAAATTGCAGGGGTTCCCTCTTTTTCATAGAGGTATCCCGTGTATATCACTATATTAATACGATTTTTGGTTTGTTATTATTAATATTTTTGTATAGGTAAATGTAGTTGAACAGTTTAATTCCGCACGAGCGAGTTTAATTAGTTTCACAACCTTACTGTATGCTAGTTCGGGAGAGACTGACCAATTGGGTCTAACAGAAAAACAAACTCAAGAATATGTATTGATGAAAATTACTGATTTACATTTAGAATTAGTACACGCTATAAATGTAACTGATGAAAGTTGGCCAATCACATATTTGTTAGATTTGACAGTAAATTACGTCCAGTTTATTTTTGGGTTATTCGCCAGGTTTTGCTTGGATGAAGATAGTGTTGTTATATCACTAGCTGAAATACATTATTTTACTTTATTATTAACGATGCAATCTTCAGCTCTGTATATAGCAGCATATTATGTAGGCGTTAAGGTATTCAAATTATATATATAGAATTAAATCAAAACATAAATTGCATACTATAAAGAAAATACATTTTTTGCAATAATTGTAAATACAATGTTTATTATAATCAATTTTATACTGCATAAAGTATAAGTTAATAGTAAAAGTTATTATAGATCCTGTATTAAATTTTTTTTCAATGTGAAATTTCATTAGCGAAAATATCTAGTTTCAATACCTTTTATTTTACTCCAAAATTGGCCACAATGGTGATGGTTTTCGTTCTAGCTTAAGTATTTACATATATATATATATATATATATATATATATATATATATATATATATATATATATATATATATATATATATATATATATATATATATATATATATATATATATATATATGTAAATACTTAAACTAGAACGAAATATTTTGCCAAATGAGAATTTCCTGATGGATGGAAGACGATGTCCCCTACTTCAATGGTTTTATTAACTCGTCGAGTCTTATCGAACAACATTTTTGAATATTTTGCTTTTTGTTTTGTACGCTCGTATGCCAGTTTTCGATCGTTTTCTAAATTATTATCGTCACTAGTTGTTGCCGAAATTTGTTTCGTTAGAGCTTGTATATCGGAGTTACTACTATTATGTCCTGTTAAAAGATAAACAGGAGAAAACCCAGTGGTCTTTTTCGTGGTTGTGTTTAATGTGTTTTGTAATTTAGAAATACTGCTCGCCCATTCTGACTTATTAGTAATTTCAACCCTCTAAAGATCTAATACGGTCGAAACATATCTTTCTACTTGACCATTGCCACGAGGAGCACTTTTAGCAATAAGGTGTTGCTCAATGTTCAAACTAAATAATAATTCTTTTACAGACTGATCGGTAAAATTAATGCCTCTATCACAAACAAATCTTGTAATCATGAAAAATTTCGATCTCGATATTTTAACGGAAATATACGTTTTGACCTTCCCTGAATCGATTCCAACTATTTTTAGAATGACGTCCGTCTGTTTGTGTGTGTGTGTGTGTGTGTGTATTTATATTTGATTTTTTTCCAAAAAGAGTACTGGTTTCAAAATAAATTTCTGCCTATTATATATAATTTTACATAAATCGTATCATCTGCGCCTGTCAATTGTTTAACAAAATAGCCTTTCATAATTTGAAGTTTGACATTTAATATATATTCAAAGAAATATATTTAGTGTAAAAGCAATCTAAAGGTTAGAACAAATATTATAAATTAGATAAATAATGAAACTACGATGCGGTGTAACCCATATGCGTATAAGAAAGTTCGGAGCATGACACTGCAGATGTTTTTTTGTGTTTTAAACAGGATTAAAATAAGTTATTTTATTTAACCACGCAGTTATATGATTTTTTTCTAAATAGCAAAAAAAAACTGGGTTTGCTCCAAAATCTAATGCGTTTCCCAAAATAGAAAGCGTCGCAAGCCCAGGAACAATACCCAAAATTAATTATAAAAATATTATTCACGACTTGTACGAAACAACTAAAAAGAATTAAATATAAGTTTATATAAAAATATAGCGTAGTTCCCTGGAATGATATACTTAATTTGGCGATAAATATTTATTTTTAATATAATTAAATATAATTAATACATTATAAATAAAATCAATATATAGTGGGTCATTAAATGTTAATGAAATTGGATATTGATATCAGCATTTGTGGTTTGCTTTAACATTAATTTGAATTTATTAGTCGCAGAAACTGACGAGTTATGTTTGAGACAAAGACTATTTGGGAGTTTCAAAACAGATTTTATATATTTTACCTGATTACGAATTTCATGTCGTTCAAAAGAACGAAATCTAACTGGAAAATAATATTCGTCGAACAGAAGCTTGGTTTATTTAATGACGGTAGAGTGATCAGTAAGTGTTTTTATGTTTAATACTTGACATATTTCAAATATCTTAAGTACGAATATCTCGTAACGAAATTTTTAGTTACATAAATTTCGAAAATAATTTTACATGCGAGAGTTTTGATAAAATAATAAAAAGGAACTATATTTAGATTCGGTTTACGCTAACATAATAATTTGATTTAGTTTCAATATCTATAATAACTGCAGGATTAATAATGCGGTATCGTTTATCCAAAAATACTTGGGCACAGTATTTGGAATTTTTTTGCCAACATTTCATACTATCGCTAAATGTTTGTGGTGCTATGATATCAATGTTATTTAATCACAAGCCTGTCATAGATTTTGCGAGATCTATAATGCATATTGATGAAGAATTACGACGAATGAATATCGAAATATCTTATACAACACTTGTAAATTTAACAACCCGCTTTGCGTATAGTTTTCCATATAGTTTTTTTTACTTTCTTATACGCAGTATAAGTAAGTATCGTAATCATGAGAAATTTCGAACTCGAGATTTTAACGGAAATATACGTTTTGACCTTCCCTGAATCGATTCCAACTATTTTTTGGAATGACGTCCGTCTGTGTGTGTGTGTGTGTGTGTGTGTGTGTGTGTGTGTGTGTGTGTGTGTCTGTGTGTGTGTGTGTTGGAGCGCTCTACAGCCCAAACGGAAAAAGGGAAAATTGTGAAATTTTAAACTTAAGATTTGTATGTGCCTGGCAGGACAACCTCCTATTTTTGAAAACAATATTCCGACCGGAAGTGCATGTTTACAATAGTCATTTTTTGCAGTTTCTGCAATTACTCAAAAATGGTTACAGTTACAGAAAATTTTTGTGAACGAAAATTAATGATATTTATATTTGGCACAACTTTTGTTTGAATCCTTTTTCCAAAAAAAGTACTGGTTTCAAAATAAATTTCTGCTTATTATATATAGTGTTACATAAATCGTATCATCTGCGCCTATCAATTGGTTAACAAAATAGACTTAAATAATATGAAGTTTGACATTTAATATTTATTCTAAGATATATATATTTAGTGTTAAAGCGATCTAAAGGTTAGAACAAATATTATAAATTAGAAAATTAATGTAACTACGATGTGGTTTAACCCATATGCGTAAAAGAAAGTTCGGTGCATGACACTGCAGATGTTTTATTATGGCATCGAAAGGCTTCGGTAGAAATTAAAATCTTTGATTTTTTCTGCTACTTCTATCCATTGATAATACGCAGTAAATTTATTTACACTCAAACTTTAGCGTATGTTATTACAAGTCTACGTTTAAAAAATTTTAATAATTGCTTAACAAATCTCAAAAATAATAATACTAATCAATTGGGTCCTTTTTTTTATCATGGTATTGATGACGTTATTGGGCGGCGGTCAGGGGCAATAATCCCTGTTGGCTAGGTACTAATAGTTTATGTGTTGTCACTATCACTTTCTGCGGGGCTAATGAATATATCCCGTGGTAACCGTTTTCTTAGTCTTGTTGTTTTAGAACGTTTTCCTAGGCTATAGTATTCTAAACTAGTGCAGGCAGGCAGTTTTTCGAGAAAGTTCTTTGCTGTTTTCGCGATTTGTTGGCTGATTGTATTTATACCTAGTTCCCGATGTAATTGTGAGTTACGAATAAACCATGGGGCATTCACAGCTATTCTGAGTACTTTGTTCTGGAAGCTCTGTATTTTTTTTACGTGAGTCTTTGTAGCTGTTCCCCAAATTGGGCATGCATACATCAGAATAGGACGTAGAATGGAGGTGTAAATTAGTTTTGTACATTCTGTACGTAAGGATGATTTCCTATTTATAATGGAGTAAAGCATTCCTAGTCGCTTATTTGCTTCTAGTATTTTGTTTCGTATGTGTGCGCTCCAGGTGAGGCGTCGATCCAGGTGAATTCCCAAGTATTTTACGGTTTGATCTCCAGGGTTCCATGGTATATTGATGTTATTGATATTAATGTTTGTTGGATCTCGTTGTATTTTTAGACTAAAGATTTTTGCTTCGCATTTCGTTGGATTTAGGGTTATCTTCCATTTGTGGAGCCAGGGTGAAAGTATATCTATTGCCGATTGTGTGTTGTTTCTTGCTGTGTCTGCCGATGGGTGCTGTGACAAGATTGCCGTATCGTCTGCAAACATTGCGAGAGTAGTTTCTTCGAAGGTGGGTATGTCATGCATATATATGTTGAAAAGTGTGGGTCCGAGGATCGAGCCTTGCGGTACTCCAGCGGTGATGTCTCTTGTAGTAGATTTTGCATTGTTAACAGACATTTCAAACGTTCTTTTGTTTAGAAATGATTTTATAATAAAATAAAGGTAAGGTGGAGGATTTATGCTTTTTAATTTTTTTAATAGTCCTTCGTGCCATACTTTATCGAAGGCTTGTTGTACATCGAGAAAGACTGCTACTGTGCATTGCTTTCTTTCGAAACCTCTGGTAATGATTTCAGTCAGACGCAGTAATTGGTGGTTTGTAGAATGCTAACGCCGGAAACCAAATTGATGAGGAGGGATTATATTGTTTTGGTTTAGGAAAAAATCTAGCCTGTCATTTATGATTTTTTCAAATAATTTGGATAGGTTCGGAAGGAAGCTAATTGGTCTGTAACTTGAAGGTAAGCTTTTGTCTTTTCCAGGTTTATTGAAGATTATAATTTTTGCATGCTTCCAGGTTTTTGGAAAGTAACCATTTGTTAAACAGTAGTTCATTATGCTGGCAAGGTAGGATAGGGCTTTTTTGGGAAGGTTTTTGAGTATGACGTTTGGAAGATTATCGTGGCCAGGGGATTTTTTGTTCTTTAACATGTTAATTTGTGTTTTTAGTTCAGCTGGATATATTATTGATGCTTGTGATGGGATATTTATTGGTTCATTGCAGTTTTCCGGTGTATGTGTATTGGTATTAAGTGAGAATGCATTTTCAAAGAAGTCTGCGAATGCATTGCTTTTCTCTTCATCGCTGGTGTATATGTTAGTGCCTACGTTCAGTGGTGGTATAATTGTTTGTTTTCTTAGGATTCGTTTGGTTGCTTGCCACATCTGTGTATCGCCAGGGTTAATTTCTGTCAAGTACTTGCGGTATTGGTTTATCCTGTATTTTTCAAGTTCGAGAAATACTTTGTGGGTTAGTTGGTTCAGTTCCCTTTTGTATCTTACGTTTCGTGTCCTTTGCCACAATCGCCTTGCTTTGTGCTTTTGTTTAATAATCTGTAAAATGTATGGAGCAGTGTAGTTTGTGTTACATCTTGTGTGTTGCATTTTTCTTGTTGATGTTTGTGCCGCTTTTATAATTGATGTTGTGTACGTCTCGATTGCGTTGTCTACTTCTAATGTAGATTTTAAAGCATAAGATGGTGTTAGGGTTTTATTTATTTCATTTTTAAATATTTCCCAGTCAATTTTTCCATTAATGGTTTAATTATTTGTTGGAATGGCTGCTGGTTCTTTGTTGAAAGTGATTACTACTGGGAGATGGTCGGAGTCGAGCTCACAGAGCACTGGTTGTGCAACTGGCGATGTGAAGTTTTTTTGTAACATTACGTCAAGAATATCGGGTGTATGAGTAGTGCGGTAGGGGTAATGTGTTGGTTCGTTGGGTGCTGATAGGTGAATATTCAGATTATTGAGGATTTGTTGTAGTCTCGTTCCATTTGGGTTATTTTTTCGGCATCCCCATTGCTGTCTTTTGGAATTGAGGTCTCCTAATAATATAGTCGGTTTGTTGCTGTTAAATATTGTTGCGATGTCTTGTTCGATTATTCTTCGGTTAGGTGCTTGATATGCTGCTACAGTTTTAATCACTAAGTTATTATGTAGAAATATTTCTATTGCTATAGCTTCTAGTGTTTGCAATTGTAGGGGGGGGGGGAGTTCGTGATGTTTTATTTTGCTTTTGATTATAATTGCAACTCCACCTGAGGCCCATGGTGCTTCTCGGTCTGAACGGGATATTTTGTATTGTGGGAATTTAATATTTTCAGTTGTGATAAGATGAGTTTCAGAGATGCAAGCGATGTCAATATTGTGCCGTTGTAGGAAGTCGATAGTAATGGCTCGCTTTGATTTGATTCCGTTTGCGGTTGAGTATTTTTAAATGTTTCGTGTTAAGAGCGAGCTCCATTTTTATTTGAAAAAGGCTGCTAATAAATTTGTGAGGAAGGATTTTTTGGTTTCAAAATGAGGTTTAATTAGTTCTAGGATGATATCAATAAGGCATGAGGTTGATTGGTTGATTTCTGTTGGGGGATTTTGCGTTTCTTGAGGTTTTTTGTGGAAATGTGAGGCATATGTATTTTTGTTTGTTGTATATGTTTTATATTCTGGATGTTTTGTTGATTTGATTGTTGTGTAGGTTGTTGGTTTGGTTTTTGCTTTTCTGTTGTATTATTGTTTTTTCTGGCGGTATTCATTTGTTGGCGGTTTTTAATCTTCTCTTTAATTTCTTTATAGTGTTTACATCCCCTGTAGTTGGCCGGGTGCTCTTCATTGCAGTTGACGCATCGTGGTGGTTCGCTTTTACTTTTGGTGCATTTGCTGAAGTGGTGATTTCCCGCGCATTTGTGGCATTTTGGGTCCATACGGCAGAAATTTTTTGTGTGGCCATTGTTTTGACATCTGGTGCATTGAGGGATGTTTTGGCTCTTGTGGCGCGGTTCAACTGTTACAATTGCATAGTTTAAATGTGTTAGTTTGAATATATCCAATGCGTTTTCCGTTTTTTCCAATTCAACAGCAACGATTGGTGTAATTTTTTTCCCTATTCGTTAATCTCGTGACTCGTAGTACTGGATAGTTTTCAATCAATTCTGTTTTTATTTCTTCTTCAGTGAGCGAATATGGGACGTTTCTGATAATTACTGAGATTTTTTTATCTATCGTTGCACTGAATGTGTAAAACTTTAGATTTTGTGCATCATAGAATGCAGTAAGATGTCTGTAGTCGTTAATTGTTGTGGTATTTATTTTAATAGAATTTGGTCCATTTTGTTTTGTAGTGAAATTACTTTTGAGGATGGATTTAATGTCAGTTATAATTTCTTGGTAGTTGTTGACATCGTTAAGAAATATTGGTGGGATATTAGGTTTTGGTTGGTCTAAATGTTGTACTTGGCTTTTACTGCTTCCAGGAGCGGGTACATCGTTTTGGAGAGCGAAGAATCTGTTTTGGGATAGAAGGGTATTGTCTAGTTGATACCTCTTTGTTGTTTGGTCTAATTCGGAGGCCGGTTTTCTTTTCCGTGTCTCAGGTTCTTCATCGTCTGTTGATTCCAGCATGTTGGTATCTTCGCCGGCTTGTATCAAAGCTGATTTAAGGACAAATTGCAGGGGTTCCCTCTTTTTCATAGAGGTATCCCGTGTATATCACTATATTAATACGATTTTTGGTTTGTTATTATTAATATTTTTGTATAGGTAAATGTAGTTGAACAGTTTAATTCCGCACGAGCGAGTTTAATTAGTTTCACAACCTTACTGTATGCTAGTTCGGGAGAGACTGACCAATTGGGTCTAACAGAAAAACAAACTCAAGAATATGTATTGATGAAAATTACTGATTTACATTTAGAATTAGTACACGCTATAAATGTAACTGATGAAAGTTGGCCAATCACATATTTGTTAGATTTGACAGTAAATTACGTCCAGTTTATTTTTGGGTTATTCGCCAGGTTTTGCTTGGATGAAGATAGTGTTGTTATATCACTAGCTGAAATACATTATTTTACTTTATTATTAACGATGCAATCTTCAGCTCTGTATATAGCAGCATATTATGTAGGCGTTAAGGTATTCAAATTATATATATAGAATTAAATCAAAACATAAATTGCATACTATAAAGAAAATACATTTTTTGCAATAATTGTAAATACAATGTTTATTATAATCAATTTTATACTGCATAAAGTATAAGTTAATAGTAAAAGTTATTATAGATCCTGTATTAAATTTTTTTTCAATGTGAAATTTCATTAGCGAAAATATCTAGTTTCAATACCTTTTATTTTACTCCAAAATTGGCCACAATGGTGATGGTTTTCGTTCTAGTTTAAGTATTTACATATATATATATATATATATATATATATATATATATATATATATATATATATATATATATATATATATATATATATGTAAATACTTAAACTAGAACGAAATATTTTGCCAAATGAGAATTTCCTGATGGATGGAAGACGATGTCCCCTACTTCAATGGTTTTATTAACTCGTCGAGTCTTATCGAACAACATTTTTGAATATTTTGCTTTTTGTTTTGTACGCTCGTATGCCAGTTTTCGATCGTTTTCTAAATTATTATCGTCACTAGTTGTTGCCGAAATTTGTTTCGTTAGAGCTTGTATATCGGAGTTACTACTATTATGTCCTGTTAAAAGATAAACAGGAGAAAACCCAGTGGTCTTTTTCGTGGTTGTGTTTAATGTGTTTTGTAATTTAGAAATACTGCTCGCCCATTCTGACTTATTAGTAATTTCAACCCTCTAAAGATCTAATACGGTCGAAACATATCTTTCTACTTGACCATTGCCACGAGGAGCACTTTTAGCAATAAGGTGTTGCTCAATGTTCAAACTAAATAATAATTCTTTTACAGACTGATCGGTAAAATTAATGCCTCTATCACAAACAAATCTTGTAATCATGAAAAATTTCGATCTCGATATTTTAACGGAAATATACGTTTTGACCTTCCCTGAATCGATTCCAACTATTTTTAGAATGACGTCCGTCTGTTTGTGTGTGTGTGTGTGTGTGTGTATTTATATTTGATTTTTTTCCAAAAAGAGTACTGGTTTCAAAATAAATTTCTGCCTATTATATATAATTTTACATAAATCGTATCATCTGCGCCTGTCAATTGTTTAACAAAATAGCCTTTCATAATTTGAAGTTTGACATTTAATATATATTCAAAGAAATATATTTAGTGTAAAAGCAATCTAAAGGTTAGAACAAATATTATAAATTAGATAAATAATGAAACTACGATGCGGTGTAACCCATATGCGTATAAGAAAGTTCGGAGCATGACACTGCAGATGTTTTTTTGTGTTTTAAACAGGATTAAAATAAGTTATTTTATTTAACCACGCAGTTATATGATTTTTTTCTAAATAGCAAAAAAAAACTGGGTTTGCTCCAAAATCTAATGCGTTTCCCAAAATAGAAAGCGTCGCAAGCCCAGGAACAATACCCAAAATTAATTATAAAAATATTATTCACGACTTGTACGAAACAACTAAAAAGAATTAAATATAAGTTTATATAAAAATATAGCGTAGTTCCCTGGAATGATATACTTAATTTGGCGATAAATATTTATTTTTAATATAATTAAATATAATTAATACATTATAAATAAAATCAATATATAGTGGGTCATTAAATGTTAATGAAATTGGATATTGATATCAGCATTTGTGGTTTGCTTTAACATTAATTTGAATTTATTAGTCGCAGAAACTGACGAGTTATGTTTGAGACAAAGACTATTTGGGAGTTTCAAAACAGATTTTATATATTTTACCTGATTACGAATTTCATGTCGTTCAAAAGAACGAAATCTAACTGGAAAATAATATTCGTCGAACAGAAGCTTGGTTTATTTAATGACGGTAGAGTGATCAGTAAGTGTTTTTATGTTTAATACTTGACATATTTCAAATATCTTAAGTACGAATATCTCGTAACGAAATTTTTAGTTACATAAATTTCGAAAATAATTTTACATGCGAGAGTTTTGATAAAATAATAAAAAGGAACTATATTTAGATTCGGTTTACGCTAACATAATAATTTGATTTAGTTTCAATATCTATAATAACTGCAGGATTAATAATGCGGTATCGTTTATCCAAAAATACTTGGGCACAGTATTTGGAATTTTTTTGCCAACATTTCATACTATCGCTAAATGTTTGTGGTGCTATGATATCAATGTTATTTAATCACAAGCCTGTCATAGATTTTGCGAGATCTATAATGCATATTGATGAAGAATTACGACGAATGAATATCGAAATATCTTATACAACACTTGTAAATTTAACAACCCGCTTTGCGTATAGTTTTCCATATAGTTTTTTTTACTTTCTTATACGCAGTATAAGTAAGTATCGTAATCATGAGAAATTTCGAACTCGAGATTTTAACGGAAATATACGTTTTGACCTTCCCTGAATCGATTCCAACTATTTTTTGGAATGACGTCCGTCTGTGTGTGTGTGTGTGTGTGTGTGTGTGTGTGTGTGTGTGTGTGTGTGTGTGTGTGTGTGTTGGAGCGCTCTACAGCCCAAACGGAAAAAGGGAAAATTGTGAAATTTTAAACTTAAGATTTGTATGTGCCTGGCAGGACAACCTCCTATTTTTGAAAACAATATTCCGACCGGAAGTGCATGTTTACAATAGTCATTTTTTGCAGTTTCTGCAATTACTCAAAAATGGTTACAGTTACAGAAAATTTTTGTGAACGAAAATTAATGATATTTATATTTGGCACAACTTTTGTTTGAATCCTTTTTCCAAAAAAAGTACTGGTTTCAAAATAAATTTCTGCTTATTATATATAGTGTTACATAAATCGTATCATCTGCGCCTATCAATTGGTTAACAAAATAGACTTAAATAATATGAAGTTTGACATTTAATATTTATTCTAAGATATATATATTTAGTGTTAAAGCGATCTAAAGGTTAGAACAAATATTATAAATTAGAAAATTAATGTAACTACGATGTGGTTTAACCCATATGCGTAAAAGAAAGTTCGGTGCATGACACTGCAGATGTTTTATTATGGCATCGAAAGGCTTCGGTAGAAATTAAAATCTTTGATTTTTTCTGCTACTTCTATCCATTGATAATACGCAGTAAATTTATTTACACTCAAACTTTAGCGTATGTTATTACAAGTCTACGTTTAAAAAATTTTAATAATTGCTTAACAAATCTCAAAAATAATAATACTAATCAATTGGGTCCTTTTTTTTATCATGGTATTGATGACGTTATTGGGCGGCGGTCAGGGGCAATAATCCCTGTTGGCTAGGTACTAATAGTTTATGTGTTGTCACTATCACTTTCTGCGGGGCTAATGAATATATCCCGTGGTAACCGTTTTCTTAGTCTTGTTGTTTTAGAACGTTTTCCTAGGCTATAGTATTCTAAACTAGTGCAGGCAGGCAGTTTTTCGAGAAAGTTCTTTGCTGTTTTCGCGATTTGTTGGCTGATTGTATTTATACCTAGTTCCCGATGTAATTGTGAGTTACGAATAAACCATGGGGCATTCACAGCTATTCTGAGTACTTTGTTCTGGAAGCTCTGTATTTTTTTTACGTGAGTCTTTGTAGCTGTTCCCCAAATTGGGCATGCATACATCAGAATAGGACGTAGAATGGAGGTGTAAATTAGTTTTGTACATTCTGTACGTAAGGATGATTTCCTATTTATAATGGAGTAAAGCATTCCTAGTCGCTTATTTGCTTCTAGTATTTTGTTTCGTATGTGTGCGCTCCAGGTGAGGCGTCGATCCAGGTGAATTCCCAAGTATTTTACGGTTTGATCTCCAGGGTTCCATGGTATATTGATGTTATTGATATTAATGTTTGTTGGATCTCGTTGTATTTTTAGACTAAAGATTTTTGCTTCGCATTTCGTTGGATTTAGGGTTATCTTCCATTTGTGGAGCCAGGGTGAAAGTATATCTATTGCCGATTGTGTGTTGTTTCTTGCTGTGTCTGCCGATGGGTGCTGTGACAAGATTGCCGTATCGTCTGCAAACATTGCGAGAGTAGTTTCTTCGAAGGTGGGTATGTCATGCATATATATGTTGAAAAGTGTGGGTCCGAGGATCGAGCCTTGCGGTACTCCAGCGGTGATGTCTCTTGTAGTAGATTTTGCATTGTTAACAGACATTTCAAACGTTCTTTTGTTTAGAAATGATTTTATAATAAAATAAAGGTAAGGTGGAGGATTTATGCTTTTTAATTTTTTTAATAGTCCTTCGTGCCATACTTTATCGAAGGCTTGTTGTACGTCGAGAAAGACTGCTACTGTGCATTGCTTTCTTTCGAAACCTCTGGTAATGATTTCAGTCAGACGCAGTAATTGGTGGTTTGTAGAATGCTAACGCCGGAAACCAAATTGATGAGGAGGGATTATATTGTTTTGGTTTAGGAAAAAATCTAGCCTGTCATTTATGATTTTTTCAAATAATTTGGATAGGTTCGGAAGGAAGCTAATTGGTCTGTAACTTGAAGGTAAGCTTTTGTCTTTTCCAGGTTTATTGAAGATTATAATTTTTGCATGCTTCCAGGTTTTTGGAAAGTAACCATTTGTTAAACAGTAGTTCATTATGCTGGCAAGGTAGGATAGGGCTTTTTTGGGAAGGTTTTTGAGTATGACGTTTGGAAGATTATCGTGGCCAGGGGATTTTTTGTTCTTTAACATGTTAATTTGTGTTTTTAGTTCAGCTGGATATATTATTGATGCTTGTGATGGGATATTTATTGGTTCATTGCAGTTTTCCGGTGTATGTGTATTGGTATTAAGTGAGAATGCATTTTCAAAGAAGTCTGCGAATGCATTGCTTTTCTCTTCATCGCTGGTGTATATGTTAGTGCCTACGTTCAGTGGTGGTATAATTGTTTGTTTTCTTAGGATTCGTTTGGTTGCTTGCCACATCTGTGTATCGCCAGGGTTAATTTCTGTCAAGTACTTGCGGTATTGGTTTATCCTGTATTTTTCAAGTTCGAGAAATACTTTGTGGGTTAGTTGGTTCAGTTCCCTTTTGTATCTTACGTTTCGTGTCCTTTGCCACAATCGCCTTGCTTTGTGCTTTTGTTTAATAATCTGTAAAATGTATGGAGCAGTGTAGTTTGTGTTACATCTTGTGTGTTGCATTTTTCTTGTTGATGTTTGTGCCGCTTTTATAATTGATGTTGTGTACGTCTCGATTGCGTTGTCTACTTCTAATGTAGATTTTAAAGCATAAGATGGTGTTAGGGTTTTATTTATTTCATTTTTAAATATTTCCCAGTCAATTTTCCATTAATGGTTTAATTATTTGTTGGAATGGCTGCTGGTTCTTTGTTGAAAGTGATTACTACTGGGAGATGGTCGGAGTCGAGCTCACAGAGCACTGGTTGTGCAACTGGCGATGTGAAGTTTTTTTGTAACATTACGTCAAGAATATCGGGTGTATGAGTAGTGCGGTAGGGGTAATGTGTTGGTTCGTTGGGTGCTGATAGGTGAATATTCAGATTATTGAGGATTTGTTGTAGTCTCGTTCCATTTGGGTTATTTTTTCGGCATCCCCATTGCTGTCTTTTGGAATTGAGGTCTCCTAATAATATAGTCGGTTTGTTGCTGTTAAATATTGTTGCGATGTCTTGTTCGATTATTCTTCGGTTAGGTGCTTGATATGCTGCTACAGTTTTAATCACTAAGTTATTATGTAGAAATATTTCTATTGCTATAGCTTCTAGTGTTTGCAATTGTAGGGGGGGGGGAGTTCGTGATGTTTTATTTTGCTTTTGATTATAATTGCAACTCCACCTGAGGCCCATGGTGCTTCTCGGTCTGAACGGTATATTTTGTATTGTGGGAATTTAATATTTTCAGTTGTGATAAGATGAGTTTCAGAGATGCAAGCGATGTCAATATTGTGCCGTTGTAGGAAGTCGATAGTAATGGCTCGCTTTGATTTGATTCCGTTTGCGGTTGAGTATTTTTAAATGTTTCGTGTTAAGAGCGAGCTCCATTTTTATTTGAAAAAGGCTGCTAATAAATTTGTGAGGAAGGATTTTTTGGTTTCAAAATGAGGTTTAATTAGTTCTAGGATGATATCAATAAGGCATGAGGTTGATTGGTTGATTTCTGTTGGGGGATTTTGCGTTTCTTGAGGTTTTTTGTGGAAATGTGAGGCATATGTATTTTTGTTTGTTGTATATGTTTTATATTCTGGATGTTTTGTTGATTTGATTGTTGTGTAGGTTGTTGGTTTGGTTTTTGCTTTTCTGTTGTATTATTGTTTTTTCTGGCGGTATTCATTTGTTGGCGGTTTTTAATCTTCTCTTTAATTTCTTTATAGTGTTTACATCCCCTGTAGTTGGCCGGGTGCTCTTCATTGCAGTTGACGCATCGTGGTGGTTCGCTTTTACTTTTGGTGCATTTGCTGAAGTGGTGATTTCCCGCGCATTTGTGGCATTTTGGGTCCATACGGCAGAAATTTTTTGTGTGGCCATTGTTTTGACATCTGGTGCATTGAGGGATGTTTTGGCTCTTGTGGCGCGGTTCAACTGTTACAATTGCATAGTTTAAATGTGTTAGTTTGAATATATCCAATGCGTTTTCCGTTTTTTCCAATTCAACAGCAACGATTGGTGTAATTTTTTTCCCTATTCGTTAATCTCGTGACTCGTAGTACTGGATAGTTTTCAATCAATTCTGTTTTTATTTCTTCTTCAGTGAGCGAATATGGGACGTTTCTGATAATTACTGAGATTTTTTTATCTATCGTTGCACTGAATGTGTAAAACTTTAGATTTTGTGCATCATAGAATGCAGTAAGATGTCTGTAGTCGTTAATTGTTGTGGTATTTATTTTAATAGAATTTGGTCCATTTTGTTTTGTAGTGAAATTACTTTTGAGGATGGATTTAATGTCAGTTATAATTTCTTGGTAGTTGTTGACATCGTTAAGAAATATTGGTGGGATATTAGGTTTTGGTTGGTCTAAATGTTGTACTTGGCTTTTACTGCTTCCAGGAGCGGGTACATCGTTTTGGAGAGCGAAGAATCTGTTTTGGGATAGAAGGGTATTGTCTAGTTGATACCTCTTTGTTGTTTGGTCTAATCCGTGTCTCAGGTTCTTCATCGTCTGTTGATTCCAGCATGTTGGTATCTTCGCCGGCTTGTATCAAAGCTGATTTAAGGACAAATTGCAGGGGTTCCCTCTTTTTCATAGAGGTATCCCGTGTATATCACTATATTAATACGATTTTTGGTTTGTTATTATTAATATTTTTGTATAGGTAAATGTAGTTGAACAGTTTAATTCCGCACGAGCGAGTTTAATTAGTTTCACAACCTTACTGTATGCTAGTTCGGGAGAGACTGACCAATTGGGTCTAACAGAAAAACAAACTCAAGAATATGTATTGATGAAAATTACTGATTTACATTTAGAATTAGTACACGCTATAAATGTAACTGATGAAAGTTGGCCAATCACATATTTGTTAGATTTGACAGTAAATTACGTCCAGTTTATTTTTGGGTTATTCGCCAGGTTTTGCTTGGATGAAGATAGTGTTGTTATATCACTAGCTGAAATACATTATTTTACTTTATTATTAACGATGCAATCTTCAGCTCTGTATATAGCAGCATATTATGTAGGCGTTAAGGTATTCAAATTATATATATAGAATTAAATCAAAACATAAATTGCATACTATAAAGAAAATACATTTTTTGCAATAATTGTAAATACAATGTTTATTATAATCAATTTTATACTGCATAAAGTATAAGTTAATAGTAAAAGTTATTATAGATCCTGTATTAAATTTTTTTTCAATGTGAAATTTCATTAGCGAAAATATCTAGTTTCAATACCTTTTATTTTACTCCAAAATTGGCCACAATGGTGATGGTTTTCGTTCTAGCTTAAGTATTTACATATATATATATATATATATATATATATATATATATATATATATATATATATATATATATGTAAATACTTAAACTAGAACGAAATATTTTGCCAAATGAGAATTTCCTGATGGATGGAAGACGATGTCCCCTACTTCAATGGTTTTATTAACTCGTCGAGTCTTATCGAACAACATTTTTGAATATTTTGCTTTTTGTTTTGTACGCTCGTATGCCAGTTTTCGATCGTTTTCTAAATTATTATCGTCACTAGTTGTTGCCGAAATTTGTTTCGTTAGAGCTTGTATATCGGAGTTACTACTATTATGTCCTGTTAAAAGATAAACAGGAGAAAACCCAGTGGTCTTTTTCGTGGTTGTGTTTAATGTGTTTTGTAATTTAGAAATACTGCTCGCCCATTCTGACTTATTAGTAATTTCAACCCTCTAAAGATCTAATACGGTCGAAACATATCTTTCTACTTGACCATTGCCACGAGGAGCACTTTTAGCAATAAGGTGTTGCTCAATGTTCAAACTAAATAATAATTCTTTTACAGACTGATCGGTAAAATTAATGCCTCTATCACAAACAAATCTTGTAATCATGAAAAATTTCGATCTCGATATTTTAACGGAAATATACGTTTTGACCTTCCCTGAATCGATTCCAACTATTTTTAGAATGACGTCCGTCTGTTTGTGTGTGTGTGTGTGTGTGTGTATTTATATTTGATTTTTTTCCAAAAAGAGTACTGGTTTCAAAATAAATTTCTGCCTATTATATATAATTTTACATAAATCGTATCATCTGCGCCTGTCAATTGTTTAACAAAATAGCCTTTCATAATTTGAAGTTTGACATTTAATATATATTCAAAGAAATATATTTAGTGTAAAAGCAATCTAAAGGTTAGAACAAATATTATAAATTAGATAAATAATGAAACTACGATGCGGTGTAACCCATATGCGTATAAGAAAGTTCGGAGCATGACACTGCAGATGTTTTTTTGTGTTTTAAACAGGATTAAAATAAGTTATTTTATTTAACCACGCAGTTATATGATTTTTTTCTAAATAGCAAAAAAAAACTGGGTTTGCTCCAAAATCTAATGCGTTTCCCAAAATAGAAAGCGTCGCAAGCCCAGGAACAATACCCAAAATTAATTATAAAAATATTATTCACGACTTGTACGAAACAACTAAAAAGAATTAAATATAAGTTTATATAAAAATATAGCGTAGTTCCCTGGAATGATATACTTAATTTGGCGATAAATATTTATTTTTAATATAATTAAATATAATTAATACATTATAAATAAAATCAATATATAGTGGGTCATTAAATGTTAATGAAATTGGATATTGATATCAGCATTTGTGGTTTGCTTTAACATTAATTTGAATTTATTAGTCGCAGAAACTGACGAGTTATGTTTGAGACAAAGACTATTTGGGAGTTTCAAAACAGATTTTATATATTTTACCTGATTACGAATTTCATGTCGTTCAAAAGAACGAAATCTAACTGGAAAATAATATTCGTCGAACAGAAGCTTGGTTTATTTAATGACGGTAGAGTGATCAGTAAGTGTTTTTATGTTTAATACTTGACATATTTCAAATATCTTAAGTACGAATATCTCGTAACGAAATTTTTAGTTACATAAATTTCGAAAATAATTTTACATGCGAGAGTTTTGATAAAATAATAAAAAGGAACTATATTTAGATTCGGTTTACGCTAACATAATAATTTGATTTAGTTTCAATATCTATAATAACTGCAGGATTAATAATGCGGTATCGTTTATCCAAAAATACTTGGGCACAGTATTTGGAATTTTTTTGCCAACATTTCATACTATCGCTAAATGTTTGTGGTGCTATGATATCAATGTTATTTAATCACAAGCCTGTCATAGATTTTGCGAGATCTATAATGCATATTGATGAAGAATTACGACGAATGAATATCGAAATATCTTATACAACACTTGTAAATTTAACAACCCGCTTTGCGTATAGTTTTCCATATAGTTTTTTTTACTTTCTTATACGCAGTATAAGTAAGTATCGTAATCATGAGAAATTTCGAACTCGAGATTTTAACGGAAATATACGTTTTGACCTTCCCTGAATCGATTCCAACTATTTTTTGGAATGACGTCCGTCTGTGTGTGTGTGTGTGTGTGTGTGTGTGTGTGTGTGTGTGTGTGTCTGTGTGTGTGTGTGTTGGAGCGCTCTACAGCCCAAACGGAAAAAGGGAAAATTGTGAAATTTTAAACTTAAGATTTGTATGTGCCTGGCAGGACAACCTCCTATTTTTGAAAACAATATTCCGACCGGAAGTGCATGTTTACAATAGTCATTTTTTGCAGTTTCTGCAATTACTCAAAAATGGTTACAGTTACAGAAAATTTTTGTGAACGAAAATTAATGATATTTATATTTGGCACAACTTTTGTTTGAATCCTTTTTCCAAAAAAAGTACTGGTTTCAAAATAAATTTCTGCTTATTATATATAGTGTTACATAAATCGTATCATCTGCGCCTATCAATTGGTTAACAAAATAGACTTAAATAATATGAAGTTTGACATTTAATATTTATTCTAAGATATATATATTTAGTGTTAAAGCGATCTAAAGGTTAGAACAAATATTATAAATTAGAAAATTAATGTAACTACGATGTGGTTTAACCCATATGCGTAAAAGAAAGTTCGGTGCATGACACTGCAGATGTTTTATTATGGCATCGAAAGGCTTCGGTAGAAATTAAAATCTTTGATTTTTTCTGCTACTTCTATCCATTGATAATACGCAGTAAATTTATTTACACTCAAACTTTAGCGTATGTTATTACAAGTCTACGTTTAAAAAATTTTAATAATTGCTTAACAAATCTCAAAAATAATAATACTAATCAATTGGGTCCTTTTTTTTATCATGGTATTGATGACGTTATTGGGCGGCGGTCAGGGGCAATAATCCCTGTTGGCTAGGTACTAATAGTTTATGTGTTGTCACTATCACTTTCTGCGGGGCTAATGAATATATCCCGTGGTAACCGTTTTCTTAGTCTTGTTGTTTTAGAACGTTTTCCTAGGCTATAGTATTCTAAACTAGTGCAGGCAGGCAGTTTTTCGAGAAAGTTCTTTGCTGTTTTCGCGATTTGTTGGCTGATTGTATTTATACCTAGTTCCCGATGTAATTGTGAGTTACGAATAAACCATGGGGCATTCACAGCTATTCTGAGTACTTTGTTCTGGAAGCTCTGTATTTTTTTTACGTGAGTCTTTGTAGCTGTTCCCCAAATTGGGCATGCATACATCAGAATAGGACGTAGAATGGAGGTGTAAATTAGTTTTGTACATTCTGTACGTAAGGATGATTTCCTATTTATAATGGAGTAAAGCATTCCTAGTCGCTTATTTGCTTCTAGTATTTTGTTTCGTATGTGTGCGCTCCAGGTGAGGCGTCGATCCAGGTGAATTCCCAAGTATTTTACGGTTTGATCTCCAGGGTTCCATGGTATATTGATGTTATTGATATTAATGTTTGTTGGATCTCGTTGTATTTTTAGACTAAAGATTTTTGCTTCGCATTTCGTTGGATTTAGGGTTATCTTCCATTTGTGGAGCCAGGGTGAAAGTATATCTATTGCCGATTGTGTGTTGTTTCTTGCTGTGTCTGCCGATGGGTGCTGTGACAAGATTGCCGTATCGTCTGCAAACATTGCGAGAGTAGTTTCTTCGAAGGTGGGTATGTCATGCATATATATGTTGAAAAGTGTGGGTCCGAGGATCGAGCCTTGCGGTACTCCAGCGGTGATGTCTCTTGTAGTAGATTTTGCATTGTTAACAGACATTTCAAACGTTCTTTTGTTTAGAAATGATTTTATAATAAAATAAAGGTAAGGTGGAGGATTTATGCTTTTTAATTTTTTTAATAGTCCTTCGTGCCATACTTTATCGAAGGCTTGTTGTACGTCGAGAAAGACTGCTACTGTGCATTGCTTTCTTTCGAAACCTCTGGTAATGATTTCAGTCAGACGCAGTAATTGGTGGTTTGTAGAATGCTAACGCCGGAAACCAAATTGATGAGGAGGGATTATATTGTTTTGGTTTAGGAAAAAATCTAGCCTGTCATTTATGATTTTTTCAAATAATTTGGATAGGTTCGGAAGGAAGCTAATTGGTCTGTAACTTGAAGGTAAGCTTTTGTCTTTTCCAGGTTTATTGAAGATTATAATTTTTGCATGCTTCCAGGTTTTTGGAAAGTAACCATTTGTTAAACAGTAGTTCATTATGCTGGCAAGGTAGGATAGGGCTTTTTTGGGAAGGTTTTTGAGTATGACGTTTGGAAGATTATCGTGGCCAGGGGATTTTTTGTTCTTTAACATGTTAATTTGTGTTTTTAGTTCAGCTGGATATATTATTGATGCTTGTGATGGGATATTTATTGGTTCATTGCAGTTTTCCGGTGTATGTGTATTGGTATTAAGTGAGAATGCATTTTCAAAGAAGTCTGCGAATGCATTGCTTTTCTCTTCATCGCTGGTGTATATGTTAGTGCCTACGTTCAGTGGTGGTATAATTGTTTGTTTTCTTAGGATTCGTTTGGTTGCTTGCCACATCTGTGTATCGCCAGGGTTAATTTCTGTCAAGTACTTGCGGTATTGGTTTATCCTGTATTTTTCAAGTTCGAGAAATACTTTGTGGGTTAGTTGGTTCAGTTCCCTTTTGTATCTTACGTTTCGTGTCCTTTGCCACAATCGCCTTGCTTTGTGCTTTTGTTTAATAATCTGTAAAATGTATGGAGCAGTGTAGTTTGTGTTACATCTTGTGTGTTGCATTTTTCTTGTTGATGTTTGTGCCGCTTTTATAATTGATGTTGTGTACGTCTCGATTGCGTTGTCTACTTCTAATGTAGATTTTAAAGCATAAGATGGTGTTAGGGTTTTATTTATTTCATTTTTAAATATTTCCCAGTCAATTTTTCCATTAATGGTTTAATTATTTGTTGGAATGGCTGCTGGTTCTTTGTTGAAAGTGATTACTACTGGGAGATGGTCGGAGTCGAGCTCACAGAGCACTGGTTGTGCAACTGGCGATGTGAAGTTTTTTTGTAACATTACGTCAAGAATATCGGGTGTATGAGTAGTGCGGTAGGGGTAATGTGTTGGTTCGTTGGGTGCTGATAGGTGAATATTCAGATTATTGAGGATTTGTTGTAGTCTCGTTCCATTTGGGTTATTTTTTCGGCATCCCCATTGCTGTCTTTTGGAATTGAGGTCTCCTAATAATATAGTCGGTTTGTTGCTGTTAAATATTGTTGCGATGTCTTGTTCGATTATTCTTCGGTTAGGTGCTTGATATGCTGCTACAGTTTTAATCACTAAGTTATTATGTAGAAATATTTCTATTGCTATAGCTTCTAGTGTTTGCAATTGTAGGGGGGGGGGAGTTCGTGATGTTTTATTTTGCTTTTGATTATAATTGCAACTCCACCTGAGGCCCATGGTGCTTCTCGGTCTGAACGGTATATTTTGTATTGTGGGAATTTAATATTTTCAGTTGTGATAAGATGAGTTTCAGAGATGCAAGCGATGTCAATATTGTGCCGTTGTAGGAAGTCGATAGTAATGGCTCGCTTTGATTTGATTCCGTTTGCGGTTGAGTATTTTTAAATGTTTCGTGTTAAGAGCGAGCTCCATTTTTATTTGAAAAAGGCTGCTAATAAATTTGTGAGGAAGGATTTTTTGGTTTCAAAATGAGGTTTAATTAGTTCTAGGATGATATCAATAAGGCATGAGGTTGATTGGTTGATTTCTGTTGGGGGATTTTGCGTTTCTTGAGGTTTTTTGTGGAAATGTGAGGCATATGTATTTTTGTTTGTTGTATATGTTTTATATTCTGGATGTTTTGTTGATTTGATTGTTGTGTAGGTTGTTGGTTTGGTTTTTGCTTTTCTGTTGTATTATTGTTTTTTCTGGCGGTATTCATTTGTTGGCGGTTTTTAATCTTCTCTTTAATTTCTTTATAGTGTTTACATCCCCTGTAGTTGGCCGGGTGCTCTTCATTGCAGTTGACGCATCGTGGTGGTTCGCTTTTACTTTTGGTGCATTTGCTGAAGTGGTGATTTCCCGCGCATTTGTGGCATTTTGGGTCCATACGGCAGAAATTTTTTGTGTGGCCATTGTTTTGACATCTGGTGCATTGAGGGATGTTTTGGCTCTTGTGGCGCGGTTCAACTGTTACAATTGCATAGTTTAAATGTGTTAGTTTGAATATATCCAATGCGTTTTCCGTTTTTTCCAATTCAACAGCAACGATTGGTGTAATTTTTTTCCCTATTCGTTAATCTCGTGACTCGTAGTACTGGATAGTTTTCAATCAATTCTGTTTTTATTTCTTCTTCAGTGAGCGAATATGGGACGTTTCTGATAATTACTGAGATTTTTTTATCTATCGTTGCACTGAATGTGTAAAACTTTAGATTTTGTGCATCATAGAATGCAGTAAGATGTCTGTAGTCGTTAATTGTTGTGGTATTTATTTTAATAGAATTTGGTCCATTTTGTTTTGTAGTGAAATTACTTTTGAGGATGGATTTAATGTCAGTTATAATTTCTTGGTAGTTGTTGACATCGTTAAGAAATATTGGTGGGATATTAGGTTTTGGTTGGTCTAAATGTTGTACTTGGCTTTTACTGCTTCCAGGAGCGGGTACATCGTTTTGGAGAGCGAAGAATCTGTTTTGGGATAGAAGGGTATTGTCTAGTTGATACCTCTTTGTTGTTTGGTCTAATTCGGAGGCCGGTTTTCTTTTCCGTGTCTCAGGTTCTTCATCGTCTGTTGATTCCAGCATGTTGGTATCTTCGCCGGCTTGTATCAAAGCTGATTTAAGGACAAATTGCAGGGGTTCCCTCTTTTTCATAGAGGTATCCCGTGTATATCACTATATTAATACTATTTTTGGTTTGTTATTATTAATATTTTTGTATAGGTAAATGTAGTTGAACAGTTTAATTCCGCACGAGCGAGTTTAATTAGTTTCACAACCTTACTGTATGCTAGTTCGGGAGAGACTGACCAATTGGGTCTAACAGAAAAACAAACTCAAGAATATGTATTGATGAAAATTACTGATTTACATTTAGAATTAGTACACGCTATAAATGTAACTGATGAAAGTTGGCCAATCACATATTTGTTAGATTTGACAGTAAATTACGTCCAGTTTATTTTTGGGTTATTCGCCTGGTTTTGCTTGGATGAAGATAGTGTTGTTATATCACTAGCTGAAATACATTATTTTACTTTATTATTAACGATGCAATCTTCAGCTCTGTATATAGCAGCATATTATGTAGGCGTTAAGGTATTCAAATTATATATATAGAATTAAATCAAAACATAAATTGCATACTATAAAGAAAATACATTTTTTGCAATAATTGTAAATACAATGTTTATTATAATCAATTTTATACTGCATAAAGTATAAGTTAATAGTAAAAGTTATTATAGATCCTGTATTAAATTTTTTTTCAATGTGAAATTTCATTAGCGAAAATATCTAGTTTCAATACCTTTTATTTTACTCCAAAATTGGCCACAATGGTGATGGTTTTCGTTCTAGTTTAAGTATTTACATATATATATATATATATATATATATATATATATATATATATATATATATATATATATATATATATATATATATATGTAAATACTTAAACTAGAACGAAATATTTTGCCAAATGAGAATTTCCTGATGGATGGAAGACGATGTCCCCTACTTCAATGGTTTTATTAACTCGTCGAGTCTTATCGAACAACATTTTTGAATATTTTGCTTTTTGTTTTGTACGCTCGTATGCCAGTTTTCGATCGTTTTCTAAATTATTATCGTCACTAGTTGTTGCCGAAATTTGTTTCGTTAGAGCTTGTATATCGGAGTTACTACTATTATGTCCTGTTAAAAGATAAACAGGAGAAAACCCAGTGGTCTTTTTCGTGGTTGTGTTTAATGTGTTTTGTAATTTAGAAATACTGCTCGCCCATTCTGACTTATTAGTAATTTCAACCCTCTAAAGATCTAATACGGTCGAAACATATCTTTCTACTTGACCATTGCCACGAGGAGCACTTTTAGCAATAAGGTGTTGCTCAATGTTCAAACTAAATAATAATTCTTTTACAGACTGATCGGTAAAATTAATGCCTCTATCACAAACAAATCTTGTAATCATGAAAAATTTCGATCTCGATATTTTAACGGAAATATACGTTTTGACCTTCCCTGAATCGATTCCAACTATTTTTAGAATGACGTCCGTCTGTTTGTGTGTGTGTGTGTGTGTGTGTGTATTTATATTTGATTTTTTTCCAAAAAGAGTACTGGTTTCAAAATAAATTTCTGCCTATTATATATAATTTTACATAAATCGTATCATCTGCGCCTGTCAATTGTTTAACAAAATAGCCTTTCATAATTTGAAGTTTGACATTTAATATATATTCAAAGAAATATATTTAGTGTAAAAGCAATCTAAAGGTTAGAACAAATATTATAAATTAGATAAATAATGAAACTACGATGCGGTGTAACCCATATGCGTATAAGAAAGTTCGGAGCATGACACTGCAGATGTTTTTTTGTGTTTTAAACAGGATTAAAATAAGTTATTTTATTTAACCACGCAGTTATATGATTTTTTTCTAAATAGCAAAAAAAAACTGGGTTTGCTCCAAAATCTAATGCGTTTCCCAAAATAGAAAGCGTCGCAAGCCCAGGAACAATACCCAAAATTAATTATAAAAATATTATTCACGACTTGTACGAAACAACTAAAAAGAATTAAATATAAGTTTATATAAAAATATAGCGTAGTTCCCTGGAATGATATACTTAATTTGGCGATAAATATTTATTTTTAATATAATTAAATATAATTAATACATTATAAATAAAATCAATATATAGTGGGTCATTAAATGTTAATGAAATTGGATATTGATATCAGCATTTGTGGTTTGCTTTAACATTAATTTGAATTTATTAGTCGCAGAAACTGACGAGTTATGTTTGAGACAAAGACTATTTGGGAGTTTCAAAACAGATTTTATATATTTTACCTGATTACGAATTTCATGTCGTTCAAAAGAACGAAATCTAACTGGAAAATAATATTCGTCGAACAGAAGCTTGGTTTATTTAATGACGGTAGAGTGATCAGTAAGTGTTTTTATGTTTAATACTTGACATATTTCAAATATCTTAAGTACGAATATCTCGTAACGAAATTTTTAGTTACATAAATTTCGAAAATAATTTTACATGCGAGAGTTTTGATAAAATAATAAAAAGGAACTATATTTAGATTCGGTTTACGCTAACATAATAATTTGATTTAGTTTCAATATCTATAATAACTGCAGGATTAATAATGCGGTATCGTTTATCCAAAAATACTTGGGAACAGTATTTGGAATTTTTTTGCCAACATTTCATACTATCGCTAAATGTTTGTGGTGCTATGATATCAATGTTATTTAATCACAAGCCTGTCATAGATTTTGCGAGATCTATAATGCATATTGATGAAGAATTACGACGAATGAATATCGAAATATCTTATACAACACTTGTAAATTTAACAACCCGCTTTGCGTATAGTTTTCCATATAGTTTTTTTTACTTTCTTATACGCAGTATAAGTAAGTATCGTAATCATGAGAAATTTCGAACTCGAGATTTTAACGGAAATATACGTTTTGACCTTCCCTGAATCGATTCCAACTATTTTTTGGAATGACGTCCGTCTGTGTGTGTGTGTGTGTGTGTGTGTGTGTGTGTGTGTGTGTGTGTGTCTGTGTGTGTGTGTGTGTTGGAGCGCTCTACAGCCCAAACGGAAAAAGGGAAAATTGTGAAATTTTAAACTTAAGATTTGTATGTGCCTGGCAGGACAACCTCCTATTTTTGAAAACAATATTCCGACCGGAAGTGCATGTTTACAATAGTCATTTTTTGCAGTTTCTGCAATTACTCAAAAATGGTTACAGTTACAGAAAATTTTTGTGAACGAAAATTAATGATATTTATATTTGGCACAACTTTTGTTTGAATCCTTTTTCCAAAAAAAGTACTGGTTTCAAAATAAATTTCTGCTTATTATATATAGTGTTACATAAATCGTATCATCTGCGCCTATCAATTGGTTAACAAAATAGACTTAAATAATATGAAGTTTGACATTTAATATTTATTCTAAGATATATATATTTAGTGTTAAAGCGATCTAAAGGTTAGAACAAATATTATAAATTAGAAAATTAATGTAACTACGATGTGGTTTAACCCATATGCGTAAAAGAAAGTTCGGTGCATGACACTGCAGATGTTTTATTATGGCATCGAAAGGCTTCGGTAGAAATTAAAATCTTTGATTTTTTCTGCTACTTCTATCCATTGATAATACGCAGTAAATTTATTTACACTCAAACTTTAGCGTATGTTATTACAAGTCTACGTTTAAAAAATTTTAATAATTGCTTAACAAATCTCAAAAATAATAATACTAATCAATTGGGTCCTTTTTTTTATCATGGTATTGATGACGTTATTGGGCGGCGGTCAGGGGCAATAATCCCTGTTGGCTAGGTACTAATAGTTTATGTGTTGTCACTATCACTTTCTGCGGGGCTAATGAATATATCCCGTGGTAACCGTTTTCTTAGTCTTGTTGTTTTAGAACGTTTTCCTAGGCTATAGTATTCTAAACTAGTGCAGGCAGGCAGTTTTTCGAGAAAGTTCTTTGCTGTTTTCGCGATTTGTTGGCTGATTGTATTTATACCTAGTTCCCGATGTAATTGTGAGTTACGAATAAACCATGGGGCATTCACAGCTATTCTGAGTACTTTGTTCTGGAAGCTCTGTATTTTTTTTATGTGAGTCTTTGTAGCTGTTCCCCAAATTGGGCATGCATACATCAGAATAGGACGTAGAATGGAGGTGTAAATTAGTTTTGTACATTCTGTACGTAAGGATGATTTCCTATTTATAATGGAGTAAAGCATTCCTAGTCGCTTATTTGCTTCTAGTATTTTGTTTCGTATGTGTGCGCTCCAGGTGAGGCGTCGATCCAGGTGAATTCCCAAGTATTTTACGGTTTGATCTCCAGGGTTCCATGGTATATTGATGTTATTGATATTAATGTTTGTTGGATCTCGTTGTATTTTTAGACTAAAGATTTTTGCTTCGCATTTCGTTGGATTTAGGGTTATCTTCCATTTGTGGAGCCAGGGTGAAAGTATATCTATTGCCGATTGTGTGTTGTTTCTTGCTGTGTCTGCCGATGGGTGCTGTGACAAGATTGCCGTATCGTCTGCAAACATTGCGAGAGTAGTTTCTTCGAAGGTGGGTATGTCATGCATATATATGTTGAAAAGTGTGGGTCCGAGGATCGAGCCTTGCGGTACTCCAGCGGTGATGTCTCTTGTAGTAGATTTTGCATTGTTAACAGACATTTCAAACGTTCTTTTGTTTAGAAATGATTTTATAATAAAATAAAGGTAAGGTGGAGGATTTATGCTTTTTAATTTTTTTAATAGTCCTTCGTGCCATACTTTATCGAAGGCTTGTTGTACGTCGAGAAAGACTGCTACTGTGCATTGCTTTCTTTCGAAACCTCTGGTAATGATTTCAGTCAGACGCAGTAATTGGTGGTTTGTAGAATGCTAACGCCGGAAACCAAATTGATGAGGAGGGATTATATTGTTTTGGTTTAGGAAAAAATCTAGCCTGTCATTTATGATTTTTTCAAATAATTTGGATAGGTTCGGAAGGAAGCTAATTGGTCTGTAACTTGAAGGTAAGCTTTTGTCTTTTCCAGGTTTATTGAAGATTATAATTTTTGCATGCTTCCAGGTTTTTGGAAAGTAACCATTTGTTAAACAGTAGTTCATTATGCTGGCAAGGTAGGATAGGGCTTTTTTGGGAAGGTTTTTGAGTATGACGTTTGGAAGATTATCGTGGCCAGGGGATTTTTTGTTCTTTAACATGTTAATTTGTGTTTTTAGTTCAGCTGGATATATTATTGATGCTTGTGATGGGATATTTATTGGTTCATTGCAGTTTTCCGGTGTATGTGTATTGGTATTAAGTGAGAATGCATTTTCAAAGAAGTCTGCGAATGCATTGCTTTTCTCTTCATCGCTGGTGTATATGTTAGTGCCTACGTTCAGTGGTGGTATAATTGTTTGTTTTCTTAGGATTCGTTTGGTTGCTTGCCACATCTGTGTATCGCCAGGGTTAATTTCTGTCAAGTACTTGCGGTATTGGTTTATCCTGTATTTTTCAAGTTCGAGAAATACTTTGTGGGTTAGTTGGTTCAGTTCCCTTTTGTATCTTACGTTTCGTGTCCTTTGCCACAATCGCCTTGCTTTGTGCTTTTGTTTAATAATCTGTAAAATGTATGGAGCAGTGTAGTTTGTGTTACATCTTGTGTGTTGCATTTTTCTTGTTGATGTTTGTGCCGCTTTTATAATTGATGTTGTGTACGTCTCGATTGCGTTGTCTACTTCTAATGTAGATTTTAAAGCATAAGATGGTGTTAGGGTTTTATTTATTTCATTTTTAAATATTTCCCAGTCAATTTTTCCATTAATGGTTTAATTATTTGTTGGAATGGCTGCTGGTTCTTTGCTGAAAGTGATTACTACTGGGAGATGGTCGGAGTCGAGCTCACAGAGCACTGGTTGTGCAACTGGCGATGTGAAGTTTTTTTGTAACATTACGTCAAGAATATCGGGTGTATGAGTAGGGCGGTAGGGGTAATGTGTTGGTTCGTTGGGTGCTGATAGGTGAATATTCAGATTATTGAGGATTTGTTGTAGTCTCGTTCCATTTGGGTTATTTTTTCGGCATCCCCATTGCTGTCTTTTGGAATTGAGGTCTCCTAATAATATAGTCGGTTTGTTGCTGTTAAATATTGTTGCGATGTCTTGTTCGATTATTCTTCGGTTAGGTGCTTGATATGCTGCTACAGTTTTAATCACTAAGTTATTATGTAGAAATATTTCTATTGCTATAGCTTCTAGTGTTTGCAATTGTAGGGGGGGGGGGAGTTCGTGATGTTTTATTTTGCTTTTGATTATAATTGCAACTCCACCTGAGGCCCATGGTGCTTCTCGGTCTGAACGGTATATTTTGTATTGTGGGAATTTAATATTTTCAGTTGTGATAAGATGAGTTTCAGAGATGCAAGCGATGTCAATATTGTGCCGTTGTAGGAAGTCGATAGTAATGGCTCGCTTTGATTTGATTCCGTTTGCGGTTGAGTATTTTTAAATGTTTCGTGTTAAGAGCGAGCTCCATTTTTATTTGAAAAAGGCTGCTAATAAATTTGTGAGGAAGGATTTTTTGGTTTCAAAATGAGGTTTAATTAGTTCTAGGATGATATCAATAAGGCATGAGGTTGATTGGTTGATTTCTGTTGGGGGATTTTGCGTTTCTTGAGGTTTTTTGTGGAAATGTGAGGCATATGTATTTTTGTTTGTTGTATATGTTTTATATTCTGGATGTTTTGTTGATTTGATTGTTGTGTAGGTTGTTGGTTTGGTTTTTGCTTTTCTGTTGTATTATTGTTTTTTCTGGCGGTATTCATTTGTTGGCGGTTTTTAATCTTCTCTTTAATTTCTTTATAGTGTTTACATCCCCTGTAGTTGGCCGGGTGCTCTTCATTGCAGTTGACGCATCGTGGTGGTTCGCTTTTACTTTTGGTGCATTTGCTGAAGTGGTGATTTCCCGCGCATTTGTGGCATTTTGGGTCCATACGGCAGAAATTTTTTGTGTGGCCATTGTTTTGACATCTGGTGCATTGAGGGATGTTTTGGCTCTTGTGGCGCGGTTCAACTGTTACAATTGCATAGTTTAAATGTGTTAGTTTGAATATATCCAATGCGTTTTCCGTTTTTTCCAATTCAACAGCAACGATTGGTGTAATTTTTTTCCCTATTCGTTAATCTCGTGACTCGTAGTACTGGATAGTTTTCAATCAATTCTGTTTTTATTTCTTCTTCAGTGAGCGAATATGGGACGTTTCTGATAATTACTGAGATTTTTTTATCTATCGTTGCACTGAATGTGTAAAACTTTAGATTTTGTGCATCATAGAATGCAGTAAGATGTCTGTAGTCGTTAATTGTTGTGGTATTTATTTTAATAGAATTTGGTCCATTTTGTTTTGTAGTGAAATTACTTTTGAGGATGGATTTAATGTCAGTTATAATTTCTTGGTAGTTGTTGACATCGTTAAGAAATATTGGTGGGATATTAGGTTTTGGTTGGTCTAAATGTTGTACTTGGCTTTTACTGCTTCCAGGAGCGGGTACATCGTTTTGGAGAGCGAAGAATCTGTTTTGGGATAGAAGGGTATTGTCTAGTTGATACCTCTTTGTTGTTTGGTCTAATTCGGAGGCCGGTTTTCTTTTCCGTGTCTCAGGTTCTTCATCGTCTGTTGATTCCAGCATGTTGGTATCTTCGCCGGCTTGTATCAAAGCTGATTTAAGGACAAATTGCAGGGGTTCCCTCTTTTTCATAGAGGTATCCCGTGTATATCACTATATTAATACGATTTTTGGTTTGTTATTATTAATATTTTTGTATAGGTAAATGTAGTTGAACAGTTTAATTCCGCACGAGCGAGTTTAATTAGTTTCACAACCTTACTGTATGCTAGTTCGGGAGAGACTGACCAATTGGGTCTAACAGAAAAACAAACTCAAGAATATGTATTGATGAAAATTACTGATTTACATTTAGAATTAGTACACGCTATAAATGTAACTGATGAAAGTTGGCCAATCACATATTTGTTAGATTTGACAGTAAATTACGTCCAGTTTATTTTTGGGTTATTCGCCTGGTTTTGCTTGGATGAAGATAGTGTTGTTATATCACTAGCTGAAATACATTATTTTACTTTATTATTAACGATGCAATCTTCAGCTCTGTATATAGCAGCATATTATGTAGGCGTTAAGGTATTCAAATTATATATATAGAATTAAATCAAAACATAAATTGCATACTATAAAGAAAATACATTTTTTGCAATAATTGTAAATACAATGTTTATTATAATCAATTTTATACTGCATAAAGTATAAGTTAATAGTAAAAGTTATTATAGATCCTGTATTAAATTTTTTTTCAATGTGAAATTTCATTAGCGAAAATATCTAGTTTCAATACCTTTTATTTTACTCCAAAATTGGCCACAATGGTGATGGTTTTCGTTCTAGTTTAAGTATTTACATATATATATATATATATATATATATATATATATATATATATATATATATATATATATATATATGTAAATACTTAAACTAGAACGAAATATTTTGCCAAATGAGAATTTCCTGATGGATGGAAGACGATGTCCCCTACTTCAATGGTTTTATTAACTCGTCGAGTCTTATCGAACAACATTTTTGAATATTTTGCTTTTTGTTTTGTACGCTCGTATGCCAGTTTTCGATCGTTTTCTAAATTATTATCGTCACTAGTTGTTGCCGAAATTTGTTTCGTTAGAGCTTGTATATCGGAGTTACTACTATTATGTCCTGTTAAAAGATAAACAGGAGAAAACCCAGTGGTCTTTTTCGTGGTTGTGTTTAATGTGTTTTGTAATTTAGAAATACTGCTCGCCCATTCTGACTTATTAGTAATTTCAACCCTCTAAAGATCTAATACGGTCGAAACATATCTTTCTACTTGACCATTGCCACGAGGAGCACTTTTAGCAATAAGGTGTTGCTCAATGTTCAAACTAAATAATAATTCTTTTACAGACTGATCGGTAAAATTAATGCCTCTATCACAAACAAATCTTGTAATCATGAAAAATTTCGATCTCGATATTTTAACGGAAATATACGTTTTGACCTTCCCTGAATCGATTCCAACTATTTTTAGAATGACGTCCGTCTGTTTGTGTGTGTGTGTGTGTGTGTGTGTATTTATATTTGATTTTTTTCCAAAAAGAGTACTGGTTTCAAAATAAATTTCTGCCTATTATATATAATTTTACATAAATCGTATCATCTGCGCCTGTCAATTGTTTAACAAAATAGCCTTTCATAATTTGAAGTTTGACATTTAATATATATTCAAAGAAATATATTTAGTGTAAAAGCAATCTAAAGGTTAGAACAAATATTATAAATTAGATAAATAATGAAACTACGATGCGGTGTAACCCATATGCGTATAAGAAAGTTCGGAGCATGACACTGCAGATGTTTTTTTGTGTTTTAAACAGGATTAAAATAAGTTATTTTATTTAACCACGCAGTTATATGATTTTTTTCTAAATAGCAAAAAAAAACTGGGTTTGCTCCAAAATCTAATGCGTTTCCCAAAATAGAAAGCGTCGCAAGCCCAGGAACAATACCCAAAATTAATTATAAAAATATTATTCACGACTTGTACGAAACAACTAAAAAGAATTAAATATAAGTTTATATAAAAATATAGCGTAGTTCCCTGGAATGATATACTTAATTTGGCGATAAATATTTATTTTTAATATAATTAAATATAATTAATACATTATAAATAAAATCAATATATAGTGGGTCATTAAATGTTAATGAAATTGGATATTGATATCAGCATTTGTGGTTTGCTTTAACATTAATTTGAATTTATTAGTCGCAGAAACTGACGAGTTATGTTTGAGACAAAGACTATTTGGGAGTTTCAAAACAGATTTTATATATTTTACCTGATTACGAATTTCATGTCGTTCAAAAGAACGAAATCTAACTGGAAAATAATATTCGTCGAACAGAAGCTTGGTTTATTTAATGACGGTAGAGTGATCAGTAAGTGTTTTTATGTTTAATACTTGACATATTTCAAATATCTTAAGTACGAATATCTCGTAACGAAATTTTTAGTTACATAAATTTCGAAAATAATTTTACATGCGAGAGTTTTGATAAAATAATAAAAAGGAACTATATTTAGATTCGGTTTACGCTAACATAATAATTTGATTTAGTTTCAATATCTATAATAACTGCAGGATTAATAATGCGGTATCGTTTATCCAAAAATACTTGGGCACAGTATTTGGAATTTTTTTGCCAACATTTCATACTATCGCTAAATGTTTGTGGTGCTATGATATCAATGTTATTTAATCACAAGCCTGTCATAGATTTTGCGAGATCTATAATGCATATTGATGAAGAATTACGACGAATGAATATCGAAATATCTTATACAACACTTGTAAATTTAACAACCCGCTTTGCGTATAGTTTTCCATATAGTTTTTTTTACTTTCTTATACGCAGTATAAGTAAGTATCGTAATCATGAGAAATTTCGAACTCGAGATTTTAACGGAAATATACGTTTTGACCTTCCCTGAATCGATTCCAACTATTTTTTGGAATGACGTCCGTCTGTGTGTGTGTGTGTGTGTGTGTGTGTGTGTGTGTGTGTGTGTGTCTGTGTGTGTGTGTGTGTTGGAGCGCTCTACAGCCCAAACGGAAAAAGGGAAAATTGTGAAATTTTAAACTTAAGATTTGTATGTGCCTGGCAGGACAACCTCCTATTTTTGAAAACAATATTCCGACCGGAAGTGCATGTTTACAATAGTCATTTTTTGCAGTTTCTGCAATTACTCAAAAATGGTTACAGTTACAGAAAATTTTTGTGAACGAAAATTAATGATATTTATATTTGGCACAACTTTTGTTTGAATCCTTTTTCCAAAAAAAGTACTGGTTTCAAAATAAATTTCTGCTTATTATATATAGTGTTACATAAATCGTATCATCTGCGCCTATCAATTGGTTAACAAAATAGACTTAAATAATATGAAGTTTGACATTTAATATTTATTCTAAGATATATATATTTAGTGTTAAAGCGATCTAAAGGTTAGAACAAATATTATAAATTAGAAAATTAATGTAACTACGATGTGGTTTAACCCATATGCGTAAAAGAAAGTTCGGTGCATGACACTGCAGATGTTTTATTATGGCATCGAAAGGCTTCGGTAGAAATTAAAATCTTTGATTTTTTCTGCTACTTCTATCCATTGATAATACGCAGTAAATTTATTTACACTCAAACTTTAGCGTATGTTATTACAAGTCTACGTTTAAAAAATTTTAATAATTGCTTAACAAATCTCAAAAATAATAATACTAATCAATTGGGTCCTTTTTTTTATCATGGTATTGATGACGTTATTGGGCGGCGGTCAGGGGCAATAATCCCTGTTGGCTAGGTACTAATAGTTTATGTGTTGTCACTATCACTTTCTGCGGGGCTAATGAATATATCCCGTGGTAACCGTTTTCTTAGTCTTGTTGTTTTAGAACGTTTTCCTAGGCTATAGTATTCTAAACTAGTGCAGGCAGGCAGTTTTTCGAGAAAGTTCTTTGCTGTTTTCGCGATTTGTTGGCTGATTGTATTTATACCTAGTTCCCGATGTAATTGTGAGTTACGAATAAACCATGGGGCATTCACAGCTATTCTGAGTACTTTGTTCTGGAAGCTCTGTATTTTTTTTATGTGAGTCTTTGTAGCTGTTCCCCAAATTGGGCATGCATACATCAGAATAGGACGTAGAATGGAGGTGTAAATTAGTTTTGTACATTCTGTACGTAAGGATGATTTCCTATTTATAATGGAGTAAAGCATTCCTAGTCGCTTATTTGCTTCTAGTATTTTGTTTCGTATGTGTGCGCTCCAGGTGAGGCGTCGATCCAGGTGAATTCCCAAGTATTTTACGGTTTGATCTCCAGGGTTCCATGGTATATTGATGTTATTGATATTAATGTTTGTTGGATCTCGTTGTATTTTTAGACTAAAGATTTTTGCTTCGCATTTCGTTGGATTTAGGGTTATCTTCCATTTGTGGAGCCAGGGTGAAAGTATATCTATTGCCGATTGTGTGTTGTTTCTTGCTGTGTCTGCCGATGGGTGCTGTGACAAGATTGCCGTATCGTCTGCAAACATTGCGAGAGTAGTTTCTTCGAAGGTGGGTATGTCATGCATATATATGTTGAAAAGTGTGGGTCCGAGGATCGAGCCTTGCGGTACTCCAGCGGTGATGTCTCTTGTAGTAGATTTTGCATTGTTAACAGACATTTCAAACGTTCTTTTGTTTAGAAATGATTTTATAATAAAATAAAGGTAAGGTGGAGGATTTATGCTTTTTAATTTTTTTAATAGTCCTTCGTGCCATACTTTATCGAAGGCTTGTTGTACGTCGAGAAAGACTGCTACTGTGCATTGCTTTCTTTCGAAACCTCTGGTAATGATTTCAGTCAGACGCAGTAATTGGTGGTTTGTAGAATGCTAACGCCGGAAACCAAATTGATGAGGAGGGATTATATTGTTTTGGTTTAGGAAAAAATCTAGCCTGTCATTTATGATTTTTTCAAATAATTTGGATAGGTTCGGAAGGAAGCTAATTGGTCTGTAACTTGAAGGTAAGCTTTTGTCTTTTCCAGGTTTATTGAAGATTATAATTTTTGCATGCTTCCAGGTTTTTGGAAAGTAACCATTTGTTAAACAGTAGTTCATTATGCTGGCAAGGTAGGATAGGGCTTTTTTGGGAAGGTTTTTGAGTATGACGTTTGGAAGATTATCGTGGCCAGGGGATTTTTTGTTCTTTAACATGTTAATTTGTGTTTTTAGTTCAGCTGGATATATTATTGATGCTTGTGATGGGATATTTATTGGTTCATTGCAGTTTTCCGGTGTATGTGTATTGGTATTAAGTGAGAATGCATTTTCAAAGAAGTCTGCGAATGCATTGCTTTTCTCTTCATCGCTGGTGTATATGTTAGTGCCTACGTTCAGTGGTGGTATAATTGTTTGTTTTCTTAGGATTCGTTTGGTTGCTTGCCACATCTGTGTATCGCCAGGGTTAATTTCTGTCAAGTACTTGCGGTATTGGTTTATCCTGTATTTTTCAAGTTCGAGAAATACTTTGTGGGTTAGTTGGTTCAGTTCCCTTTTGTATCTTACGTTTCGTGTCCTTTGCCACAATCGCCTTGCTTTGTGCTTTTGTTTAATAATCTGTAAAATGTATGGAGCAGTGTAGTTTGTGTTACATCTTGTGTGTTGCATTTTTCTTGTTGATGTTTGTGCCGCTTTTATAATTGATGTTGTGTACGTCTCGATTGCGTTGTCTACTTCTAATGTAGATTTTAAAGCATAAGATGGTGTTAGGGTTTTATTTATTTCATTTTTAAATATTTCCCAGTCAATTTTTCCATTAATGGTTTAATTATTTGTTGGAATGGCTGCTGGTTCTTTGTTGAAAGTGATTACTACTGGGAGATGGTCGGAGTCGAGCTCACAGAGCACTGGTTGTGCAACTGGCGATGTGAAGTTTTTTTGTAACATTACGTCAAGAATATCGGGTGTATGAGTAGTGCGGTAGGGGTAATGTGTTGGTTCGTTGGGTGCTGATAGGTGAATATTCAGATTATTGAGGATTTGTTGTAGTCTCGTTCCATTTGGGTTATTTTTTCGGCATCCCCATTGCTGTCTTTTGGAATTGAGGTCTCCTAATAATATAGTCGGTTTGTTGCTGTTAAATATTGTTGCGATGTCTTGTTCGATTATTCTTCGGTTAGGTGCTTGATATGCTGCTACAGTTTTAATCACTAAGTTATTATGTAGAAATATTTCTATTGCTATAGCTTCTAGTGTTTGCAATTGTAGGGGGGGGGGAGTTCGTGATGTTTTATTTTGCTTTTGATTATAATTGCAACTCCACCTGAGGCCCATGGTGCTTCTCGGTCTGAACGGTATATTTTGTATTGTGGGAATTTAATATTTTCAGTTGTGATAAGATGAGTTTCAGAGATGCAAGCGATGTCAATATTGTGCCGTTGTAGGAAGTCGATAGTAATGGCTCGCTTTGATTTGATTCCGTTTGCGGTTGAGTATTTTTAAATGTTTCGTGTTAAGAGCGAGCTCCATTTTTATTTGAAAAAGGCTGCTAATAAATTTGTGAGGAAGGATTTTTTGGTTTCAAAATGAGGTTTAATTAGTTCTAGGATGATATCAATAAGGCATGAGGTTGATTGGTTGATTTCTGTTGGGGGATTTTGCGTTTCTTGAGGTTTTTTGTGGAAATGTGAGGCATATGTATTTTTGTTTGTTGTATATGTTTTATATTCTGGATGTTTTGTTGATTTGATTGTTGTGTAGGTTGTTGGTTTGGTTTTTGCTTTTCTGTTGTATTATTGTTTTTTCTGGCGGTATTCATTTGTTGGCGGTTTTTAATCTTCTCTTTAATTTCTTTATAGTGTTTACATCCCCTGTAGTTGGCCGGGTGCTCTTCATTGCAGTTGACGCATCGTGGTGGTTCGCTTTTACTTTTGGTGCATTTGCTGAAGTGGTGATTTCCCGCGCATTTGTGGCATTTTGGGTCCATACGGCAGAAATTTTTTGTGTGGCCATTGTTTTGACATCTGGTGCATTGAGGGATGTTTTGGCTCTTGTGGCGCGGTTCAACTGTTACAATTGCATAGTTTAAATGTGTTAGTTTGAATATATCCAATGCGTTTTCCGTTTTTTCCAATTCAACAGCAACGATTGGTGTAATTTTTTTCCCTATTCGTTAATCTCGTGACTCGTAGTACTGGATAGTTTTCAATCAATTCTGTTTTTATTTCTTCTTCAGTGAGCGAATATGGGACGTTTCTGATAATTACTGAGATTTTTTTATCTATCGTTGCACTGAATGTGTAAAACTTTAGATTTTGTGCATCATAGAATGCAGTAAGATGTCTGTAGTCGTTAATTGTTGTGGTATTTATTTTAATAGAATTTGGTCCATTTTGTTTTGTAGTGAAATTACTTTTGAGGATGGATTTAATGTCAGTTATAATTTCTTGGTAGTTGTTGACATCGTTAAGAAATATTGGTGGGATATTAGGTTTTGGTTGGTCTAAATGTTGTACTTGGCTTTTACTGCTTCCAGGAGCGGGTACATCGTTTTGGAGAGCGAAGAATCTGTTTTGGGATAGAAGGGTATTGTCTAGTTGATACCTCTTTGTTGTTTGGTCTAATTCGGAGGCCGGTTTTCTTTTCCGTGTCTCAGGTTCTTCATCGTCTGTTGATTCCAGCATGTTGGTATCTTCGCCGGCTTGTATCAAAGCTGATTTAAGGACAAATTGCAGGGGTTTCCTCTTTTTCATAGAGGTATCCCGTGTATATCACTATATTAATACGATTTTTGGTTTGTTATTATTAATATTTTTGTATAGGTAAATGTAGTTGAACAGTTTAATTCCGCACGAGCGAGTTTAATTAGTTTCACAACCTTACTGTATGCTAGTTCGGGAGAGACTGACCAATTGGGTCTAGCAGAAAAACAAACTCAAGAATATGTATTGATGAAAATTACTGATTTACATTTAGAATTAGTACACGCTATAAATGTAACTGATGAAAGTTGGCCAATCACATATTTGTTAGATTTGACAGTAAATTACGTCCAGTTTATTTTTGGGTTATTCGCCTGGTTTTGCTTGGATGAAGATAGTGTTGTTATATCACTAGCTGAAATACATTATTTTACTTTATTATTAACGATGCAATCTTCAGCTCTGTATATAGCAGCATATTATGTAGGCGTTAAGGTATTCAAATTATATATATAGAATTAAATCAAAACATAAATTGCATACTATAAAGAAAATACATTTTTTGCAATAATTGTAAATACAATGTTTATTATAATCAATTTTATACTGCATAAAGTATAAGTTAATAGTAAAAGTTATTATAGATCCTGTATTAAATTTTTTTTCAATGTGAAATTTCATTAGCGAAAATATCTAGTTTCAATACCTTTTATTTTACTCCAAAATTGGCCACAATGGTGATGGTTTTCGTTCTAGTTTAAGTATTTACATATATATATATATATATATATATATATATATATATATATATATATATATATATATATATATATATATATGTAAATACTTAAACTAGAACGAAATATTTTGCCAAATGAGAATTTCCTGATGGATGGAAGACGATGTCCCCTACTTCAATGGTTTTATTAACTCGTCGAGTCTTATCGAACAACATTTTTGAATATTTTGCTTTTTGTTTTGTACGCTCGTATGCCAGTTTTCGATCGTTTTCTAAATTATTATCGTCACTAGTTGTTGCCGAAATTTGTTTCGTTAGAGCTTGTATATCGGAGTTACTACTATTATGTCCTGTTAAAAGATAAACAGGAGAAAACCCAGTGGTCTTTTTCGTGGTTGTGTTTAATGTGTTTTGTAATTTAGAAATACTGCTCGCCCATTCTGACTTATTAGTAATTTCAACCCTCTAAAGATCTAATACGGTCGAAACATATCTTTCTACTTGACCATTGCCACGAGGAGCACTTTTAGCAATAAGGTGTTGCTCAATGTTCAAACTAAATAATAATTCTTTTACAGACTGATCGGTAAAATTAATGCCTCTATCACAAACAAATCTTGTTGTAGTTCCAAATAGATTTAAGTAAGTTTGTAATTTCTTACAAGTTTCTGATCCAGACAATGTTTTCAAGGGGATTAAGAATAAAAATTTTGTAAAAGCGTCTATCAAAAATAAATATGTTTGAACCCGTCGGTAGACAAAGGAAATGGTCCTACACAATCACCGTGTATGGTATGGAAAGGTGTTGGTATTTTGTCACTTGGATGTAATAGTCCCTGTGTCGGCCCAGTGTGCTTTTTACCAGTGATACATTTTAAGCAATGATCACAATATTTTTTTAATAAACTTTGTCATTCCAGGAAACCAAAAATAATGATTTATTTTAGCAAATGTTTTATCAGGACCGAGATGACATTGCTCATCGTGGAACATTCTCAATATTCCAAGACGACTACCCTTTGGTATAAAAGCTCTATAAACAGGCGGATTTCTCCCAGGATTAATTTTCCGGAATAAGATGTCATTTTGATAAAAATATTCATGCGTTAATTTTCCTTCGGTTAATTTTAATTTTATTTCTTGTGTTTTAGGATCTTTATTTTGATTTACTTTAAGCCAATTATTAGTAGAAATTACATTTATCGCGAAGGGAGTTGGAGAATTTACTGGATTCCTGCTGAAATAATCCACATGTGGAATATATTTACCTTTTCGGTACTCAAAATTGAAATTAAAAGATTGAAAATATAACCACCATCGTGCAACTCGTGGAAGCAAGTCCTTTTTAGATTGACTTAATTTTAACGAATTGCAATCTGTCACAACCTTAAAATGAATTCCCAATAAATACACACGAAAATGCTTAAATGCGTAAAATACGGCTAATGTTTCTAACTCGTACGAGTGCAATTTGCTTTCGTCAGTTGGGGCGCGTTTAGAAAAATACGAAACCACCTTTAATTGTTTGTCATGTCTTTGAAATAAAATAGCTCCAAAACCAATCGAACTTGCATCTGTATGCAATTCGGTATCCAGATCCGGATCGAAAATAACTAACAATGGTCGCTGACTTAGATACCAAGCAAATGGTTCATTCTTTTTTGTAAGCTTTGTTATGCAAGCCGTTCGTGAGGCAAATTCAGGCACGTATTTGCGAAAATATCCCGCTAGCCCCATGAATTGTCGAACCTGTTTAATGTTTTTGGGGTCAGGTGCATTTAAAAGAGCCTCTACTTTAATTTTTCCAGGTTTTATACCGTTTTTAGAAATTTCCTGACCAAAATAATGAATTTGAGTTTCAAAAAAGCGACATTTATTAATATTTAGAGAGAAGCCAGCTTTTGACAAAGCGATCAGGACACGTTTCAATTTTTCCATTCCTTCAGATATAGTTTCCGAGGGTATTAGGATATCATCCAAGTTAATTAAAGCGTCTTTGTCCTTAAGATTTCCCAGAGCATTGCAAATTGCGCGCTGGAAAACTGCGGGTGCGTTTGATAAGCCAAAGGGAACACGCAAATATTCATAATGTCCATCTGGGGTTACGAAAGCAGTTTTTTCAATCGAATTTTTTGCTACCGGGATCTGATGGAAACCGGCCGCCATATCTAGTGTTGTAAAATATTTACGCCGACCTAATTGATCAATTTGATCATCGATTCGAGGTAATGGGAATCGATCCTTTACAGTAATACGGTTTAATGCACGAAAATCTACGCATAAGCGACTATTTCCGTCCTTCTTGTGAACCAAGATAATTGGACTGGCGTAAGGTGAAATACTTTCGCGAATAATTTCATTTTTCATTAAGTCATTAATTATAATTTTAACCTTTTCTCGTTCACTCAATGCCATGCGATAGGGATTATAACAAATAATTTTGTCTTCTTTCAATTTAATTTCTAATTCAGTTGTTGTTATTGTGGTCACAGAATTTCCTGTAGTGATATTGTTACTAAATTTGGAAAGCAAAGCTAGTAGGCAATGCAGATCATCGTCTTTTAGCGGGGTGTGAATAGAATTTTGGGAAAATGCAACATGGTGAATTGTTTTAATCTCAGGTGCGCGGTCATAATCAAAATAAATGCCAGGACCGCGAAAATCCGTACATATTTGAACTCCTTTTTACGTTATTAAATCTCTACCCAAAATGACGTCCGGAATCATAACAGAGCTGTCGACTACATGGAAATTAATTTCGAAAGCCGTACCATCCCTTTCGATATTTAAAGAAGTTCTATAGAGGGTGGAAATCTAATTACTTCCAATTCCCTGAAGCATAACAAAACTAGGTTCTAAATGGCAATGTAATTTTTTTGCAATTTCACTCGATAGCAGACTGCACTCGGCCCCTGTATCAATTAAGCAATTCACGGTCAAATCTTGTATACAAAAATCATCATCCAAAGTAACGCAAAAATAATTAATTCTTGACACATTAGGCATTCTTGTCTTTTTGTTTTTCAAAAAACAACTATCAATATGATGACCAGATTTATTACAGAAATCGCAAATAAGATTTTTAGACAAAAATTTAGAATTATCTTTTGTATTTGAGTTTATGTCTCGTCTTTATTAATAAATTTACCAGTTGGATATGGCCGTTCCAAATTGGTGCGCGGTGAAGGTTTTTCAGGTTTGTTCATTTTATAATTATTAAGCAAAGTCAACAATTCAGCAACAGACTTGACATTACTATTAAAAGCAGCTGTCTTTACGTGAATATCTCCGATATCTCCAATTACAAGCTGTATCAATTGATCATCAGACAAATTAAAATTTAATGCTTTTATCAACGAGATCTTTTTTCTGGCATACTCACAGTACGTGGTGGCATCGCTACTAATGTATTGGCTAGCTTTTTGAAATTTGTCGCTCAAATTTCTTTTCGGTGGGTATAGATTAGAAATCTCGCTTTTGAACGCGTTCCATGTTTTTCTGGTTGCCACAATGAAAACCAATATTTCGCTTCTCCAATCAGACCACTGGTGGCTCTGGATAGTGGTTCGAAGTCGGTCCATTTAAAAGTAGTACCCAATTTTTCGATGTCTTCACACCATTTAACTGCGCCTTTGTCATCGAGAGCAGGGTCAAACTTGGGAATATCAATGCATGTAGTTGGTACTGCAGCTCTACCGTTATGCTCCTGCATTTCCCTCCGACTATCGGCTAACACTTGCGCTAATTGTTCCATGTTGACGAATTAAATAAACACTTTACAGCACCTTACAACACACTATCGAATCTATGCACTTGCGGTACTTTTAGTGAGCGAATTCCCCTTCTGATGTCAGAAGAAACAGGTAGATTTTTATAAATTAAAACTCGGTAATGAACAAATACTGAATAATCTTTATTAAATATACTGCGTCTGATCACATTCGTGGTTCGTGTCAGAATGAATATAAGTTCAACGATCTTTTCTAATAATCATAACATCAACAATAAACAAATAAATGCAGGGCCAGTTGATGACGCATCGTCCATTTGCAGCGGCAGTAAATCGAAATGCTCACATATATATATATATATATATATATATATATATATATATATATATATATATATATATATATATATATATAAGTTAAGTAAATGTGTTTCACGATTACTAAAAAAAGTTATTTTACAATCAGAAAATACAAAAATACAAGTGGATACTTCAATGTCTAAAATGCAACTAACTGACATGAAAACTAAAAGATAAAAGTTGTAACATTACACATATATAGAATTAAAGAAATATGAAGAGTAGCGCGTTATGGGAAACGCTGTGGTCATCGGTTTCTATGAGGACGGATGAGTTAACTCCTCCCTCCTTAGGTTCGAGCGTCATCTGGGAGATGCAGCTGTGGTTGTTGACGGTTAAGGGGTGAAGTCCTCGACTGAAGTTCCACGTCTTGGTTCTTGGGCGTCGGCGATCTTTTTGAAATTCTTCTTTGGATGAATACTGCGAAAGCAGCTACGCTAATAATTATTACAACGACATATAAAATTAGGATTGTTATATTTGTTGTGTCGCTGTCGTATTCCTCGATATTGTCGATTTTGGTAATGGGTAGCTTCAAATCGCTAATATTATTGATATCGATGCTCATTGTTGGAGTTTGGCTTATGTTTAACCTGATTTGGAAATCATCTAAAATGATTGGTTTGCCGAAGGTGCCGTCTTTAAATTTTAATTTTTTATTTCTGAATTTTAGTTGACATTGATCTTCTTTTTTGAGGAATATCCCTTCTAGGGTTCTAATTTCGTCGCTTTGTTGACATAATACGTGGATTGTTTCGGAATTTGGTAGGACAGCTAGATACTGATTTATTTCTTCTATGATTTCTACGTGGTTCTTCTTTAATTTAATTTTTGTATATTGGCAGTATTTATTATCGTTGTTTAATACGATATTTTTTTCGCAAGTTTCGTCCTTAATTTCCTGGGCCTCGTTTGGACATTGATACTTAGTTCCCTTAATACACGCGCCGTTCAGTGATTTAATATAGCCATCAGGTGATTTGAGAAAGTAATTTTTGTTAGGTACAATGGTTACAAATTCAGTCTTATATTTAGTTGGAATGGGAATGAGGTGGTATAATTGGAAATCTATTTCATAGTTAATGGGGATTTCTAGAAAGTAGAAGATTTTGTTTGAATCCAATTTGCAATTTACTGTAATTAAATTTTCGAATTCTAACATATTTTTGAAAGTTGGTTCCAGTGGAAATTCGTTATTATAGTAGCTGTGAATTTTGTTTAATTCCGAATACAAGTTATTGATTTTTATAATACTAGGGTGCATTATGTGCAATTTGCAAAAAGTTAATGAATTTTCTATGTCCTGTAACAGACCAAAAATCATACTAAACACGGTATTTAATTGGTTGTAAATATCTTGAATGGTCAGTTTATTCAATAGCTCAGTTTCACCAATAACTATGTGCAGCAGCTGTTCAATTTTTAGTTTAAATTCTTGTTCGTTAAGATTTATTGTTTTGATGGTTTTATTAAATTGCTCTATCATTTGTTGATTGGCAGAGTATTGATTTTTTATTTGGTTACTTAGTTTTTGTTGGTTCTTTTCTAAATGTTTTAAAATCGAATTATATCTTTTCTCGTCTTCCGCGTCTAAATTTCCAGTGATTGTTTTTACTATGGATCCCAGTCCATCTATTAGTCCTCTCTTATGTCTGGGTTTTTCATAATTAATAATTAAGTGAGTAAACTTGTCGTCTATAGATTCTTGAAGATAGTTAATTATTTTATCGTGATTGGTGGACTCTGCTAAACTAGCATTAGTTGCGTATGTGGTTTGTTTGAGGTTATTGTGTTGAATTTTTAAATTATTGTATTGATCGATGATAGGTTGTAGGTCGTAAAGGTGTAAAAGAGTATGAGTTGATTTTTGCAATTTTGCTGGTCCTAGGTCAAGCGTTAAAAGTCCGGTGTTCAGTGTAATATTTTTGATTTTTAGTCCGTAGACCCATGTGAGGTAGAGGGACCTGGAAGAACGGAATTTTGATTAGTGTCTTTATTCATTTTTCTAGGTCGTTTAATGTTTGACCGGTGAATCTTCGGTTGTTTTTTTTTGTCTTTGGGGTCTGTGTGAATTTTAGCGGTTTTCAAGTTTTTATTGACCGTTGTAATTTTTTCTTTTTTGAATTTTGCTTGTCTGGTTTTATTTACTTTTTGTTTATTACGTACGTATACAGTTTCGGGTATTTCTGGTAGATTTTCTCGGGTTTCGTTTAATTTATCAATCAAATTTGTTTTGCTGTTTTGTAATTTTGCGTTAATATTTTCATAAACTAATTTAGCCTTTTCCCGATGATTCTGAACGTAGTCTTGTGTAATTTTTTTCTCTAATTCTACGTCTAGGGGTGAATTTGTTTCAAAGTGTCCGTTTATAACATCGATTGGTTTAAGACCAGTAGAGCTTTGGTTCGTGTTGTTTTATGCTAATACCGCAAAGTTTACTTTATTTTTGATAGTCTCTGTTTTAAAGTTTTCTTGTAGATTAAAAAGTCGAATGTGATCAATCAATGTGGAATGAAACCGTTCTACAAGGCCGTTGGAATTTGGGTGTTGTGAACTGGTAAATTGCATTTCGATTTTGTGTAAAATAAATAATTCTCTCAAAAGGTTATTTTTAAATTCTACACCGTTATCTGATATAACTAATTTAGGGATTCCATGATGTGAGAAAAATCTAATTAATTTATTACATATTTCAATCGCATTTGTTGACTCGATTCGGTAGGCTTGGGCGTATTTGGAAAATGCGTCAATAATTGTGAGGAATTTACAGTTTTCTAAACTTAAACTATCTATATGGATTGTGTCAAAGGGTTTGTTGAGTGTTGGAGTGACATTATATTTGGTTTTTATAGGGTTACGTTCGTATTTGGATTTCCAGCAGATTTCGCATTGGTTTATGTAGTCGCTAATATCTTTTACTTGGTTAGGCCAATAATAAAATTTCTTAATTTGGTTATGGGTATCTTGAATTCCTCTGTGGTTCGTTTTTCCCTCGTGGTAATTTTTTATAGTTTCAGATATGTCGGATTTGATTTCTAAATCAATTAATTTACTGTTGCATTTAACAAGGTTTATCTCAGAGTTTTTAAAATGTTTTTGCAAGGTCACGCTAAATTTTTCATAGATAGGCTGTTCAAAATATAAGTGATATTTTATTTTGGGTACCACGAATTCTTTGATAAAATCAATTATATCTTTTTCGAAATTATTTTTTGAAATTTGTACATGGAGTCTCATTTTATCTGTGTGTACCTTAGAAAATTTAGGTTTACAGGGTGAGTGTAACACTTCTGAAATTATTAATTGGTTTTTTCCAATATTGACGGGGCTTTCTATGAGAGGGATACCAATGATTGGATGTTCGGGATTTGAATGAACTGTTGCATTTGTGTCATTTTGTTCTTCGTCATTGTTTCGTGTCGTGTCGGGTTCAACGATCAAAGATTCGCTGTCGTTTTGATTGTTGTTTTCAAATTGTTTATTGAAATCTTCCATATAATTGAAGAAATCATCGCAATTTGTTTCGCCAGTTTCGTTTGTTTCGTTCGCATTAATTTCCATGTATGGTGTGTCATTTACGGGCATTTTATAAACAGTAATAATTATATTCGTATTTTGGACAATAAATTTTAACATTGATTCTACATCCTTCCATTCTAATAAGTCTTTTCCGCATCCTAATTTGGGAATGTTTAAATTTTTTATCTGATTTTTTAAACAGAATGATTTTAAATTCAGTAAGGTATAAAACATGCCTTCTTGCGTGGGTTTGTCGAAATATTTCTCTTTTGTGATTAAATAAATAATGAATCTATGTGTTTCTCTTAAATATAGTAAATTATATAATGTAGGATTTTGGTTGTGTAAAAGATGTAAATTTTGAAATTTTTCTTTAAATTCTCGTGCTATACCGGGTGACATTTTTAGATCTTTACTGACACAATGTGCCATACTTTCTTTAATTGGTGCATTGAAGAGGTTCTTGTTTATTTCAAAAAATTTGTAGTTAATATTGGCAGTGTCTTTGTTTTCGAGATAATTTTGGTATTCGGTTAGTTGTGGTAGGTTGTGGGTGGAATTTTCGATAGGTGGTGGAATACGACTTAAAGCATCTGCGTTGGTGTTCAGTTTACCCTTTTTGTAAGTGATTTCGTCATCGAATTCTTCCAACTTCAATCGCCAGCGAACTAATTTAGAGTTTGGCTCCTTAAGGGAGAATAGACACTGTAATGGTTTATGGTCGGTTATGATCTTAAATTTTTTGCCAAATAAGTAAGGCCTAAAATATTTAGTTGCCCAAACTATGGCAAGTAGCTCTTTTTCGTTAGTGGAATAGTTCTGTTCGGAGTCATTAAGTGTTCTACTTGCATAGGCGATGGGTAAGTCTGAGCCAATTGGTCCTTGTGATAACACAGCACCAATTGCGCAATTACTCGCATCGGTCGTAAGGTTGAATGATCTCGTGAAATCAGGATATTGGAGGATTGGTTCGTTAATTAGGAGGGTGTATCGAAACATGTAACGTACTCGGGATCTGTAATTTTAATTTCTGCTCCTTTCTTTAGACATTTAGTTAGGGGTTTGGTGATGTTAGCAAAATTTTGAATGAATTTTCTGTAGTAACCTAATAGGCCAAGGAAACCTTTTATCTGTTTTGTGGTTCTAGGGATTGGATAATTTTTTATTGCCGAAATTTTATCTGGATTAGGCTTGACTCCTTCAGTTGTTACTACATGACCTAAATACGCTACCTCTTTACGTAAGAACTCTGATTTGTCCATCTGAATTTTTAAATTAGCTCTTTTAAGTCTATCAAATACTGCTCGCAAACTTTCAAGATGTTCTTGTAAGCTTGTGCTAAAAATAATTACGTCATCTAAATAGACGAGACAGATGTTATTTAGTAAATTTCTTAACACATTGTCCATTACACGTTGAAAGGTGGCGGGGGCGTTTTTTAAACCAAATGGCATTCTTAGGAATTCATAATGTCCATTTTCGGTTGAAAAGGCGGTTTCTTGGATGTCGTTTTTATGTGTTTCTATCTGATGGAAACCAGATGCAAGATCTAAAGTTGAAAAGTATTGACATTTTCCTAGCTTGTCTAAAAGTGCGTTTATGTTGGAAATGGGGTATTTGTCGTCGATGATTTTTTCGTTGAGCTTACGGTAATCGATAACCATTCGCCATTTTTTCTGTCCGGACGCGTCTAATTTTTTGGGGACTATCCACACGGGAGAGGACCACGGTGAATGTGAGGGCCTGATAATATTTTGTTTCAGCATTTTGTCAATTTGTTCTCGTACTTCTAGTCTATGTATTTCCGGGTATCTGTATGTCTTTGTGTAAATAGGTGTCTCGTCTGTGGTTCGTATATAGTGTTTGACTTCGTTGGTGAATGATAAAGGTTTGTTTTCGGTATGAAAAATATCAGCGTATTCTTTAATTAATTTTCTAATGGCAAACTTTTCTTCCGAATTCATATGTTCGGTTCTGATTTGTGACATATTAAAGCAAGTTTTAGGATTTTGATTACTTAAATTAATGTTATTAATTTCGAAATGTTCTAATCGCTCTATTGAAATATTATTTGTGGTATTTATAACGATTTCCGAATCGTTTGGATTCAAGATTGGATAGTAAAAGAAATGATCATGAATTTTCGCGATACCTTCTGGTACTATGAGATTATCGATATTAGTTTTTGAAACCAATACTTCGCCATTTTCGATGCTGTTATCATAAAACATTATAATTTTTTCGGAATTCGGTTTAATCTTTGCATAGTGAGGTCGTGGTGTTAATTGGTAATAGTTGATTTTTATCTCACGTGTCGGTGTTATTATCTTGTCGTGTGTCAAGTCAATGATTGCTTCTACTAATTTTAAGTTGTCGAGTCCTAACAATATGTCGAATTGGTCGTGGAAATCGAAAAGATGGTATTTAATCATGACGTTAGGTTTTTCGAATAGTTTTGAACATGGTAAAATTAAACTAAAATTTTCTACTGATGTGCCATGCGCGGTAGTAATCTTGAAAGGATATTTCTGAATTTTGTTTCTGAAGAATTTTTGGGCAATTTCTGGTTTGTTAAATGAACGTGTGCTAGCTGTGTCAATTAATACTTTTAGGTTATTTTCCGGGTAAATAATAAATGGTAGTTCGCTTTGACTATGGGTTAAATTCATTAATTCGAATTCTTTTCCGCGGCAGGAAGCCCTAAAAAATTGTTTGAGTCGGCTTCCTCATACTCGTAATTTTCTTGTTCAGATTCGGGTTCGTAAATGATCGCGTTAGTGTCATCATCGTAGTATGGTTCATTGGTAAATTCGCTAATTTCTGTATTATGTAATTCTTCTTGCCGTTGTGGGTATTGTTCAGTTCGAGGTTGATTGTTGTAGCCTGAGGGGCCTGGTCTAGGCGTAAATGTCTGTCGGGCAATTGTACTCATAGGGGTAGGTTTTGGAAATCTCGCACTAGGATTGGGTTTAAAAACATTTTGCTTAGGAAACTGATTTTGGAAATAAGGTTTATTTGTTTGATAATTAGGGTACGTGGAATGTCGATACGTTAATTGGGGAAATTGGGGTTGCCTTGGTTGTGGTTGGAAATGTCTAGTTTGCGTGTTATTATAGTTTAATTGTTTTGGTTTTTGTGTACGTGAATAACTCTCAAATTGGAAGTCGTTAGTCAGCATGTTTAATGCTTTGTTCATATCAGAAGGATTCTTTGTGCGCATGAGTGTGCCTAGTGGGTCCTTTAAAGTTTAAACCACGCAGTAATATTCGTAAAGCAACCTGTCTGAAATATTTAGCTAATACTAAAGCTTCGGTTGGTTTATTTAAGTGAACGTAAGAAATTTGCAGTTTTAATAAGTCTTGTATTTTATTGTAATAATCAAAAGGGGACTCGCTACCTTGTTTTAGTTCTGTTAATTCAATTCCAAGGGTGTAACAATCTCTTTTATCTGAATAAGTATTAATAAGAGCAAGTTTAATGTCTGCCCAGGAGCTAATGGTGGAACTGGCTATATTTACGGCGGCTTCGCCTTTAATTTTTGACAGTATGGTGGACATCAGATATTCATTCTGAAAGTCGCTGTCGTCTTTCGTGTTATAAAACTTATTTAGTAACTTTTCGCAAATATCTATGAATCGCGGTAATAGTTTTGAATCTCCGAAAAAGTCGGGGATCATATCTAAAAATTCCTTTTTTAGTATTGGGGTAGTCATTTTTTCGTTGAGACTTAAGTTATTGATTTCTTCTATCAAATTAGAGAAATTGGAATCGTTTCCAGTTGGGATAGAAATTGGTGAGTTGCAGGAAACGACTGAATCTGTATCCGTGTCTAATTCTGATTCTGATTGAGTGATATCACTGAAGGACATAAGTACTTACAGGATAAATATCAATTTGTCCATGAGTTACGTCTGCCACGTCTTCTTGGACTCGTGTCGACTTCTGAAGCTCTGTATACAGCAAGGCCTTCGGGAGATCTCTTCTTTCACGATATGCACTCGCGGTTTATTGAGTCTCGCGACACTTCGTTGTGATTCCCAGTAAATCGTAAAAACGAACCGAGATATTTCCGAAATTTATTGTATTCGTTAAGCCGTCTGGGAATCCTACCGACTGCGCCAGTTAAGTAAACGTGTTTCACGATTACTAAAAAAATTTATTTTACAATCAGAAAATACAAAAATAAAAGTGGATACTTCAATGTCTAAAATGCAACTAACTGACATGAAAACTAAAAGATAACACATTACACATATATAGAATTAAAGAAATATGAAGAGTAGCGCGTTATGGGAAACGCTGTGGTCATCGGTTTCTATGAGGACGGATGAGTTAACTTATATATATATATATATATATATATATATATATATATATATATATATATATATATATATATATATATATATATATGTGAGCATTTCGATTTACTGCCGCTGCAAATGGACGATGCGCTAATTGTTCCATGTTGACGAATTAAATAAACACTTTACAGCACCTTACAACACACTATCGAATCTATGCACTTGCGGTACTTTTAGTGAGCGAATTCCACTTTTGATGTCAGAAGAAACAGGTAGATTTTTATAAATTAAAACTCGGTAATGAACAAATACTGAATAATCTTTATTAAATATACTGCGTCTGATCACATTCGTGGTTCGTGTCAGAATGAATATAAGTTCAACGATCTTTTCTAATAATCATAACATCAACAATAAACAAATAAATGCAGGGCCAGTTGATGACGCATCGTCCATTTGCAGCGGCAGTAAATCGAAATGCTCACACACATATATATATATATATATATATATATATATATATATATATATATATATATATATATATATATATAAGAGCGCTTTTTCTAACGTAGTTATAAAATACAATATAAACGGTTTACTAAAATCTAATTACAGTCATTATGATTATTATATATAAATGACCGGTTGGCTTGATGCTAAGACATCCTATGATCACATCGATGGATATAACGGCGCCTAAGGTTTGGGCGTCGCATTAGTATCCTTCATACCTGCATTATAAAAATACAACATGTCATACCGATACCACAAGACATTATATAAAGGATTAGGTAGGTTACAGAATATGGAGGCAGTGCCTTCAAGCCCTGTACATACTTGTCCACGACAAGCTTATCTACCAAACAGGCCCAACCCTGGACCTCTGCCAGATCCACCCTGATGGTTGTCTTCCCTCATGGGCATCCTCTAACAGATCCAATCCTGGAGCTACCAGGCACACCCTGTTAGCTGGCAACCACCAGCAGGTCCAACCCTGGTCCACAGCCAGATACACCCTGAAGGCAGGCGTCCATTACAGGCATTCCCTAATGGGCATCTCCTAGTGGGTCCATTCCTGACTCTACCAGTCACACCCCACTAGGTAGGCAACCCCAAGTAGGTCCAACCCTGGACCTCGGCCAGATCCACCCTACCTGGACGAATTTCCCTCAGGTCCAACCCTGGTCGAAGCCAGATCCACCCTGAGGAAGAAACACCTGCACCCACGGTGCTAGTACTGAAATACAGGTCTAATCTTGGAACAGGCCAAGCACGCCCTGATTAGCATATATAACATTGAGGATAAGGAAATAAGAATATATCTGAAATGACAGTGAGAATACTCACTCAACAATTAGCAATCCGCCATCAACAGACAGCATTGGTTTGACCAACAGCATCGCACGTCCCTTGGACCGCGTCACCCCTCGTATGCACTCACTCATGCACAATTCACCCACTCACAACCATAGTGCACAGTCTCACGTATCAACGGTGACTGATCTACTTAAGAAAGATATAGTTCAACGTCTGCTTACAATGAAATTTTAAGAATACAGGACCATAATAAATTAATGCCTTACATATATATATATATATATATATATATATATATATATATATATATATATATATATGTATATATATATATATATATATATATATATATATATATATAAATATATATATATATATATTTATTTATATATATATATATATATATATATATTTATTTATATATATATATATATATATATATATATATATATATATATATATATATATATATATATATCTATATTTATATCTATATCTATATTTGTCATTATTAATTTGGAAGGCAATTGTTGCTAATAATAATATTAGACTTTAACTTAAAATTCGTGAAAATCTTAAAGAAATGATTTTTTTTCTAAGGGTTCCGAAGGGCACTGACCAATAATATTTATATATTTAATTACTTTGATTGATAATGACTAACTGATATTAATTTGGAAGACAGACAATTGTTGCAAATAATAATATTAGACTTTGAACTTGAAAATCGTGAGAATGTTAAAGAAATGATATTTTCTATGTGTTCCGAAAGGCGCCTGCCAATAATTTATATATATTTTGGGTCTATGAAGTAAAGAAAATCAATAATTTATATAATAGTAATTATTTATTATCAATAATGAAGTGAAACATGCGTATTTAGTCATAATTAGTTTATGTATCTAGTTGGCCTTGGTTAGCCGCTTTTTCGAATCGGCTGCTAGTTCGAGCTGCTAGATTCACTCTCGTCATAAGATCTTCAACTCAGCGTCAAATATATTACTCAGTGGTTAATTGAAAATTAATATTTGAATCTTTTACAAATAAATAAAATTATATACAGTATTTCAGCAAGTCCATTAAGATACTTATTATGCCAGAAACAATATTTGTTTGCAAATATTGTTCTGGCAGAATTACTTTATTGTGGCTTCATTTTGATGAAGCCACAATAAAGTAATAATAAAAAACATTTCGTTGCAATAAGCACATACAAACACATAACAACAACCAATTTATTTTTCATATGATTATATATAATTAATATATAATATATGAAATCAATATAAAATGGGTCATTAAATGATAATGATATTGTTTATTGATTTCAGCATTTGTAGTTTGTTTTAACATTATTTGAGTTTGTTAGTCGCATAAACTAAAAAGATATGTTTGAAATAGAGACTATTTGAAAACTTCAAAACAAATTTTATAATTTCTACCTATAAATTTCATGTCGTTCAAAAGAACGAAATCTAACGGGAAAATGCCAACATTTCATACAATCGCTTAATGTTTGTGGCACTATGATATCAATGTTATTTAATGACAAGCCCGTCATAGATTTTGAGAAAACTATAATGCATTTTTTTTTCTTCCTTGAGTCTTATCTGCAATCAGACGTGAACGTCTATAATCAGATGTGGTGATACTGCTTGGCTTGTAGAAGTCACTATCCAGTGGTGATGCTTCTGTTATTTTCACATTTATAAGTTTTGATTTTTTCTGCGTTTTCTTTTTTATATTTCTGTTCTATTTAATCACTGTTTGTCAGATCTAAGACGTGGCGCCTCTTTAATCTACATATTATGTGACTATTGTCTAGTAGGTTGATTGCTAAGGGGTTGGGATGCTGACATAGCCTTGATTGGTAGTTGCCACTGTGTTTTTGAATTTCTTCTTTCACTGTTGGTATTTGTAAATCATGGTGTTATGTAGTGTTAGTAACGTACTATGGAGCATCGGTGATCATGCGGAGAGTGGTCGACTGAAAACTTTGCAGGATTTCAATGTTTGAATAGCTTGCGGATCCCCATAGTTGTATCCCGTATGTCCATTGTAACGACTTTCGCGAGCGAGAAGCCGACAGACCGAAATGCTCGACTAGCTCTCAGACCGGAGTCGGGAGTGGGGATAAAAGCTGCAGCAGCTAGTTGAATTAAACTCAAATCTCGCAACAATGACCGTTTATTACACCAGAATAGATTATACTTAACTGGGCTTTTGACGCCAATACACGCTAATGCTAAGTAGTACAGTATTAAAGAAAGTAAACAAAAGTAAATGGAGTTAGATGATCGTAGCTATACTCATCCGCGCCGGCTAGTAGCTCCAGGATATTTATTTAGTGCACCAGCCCGGTATTCCCGGACGTCCTGGAGGCGGCAAAGAGATGTTGGTGGCTGCGCTCGACTCTGGTGCTGTCCTAGGATTCCCGTACGGAGGTTATGACTTCTCGCACGTTATTTAGGTAATAACGTCGGAATCAAATGAAATCCTCTCCTAGGGTTCCCGTACCGAGGTTATGACTTCAAGCACGTTATTTAGATAATAACGTCGGAATCAAATGCCTTAAAACAGGTGGAAAGTATTATGTACGGGGTAGAGATGCGCAGGAGTTTATAGTCACGCTATTACGGAATTTCAACAAAACTTAAACTAACGATAATAAGCAAATAAATGGGCTTGAATACTGAAATGTGACGCAAAAAAGGGGAATTATAGAGACTACAATACTAAAGGGTGAAGTGATAAACAGAGTTACGTTAAATGATATATTTCAAAATTGAAGAACCGGTGGATAACACTAGTACGGTTCTGACTAAGCCAGACAACTCAAGAATAGGGAGTTGAATAAATAAAACTGAATTACAGATGGGAAATTGACAAAATTGATGGGCACGTGTGCCAAAAGAAATACTCCGGAACCACGTGCTAAGTTGGGTTCCGGCTGACCAATAAAAAAATCAATATATATGAGTAGGTAACCCAGTATACTTAACTCAGGCCTCGGCTTCTGACGGAGACTCAGCTACGGAAATAAAGTACTCACTGCAAAATTGCACGTGGCGAAAAAACTGATTTAGAACGAGACGAGAACGGTAACACATCCACCTTACTCGCTGGTCAGCCGACAAGAGAGCGAGATTCCGTACATTTTGTGAAACGACAAGTTATTCCCGCATTTGCCGGATTAATTAATCCCGCTCGAGGTGCGCGCAATGCCGAGCGGCGATGGACACCAAGCGTTTTGCGGTAAAACCGCTAGATGACACGGCTACCTAGAAATTGTGCCAACTAGGCTCTCAAAATAGCGACAGCGTTACACCATATTGGTTTTAGAATCGCTTTGTAAAGCAATATTTTATTATTCCGTGACAGTTGAGATCTCCTCCCAATAAGCCAGTCTTTTGATGTTTAGTTGTTTTCGTTTGGTCAAAATATGTTTTCTCCAAGTTAGTCTGCTATCTAGGTGAATACCAATGTATTTAACTTCCTGAGCCTGCGCTAGTTCTGTGTTATTAAGGGTAACGGCTGGACAGGTGTTTTTATTTAATGAAAATGTAACTTGCACACATTTACTTTCATTTGTTTTGATGCGCCATTTTTGACACCATTCCTGGATATTGTTGAGGATTTCTTGCAGTAGTTCAGTAGCTAAGACTGGATCTTTACTAGTGGCAAGTATTGCAGCGTCGTCGGCGAAAGTTGCAGTTGTAGTTGAGTCATTTTTCGGCAGATCGGCTGTGTAAATTGTGTACAGGGTTGGCCCCAGGACGCTCCCTTGTGGTACTCCAGATTTTATTGGGTGAAGAGTTGTCTGTTCATCCTGAAACATAACTAGAAAGAATCTGTTATTTAAATATGATTTGAGTACATTGTACAGGGGGTGTGGTAGAGTGTTCTTGATTTTGTAGAGTAGGCCTGGATACCAAACCTTGTCAAACGCTTGGCTTACATCAAGAAAGGCAGCGGAGCAATATGACTTTTCTTCTAAGCTTGTTCTGATTGTTTCGACGACTCGGTGCACCTGCTCTATTGTTGAGTGCTGCATTCTTAATCCCCATTGGTGACCTGGGATGGTGTTTTTTGATCAAGTATTAGCTTGATGCGTTTTAGGAGCATTTTTTCAAATAATTTTGAAACAATGGGCAGTAGGCTCACATCGTACAGACCAATAAGGTCTGTACGATGTGGTTTCTCTCGGGTCTTTTCCCGGCTTTGGAATAACTATAATCTGGGCTATTTTCCATTGCGATGGAAAATGACCGTGACGTATAATGGCGTTAAAGATTGCTGTTATAAGTAATAGTCTTTTCTTAGGTAATTCTTTAAGTGTGCGTCCAGTGATAAGGTCATAACCTGGTGCTTTCTTCGGATTTATATGATTTTTTATCCCAGTAAGAATTTCTTTTGGAGAGAAATATCTTAATGGTAGCGCAAGATGGTTGGGAGCTTCAAGGTATGTTAGGATTTCAGCGTCGTGTCCAGGATTATTTGTTTCTAATGGTTGGAACACTTGTGCAAGGTGCTCAGCAAATGTATTTGCCTTTTCTAATGGGCTTCTAGCCCAGCTGCCGTCTGCCTTTCGTATTGGTGGTATCGAGATTTGTGGTTGCTTTAATCTTCTTGTTGCCATAAAGAGTAGTCACTTGTGTCAGTCGGGTTAAGATTTTTTAGGTATTCTGCAAAGTGAGAGTTTTTCAGGTTTTGTAGTGCTTCTTTTAGATTTCTTGTAGCAGCGTTAAATTTACTCCTGTCGGTGGGTTGCCTAGTGTTTTGCCATATTCTTCAGGACTTACGTTTGATTGCTATCAGTTTTTTTATATCCATTGATTGCCTTTCAAATGTTTTTGTTTTTTGTTTTATTACTGGCGTCGATTGCCAACCACTTTTTTGTATTGTTTTAGTGAGTAACACAGTAGCTTCGTCTATTTCTATGTCTGTTTTTAAAGAGATGTTTAAGGAAATATTGTTCTCGATTATGTCTCTAAATTTTTCCCAATCTTTTCTACTGTTATGTAGGGTTATTTTTTTTTGGTTGTATTCCAAATGAGACCTGATAGTTGCAATGATTGGCGAATGATCTGATGTCAAGTCCAAGCTTGATTTAATTATTATATATAAAAAATGGTTCAATAAAAATGTACTTAGTAGTATAAAAAGACGCGATGATTCTTATAAAAATTTTGCTATTACTGGAAATATACTAGATTGGAATATTTATAAAAAAAATAGAAATAATGTTATTAGTACAGTAAGACAAGAAAAACAAATATTTTATAATAAATTAATTGATAACTGCAGGAATAACCCTGTTTTAATGTGGAAAACTTTAAAGAAATTAATATGTGTTAAGAGCAAAAATTCTATCAATGAAATAATGTTTGAAAATCGTTTATATTGTGATACTGAAATACTCGTTGATATTTTTAATAGATTTTATGTTGAGAGTATAATTGATATAATCAATACTATAGAATATCCAAGTACTGATATGATAATAACTGAATGTATTCCTAGCTATAGATGTACGTTTATGTGTTTTAATATTATTACAATAAGTGAGTTGAAAAGCATTATCTTTTCTCAGAAAAATAAACATAGTGTTGATGAATTAGGAATAAATATATTACAGAAATACTTTTATTTAGTTGGTTATCCACTACTTGACGTCATCAATAAGTCTTTAAAATCGGGTATTTTTCCCGAAAAGTTAAAGCTTTCAACAATAACCCCTGTCCCAAAAATCAGTGGAACTAATAAAGTTGAAGAATACTGTCCCATTAATGTTTTGCCTACATGTGAAAAAATATTAGAACTTGTAGTCTCTAAACAGTTGTGTTCATATTTTAATAGCAATAAGATATTAGTTAGTGAACAATCAGGGTTTCGTAATAATCACTCATGTGAATCTGCCCTGAACTTTGTAATCAATGATTGGAAACTCAAGTTAGATGAAAACAAGATGATATGTGCTATATTCCTAGACCTCAAAACAGCTTTTGAGACTGTTGATAGAAATATTCTGTTATTAAAACTTGAGAAATATGGTGTGTGTAGTTCGGCCTACAATTGGCTACAAAGTTACTTATCCAATAGAACACAATGTGTAAAAACCGGTAATATTAAATCAGAGCCAATTACTAATTTTATGGGCGTGCCACAGGGCAGTGTACTGGGCCCTCTACTGTTCCTGATATACATTAACGACTTTCCCAATATATTAATTAATTGTAAAACACAATTGTTCGCTGATGCCACCTTATTATATTATGCTAGTAATAATATTCAAGATATTTTTTCTATTGTTAATAATGAACTGGGTATTGTCAAAAATTGGATGTGCCTTAATAAATTAAAGTTAAATGTAAGTAAATCGAAATACATGCTACTATGTCCTGATAGTTCATATAGAGAAGTGAAAAATAATTCCAATTTTATCCTTCATATAGGTACGATTAACTTAGAATTAGTTGAAGAAATAAAATACCTAGGCGTTATTACAGATAGAAAATTAAAATTTCATAATCATGAACAATATATATGTAAAAAAATAGCAAAGAAACTAAATTTTTTGAATAGAATTGGTCAAAACTTATCTATATGTTGTAGACAGATAATTTACAATACAATTGTTCTACCTCATTTTACCTATTGCAGTACTATATTTTTCATGTGTAACCAGGGTGATTTATATAAGTTACAGAAAATGCAAAAGACGGGTATGCGAATCATTTTAAAATTTAATAAATATGCTAAAATATCAAATATGCTTTCAATGTTAAATTGGTTGAATATAGAACAATTTTGTAAATACAATAGTATGATATTTATATTTAAAATGCTTAATGGTATGCATCCGGAATATTTAGTAACTAACTTGCAATGCATAAAAGATGTACATACATAACCACGTAACTAGACAAGTTGACCAGTTCTACATTCCAAAAAAGAATAAAAAGAGTTCGGCTCTATCAATTTTTGATATAGGGCTTGTACAATATAATAAACTACCAGTTGAAATAAAAAATTCAAGAACTCTCAAAACATTTAAATATAAGCTTAGAGAAATGTATCTTGCGTTATAAACTATTTTTTTTTGATTGTATGTATGAATATTTTTCTAATTTATTATTTGGTAATTATGTATTTACATTAATCTGGAAATATGTTGTATATATAAGCTAATGTGCTAAATAAATAAACTTTATTATTATTATTATTATTGATTCGGTATGCCTTTAACTAAAAAGAAGTCTAGAAGATCAGGTATCTTTTTCTTATCAGTAGGCCAGTACGTTGGTTCTCCGGTGGAGAAATGGTTTATTTGATTGCTCTGTAGCACCCTGTTTAGTGTTCTTTCTTTTGTTGTTGTAACTCTTGAACCCCAGTTCGTGTGTTTGGCGTTAAAGTCACCACCAACTACAAATCTACGTCTTAAACTTTGAAAAAAGTCTTTGTACTCATTTTCAGAAATGGTATGTTTATGTGGGCTATATAGTGCTGCCACTACTATTGGTCCATTCCAGTCCTTTATAACTACGGTTGTCGCTTGGATTTTTTCCGTTTGGTACTTAGAAAGTTCGTAGTGATTTAGATTATTTCTTATAATTATTGCGGTGCCACCATGTCCAGTACCGTCAGGGTGTTTGGTGTCATAAATCGTGTAACTAGGAATTTTAAAGTAGCTTCTATCGGTGAAGCGTGTTTCGGATATAAGAATTAGGTCTAGTTTATTACTGTTGGCAAACGTACTTAGCTCTTGACTGTGGTTTGTCAAGCAATTTGCATTCCAAGTTGCTACTGTAGTTATGTTCTCCATTATTTGATTTTATTTACCACTGTTGTGAGTAGGTTCATCAGTGTGAACATTTGTTGGGCTTGTTGTTTCATAAAGGATCTCATTTCATTAATCATAGTCATCATCAGATCTTGGAGGTTATTAGATTCTTGGTTTGTTAGGTTCGTAGATTTTTCGTAATTTTTTGCTGCATCTGAATATGAGGTTCCTAGGTGTATGTTGTTTGTTTGGCGTGGAGATTCCGGATTATTGTTGTGGTTATCGTTTTGAGATTGTTCACTGATTCGTTTTTCGCGGAGTAGCGGAAATCTTCGTTGTTGAATTTCTTTATAAACTTGACAGCCTTTGTAATTAGCGGGATGTTCGCCTTTGAGAAGTGCACACGTGGCTGGAGTTTGTCTAGTTTTGTTACATGTTTCTGTTTCGTGGTCTTTACCACATTTGACACACCTTGCTGGTATTCTACAGTATGTCTTGGTGTGCCCGTATCTTTGGCAACGTTTGCATTGAACAATTTGTCGTTTTGTATGTGGTGGTTCAAATTGTATGATGGCGTTTTGCATACGAGTAATGTCGTATATCTCTTTATTATTTGCTGCTGGTTCAAGATCAATGAAAAATAGGGACATGGGGTCTTTAGTGATTCGATGAAGCATTCTGTGTATGTTTCTGACTTTGCGTCCACATAGTTCTATTTCGTTCTTGATTTCGTTAATGTCCATGGAATGGTGTGCGTGTCGCAGTACTACTCTGAAAGCTCTCTTTTCTTTTAGTTGATACGTGTGGTAGTCAATATTTCTCGTTATTAGGCCACTAATAAGTTTTGAGTAAGCTTTACCTGTTTTAGTGTTAACTTTCATATCGTTCTTGTTTATTTTGTATTCATAGTCACGATGGGTGATATATGTTTCTATAAGTTGGATTATCTTTCCAATATTAAAGATAGCGGGAATAAATATTGGTGGTGGTTTTTTTTCTTCAGTGACTTCGTCTTCATCCGTTTCAGACGTGTCCGATATTGCCTCGTTTCGGTTTTTGATTTCCGTAATAAATGATTGGGTAGGTTCATTGTGTTTTACAATTTTTTTGTACGGTGTCCCGGATTTTTTTTTTTTTGTTCTTTTGCGTATTACTGTTTGATAATTTTCTTGTCCGTTGTTATCCTGCATTGGTTCGCAACTATTAGCTGGGCTGTGGTATGGCGTCGAAGCAGTAGTGTTAGATGTAGAAAAGTCTTGTCGTTTCCCAGCAGGTGCTTTTGTTGCTTGTAGCTTAGGGGACATTTCCGTTGCATTGAACATGCTTGTCTGAGATGTATCATTAGCCATTAGCTGGTATTTAGGCTGTAGTTGGCTATGCGGCACGGTCACATCTAAGAGTGTGCCATCTCCGGTTAATGTTGCACTTGTGTTCATGAATCGGCTAGAGCCAAATCACTACCACGGTTGGAAGTTTTGCACTTGGCTACTAGTATATTTAGTCCTCGTACCAATCTATACTAGACTAAAAGATGCTATTCACTTTATTTCGTTTCAATTATATGTTGTTGTATAACTGGTCACTGGTCACAGAGCACCTATAAACACGTCCGTATTCTGCGAACGACACTATACAACTTATAATGCATATTGATGAAGAATTACGACAAATAAATATCGAACTATCTTATACAACATTTACAAAAATAACAACCTGTTTTTTTTATTGGTTTCCTGTTAGTTTTTTTTTTTATTATGGCATCGAAAAGCTTCGATAGAAATTAAAATCTTTGATTTTTTCTGCTACTTCTATCCATTTATAATACGCAGTGCATTTGTTTACATTCATACTTTTGCATATGTTATTACAAGTCTACGTTTTAATAATTTTAATAAATGCTTAACAAATCTCAAATATAATAAAACTAAGCAATCGAGTCTGACGGGAAAACATACTCAGGAATATGTATTGCTGAAATTTACTAATTTACATTCTGAATTAGTACACTTTATAAACAGAGCTATTAAATGGTTTTCTCTTATATCTTTGTTAGAGTTGTGTGTAAATAACGTACAATTTATCTTTGGATTATTCGCCTGGTTTTACTTAGACGATGGCAGTGTTGTTATATCACTAGCTGAAATACATTCTTTTACTTTCTTTTTAACGGTGCAATCTTCGGCTCTGTAAATAGCAGCATATTATGTAGGCGTTAAGGTATTCAAATTATATATATAGAATTAAATCAAAACATAAATTGCATACTATAAAGAAAATACATTTTTTGCAATACTTGTAAATACAATGTTTATTATAATCAATTTTATACTGCATAAAGTATAAGTTAATAGTAAAAGTTATTATAGATCCTGTATTAAACTTTTTTTCAATGTGAAATTTCATTAGCGAAAATATCTAGTTTCAATACCTTTTATTTTACTCCAAAATTGGCCACAATGGTGATGGTTTTCGTTCTAGTTTAAGTATTTACATATATATATATATATATATATATATATATATATATATATATATATATATATATCTATATATATATATATATATATATATATATATATATATATATATATATATATATATATATATATATATGTAAATACTTAAACTAGAATTATGCAGGCGTTAAGGTATTTAAATTATTCATATAGAAATAAACTAAAACAAAATTTGAATTGAATAAATAATATACATGTTTTGCAAAATTTGTAAATATAATGCTTATCATATTCAATTTTATGCTGAATAAGGTATGAGTTAATAGTAAAAGTTACTGTAGAGCCTATATCAAAATTTATTTCGGTGTGAAAGTTCATTAGCAAAAATATGTAGTTTCAACTTCTTTTATTTAATTCCAAAATTGGCTACAATGGTAATAGTTTTCGTTTTAGTTTTAGTATCTACATATATATGTGATTCTGTTTTTGGTATTCTAATAATTGACACCAAATTGAATTCTCAGTAACTAAAAGTAATTTTATTTAGATTAGTTATACAATAAATTATTAAATTACAAATTATTACCTAAAGGAATCAATGTTGAATGTCCTTAATTATCTGTCAAAACTATTTTCTATATAATTTATAGTAACAAAAACATCTGCAGTGTCATGCACCGAACTTTCTTATACGCATATGGGTTAAACCACATCGTAGTTTCATTATTTTTTCTCATTTACAATACTTGTTCTAACCTTCGGTACACTAAATTTATTTCTTAGAATAAATATAAAATGTCAAACATTAAATTGTTTAAAACTATTTTGTTTTTTTTGATAAACAATTGACAGGCGCAGATGATACGATTTATGTAAAAATAAATATAATACCGTTTGGGAAAAACAGTTTCAAATAAAAGTTGTACAAAATGCTGTTATCTATAATCTTTACTGCGACAATTTCTCTGTAACTGCAACTATTTTTTTTAGTAATTGTAGAAACTGCATAAAATGACTAGAGTATACATGCACTTCCGGTCGGAATATTGTTTTCAAAAATAAGAGGTTTTCTTGCCAGGCATATACAAATCTTAAGCTTAAAATTTCATCATTTTCCCTTTAGCCGTTTGGGCTGTCGAGCGCTCACACACACACACACACACACACACACAAACACACACACACACAGACGGACGTCATTCCAAAAATAGTTGGAATCGATAAGATCAAAACGTATATTTCCGTTAAAATCTCGAGGTCGAAATTTTTCATGATTACAATACTTACTTATACTGCGTAAAAGAAAGTAATTAGACTGTTGCCATGATAACCGATATCGTGAGGCAACGTATTAACAATTGATAACACATACGAGTTTCAAATTTATATCTCCCCTCCCTCAGTTTTAAACCTGGGTTTAAAAGTAAATCAACTGGTAGATAATTTTTTTATTTTTTAACTAATCTAGACATTATTAACTTAGCATATTAACTGGTATTAATTTACACGTATGAAATAAATTTGCTTCTTTACGCTTCTTTCCTGCATCAATTTCATAAAACATATTTGAAATTATTTTCATTATCCGAAATAGACCTTTTCTTATCTCATCCAAATTATTCCTATTTAATTTACTTCCATTCGTAACATATACTAGATCATTCTTCTTAATTCCCATTTTTTCCTATTCTTATCTATTCTTTCTTTATTTAGTCTGTAGTTTTTCATTGAATTTAGCAATGCTTGTTCTCTATCTTTACTAAGATTACGTATTTCTAGTAACTTATTTGAAATAATCTCATTTTGTCGACCATATAGTAAGTAATTTGGAGAATATTTCGTTACACTATGTGTTGTGTTGTTGTATTCATTTACACATTCATTTGCAATTCTTGACCATGCTCTTTTATTACTACTATTGATTTTACAACGATTTCGGTTTACTAATGTTTGGTTTAACCTTTCATTTAAACCATTAGATACTGCACAATCAACTGATGTGATTACAAGTAACATATTTTTTTGTTTTAAATAGTATTTTGTTTCTTTAGAATTTATTCCCGTATATTGATCTGCTAATATTATCTTAACTTCATTTTTATTTGCAATTTTATCAATTAGATTTATAAAATCTCTTGCAGCCAGACCTTTGGTTGTTGAAATGAATGCTTCTCTTGAAAAATGATCTATTAGAATATGCATGAATCTTGTTGACGATCTATTATTACCAAAACCTCCCTCTGAATCAATTGATAAATGTCATACGGTTTAGTTGCTGGGCCCAGTTTAGATAATAATCCAATAGGTCTACTGGTTCTTGATTTATTTTTTACACATATTTCACATTGTTTACAATATTTGTGTATCATCTTATCCATATTCATGAAATAATAATATGGACTCAACTTATTAACCATGTAACCGACACCTATATGACCATAAAATTCATGTATCATTTTAATTAGTTTTAATCCAAAAAATTGACACAAAAATTCTGTGTTTGTTTTTTAAATTTTTATAACTAATATCGCCATTCTCAATCACTTTCTTTGAATTTTTTATTTCTTTCTCAATCGTTCTTTGATCATCAATTATCTCCTCTAATTTTACCATTGTAACAAACGCGCGTCTTATGAGAACGTGCACGCGTTTGGCTCCCTCTTAACTATATGCGTGTAGCGATGTTTCTTCTATACTCACCTGATGGTTGGTTTTTAGGTGAAGTCTTCTAATACACACTTAAATATGTCCAGACTAGGATTAGCTCGTGAGAGATTAAATTGGTACAAATAATAAATAAGAATTTAATTCAAAACTATAAAGATATAACAAATATGAAAATAACAATGACCTTACAAATACTGGTTTAAGCTTAAGTTACTTACTGACAAAATAATACTCGCTAATCGCAATCTGAACTGAGACCTCGATGTCAAGCGACATCGCGGTTTTATTCTCAGTTTCGACCTAAATTCCAAATACCGATATTGTAAACAAATGCAACTGTTGCTAGATATTACGTAGCTAGTTGCATTTGCTAATCGCGAATTACCTAGCTCAGCAAAACTGAACTAGGTCGGTACGCAACTAGCTCGATTTGTTACACCATGTTTACTTCTTTTAGTATATCTTCATTGTTTTCAAAGTTTTCTAAAACCGGGTTTCTTGATAAAGCATCAGACTCCAGATTGTCTTTTCCTGGTGCATAAATAATTTTGAAGTAGTATTGTGATAAATTATGTATTAAATATCCAAGTTCTTCATCTGTTCTTGCCTTTACTTTTAGCGTTTCAAGTGGTTTATGATCTGATATTACTGTGAATTATCTACCTATTAAGGAGTATTACCAATACACAATTGCTTCTTTGATTGCCAAAGTTTCTACATAGATTGCTTTCTTCTTTAATTGACTGTCTTTTAATTTTTTTGAAAAATATGCTACTGGTTGAAGTATACCATCTTCTTGTGGTTGTTGTAGTATGGCTCCTCAGCCTTTACCATTTGCATCCGTATGAATGAATATTTCATTCTCTGGATTATAAATTACCAGTATTGGACTAGAACATAAATAATCTTTGATATCACAAAATGTTTTTTCACACTCATTTATCCATTCAAATTTTTCTGTTTTTCTTAGTAAATTGTGTAGTGGTTCTAGTTTCTTAGTTGCATTTTCAATGTATTTGTAATAAAAATTTGTTTTTCCTAAAAATTGTCTCACATTAGTTTTATTCTTTAGTCTCTGAAAATTTCTGATTGATATCAAATTATCTTTGTATTGTCTGATCTTACTTTTTTCTACTATATGTCCAAGATATTTAACAGAATACTTTGCAAAATTACATTTTAATAGTTTTAGTTTAAAGCCTTCTTTTTTAATCACAATCATAAGAAGTTCAATGTGTTTAAGATGTTCTTCAAATGTTTATACAAAATTTATTTAATTAATTTCTTCTTATGATGCTTGCAAGAATTCTTTGGAAAATTGCTGATGATGTCTTTAGTCCAAATGGTAAACAAACCCATTGCCAATGTCCGTTTTGTGCTACAAATGCTGTTTTTTCTCTATATTCTCTTTTGATTGGAATAGACCAAAATGTTGAATTTATATCAAATGCTGAAAACCAATTACAATCACAAGCTTTAACAACAATGTCTTCGATTCTTGGAAATGGTTGGGGTTCAGATACAACTAGTTTGTTTAGTTCTTTGAAATCGATACATAATCTTGATCTACAACCGTCTTCTTTTTTATATGCTAAAGTAACTGGTGATGCGAATATATTTTTCTTCTGTTAATTTAATCTGTGCTTCTTCATTCTTGACCATACCAACATCAAACTTATTCTTTGCAAATACTAACAAATTTTTTTTTATTAATTTTATTATCTTATTCTTCTTATCTTCATTTCAATTACTTAAATTATCTTCAAATTTACTAACACCAATGTATGTAGTAATGTTTATTTTAATATTTTGTTTCTCTTCTTCTTTATCTATTTTATTTTTATTTATTCTTTGGCATATTCTCAAATTTTCATCCTGAATTAGTTTAAATTTCTAAATTGCATCTAAACCCAATAATAGATCATAAGAAAAATTATTATTCTTTACAACATAAACGTCTAAAATTTCTTCAATCTTATTTATCTTTAAATGTAAACGTGCCCGGCTTTTTACGAAATTTACACCACTTAGATTTCAGTTGTTCCATTATATTATAATTTACTAATGTTACCTTTGAACCACTGTCATAAATACATTTAACTTTCTTTTCTTTATTAATTAGTACGTTCAATTTAATCAATGGAGTAAATTTCACCGGGTAAGCTAGTTTTTTTCTTCATTTAACTCAATTTTCATAAATTCATCTATCTCAGTTTCTGTTACGTTAAAACGTTTCATTTCCATGAATTTTTCTTTGTTACGACATAATGTAATTGGATGAAAACGATTTTCTGCTGCTGGATACAATGTCCTACATATGGTACATGGTTTTTCTTTCTACAAATGTTCTAGTTGTAATAGCATTCTTCTCTGTATTTTTCTTATCAGTTTCTTATATATTATAGTGTAATCTTGGTTTTATTTCTTTATTTTGTTTATTGTAATACGAATCATACTTTCTCAATTCATTAATTAATTTGTCTGTTGATTTGATTTCTTCACGGTTTAATCTATCTTGAATATTTAATGGTAATCCTACTACAATATGATTTATCTTTGATATGTTTGACATTTCTTTCTCAATCTCAAATAGTAACCTTTCTTTCTCTAATGCATAATCACTTACTGAACCATTTAAATATCTGAAATTGTATGCATGTCTTACATTTGTCCAACCTTTTTCTGCAAATACTATCAAAAACGAGTCAAACCAAAGAAACCATTGATCTGCCTGGAATTCTTATAGTTTAATGCAATACCATTCTTTTGCACTTCCTTCTAAAAATAATCTTTCAAAATTTATCTTTTTACTATCATACTTAATCTTGTGTCTTTCACAATCTTTTTCGAAACCGCTTAACCAGTCTTTGCATTTTTTTACCATCATATTTATCTATAGCAAACTTCTTTTCTACATCTGATAAATTCAATTGTTTCTCAGCCAATTGCACTTTCAATTCATTGATAAATCTATTAATTCACCTTGATTTAAGTTATCTAATGTTGTTGATGTTTTTCTCTTTCTTGTCTCCTTAATTGGTTTTTATTCTAAATAAATGTTTTTGAACACAAAATTACTATCGTCATCAATGTACAATGGCACAATAATATCTGGTAGTGTTATTTGTAAATTTCGAGATTGACCTAGTTTATTTAAACCAGCAACACCATTTTTGACCGTACTAATCTTGAATAAGTCATTGTGAAAAGATTCATATTGAATATTTATTGGAAATTCATAACACACGGTATCGTTTGGCCATCTTATTGTTTTAACTGCAATTACTACTTTCTTCTTTATATCCAATATCTTCTCAAAATGGATCTTCACTTAGGTCGTCATCTTTGAGAACATAAAATTGATTTGTAATTCTGTTTTTGGTATTCTAATAATTGACACCAAATTGAATTCTCAGTAACTAAAAGTAATTTTATTTAGATTAATTATACAATAAATTATTAAATTACAAGATTATTACCTAAAAGAATCAATTTTAAACGTCCTTAATTATCTGTCAAAACCTTTTTCTATATTATATATAATAACAAAATTAGACAGTTGCCATGATAACCGATATTGTGAGGCAACTATTAACAATTGATAATACATACGAGTTTCAAATTTATATAACTTATATAACAATCCCTATGATAGCCATAATAATAAAAGCATACCTAGCATAAAATAGTATAATCATATTAAATTCCTATTACTGTTTATTTAGTCTTAACTTAACAATATTAACCAGTGTTATATCAGAGTTAGATATAGAAAGACATGTAACAACATACAAGTTAATAAATAACTTTTTAAAACGACTTTTGTCTGCTGTCAATAGATAAGTTATATTACTTTCTTATACGAAGTATAGTATGTATTGTAATCATGAACAATTTCGATCTCGAGATTTTAACGGAAATATATCTTTTGACCTTCCCTGAATCGAGTCTGACTATTTTCGAGATGACGTCTATCTGTGTGTTTCTGTGTGTGTTTGTTTGTGTGTATGTGTGTGTGTGTTTGTGTGTATGTGTGCGCTCTACAGCCTTAACGTTAAAAGATACAGTTATGAAACTTCAAACTTAAGACTTTTATATGACTGGCAGGGAAAACTGTCTATTTTTTAAAAGAATATTCCAACAAGAAGTGCATGTTTACTCTAGTCATATTTTGCAATTTCTGCTATAACTCAAAAACGGTAGTTTTTACAGCAAACTTTTATGAATAAAATATAAAGATAATAATATTTCGCATAACTTTTATTTTATAAAAAATTTTCTGAAAAGGTACTGGTTTCAAAAAAATGTCAAATATCCTTAAAATTAATCAATTAAGATATCAGTGCATGAGTGTGTTAATATACTTTCATATACGCTAACATAATTTCGTATACGCATTTTGGATAGATCGTTAGAATTTATAAAATTTCAAATTTCTTTTTATGACTAACGAATTAATTAAAATGCGTATAAGAAAGTTCAGTGACAGACATGCCAGCTTTTTTTTTATATCATTTTTAGAAAAATATATTGCTCCTGCAAGGTTTACACCATAAAATTAAGTTGACACTCTGCTACATATTTCTTATGAACATGTCCATATTTCTAAAGGTATGTTCAAGAGTTGTGCCTGCAATACAAATACTTATGACGCTCTGGTGAATTGAAATGTAATCATTCTAGCAAATTAGTTTCTGTACTAAATTTTTATTGATACTCGTACAAAAATACAAAAAAGATAGTTAAAAGTACTATAATAATTAAGAAACAATTACATCAAAGCCAAGGAGTTTCATAAATACAAAGCATTTACAATTCAAAGCCCCATCCCCCAATCAGAAGATATCATCAGCAACTTCTAGAGGAATCTATACCATAGGGTCTTCTGGGTACTAGAAGACTTTGAGATTTGAATAAAGGCTATAAAATCTTCAGCTCAGCGTCCATCTCCCTTATAAAGAAAACAACAGTTATGATTTATATTGCAATCTTCAAATATATTACCCAGTGGTTAATTGAAAATTAAGATCATGAAGGAACACTTGCGAGTGTATTTTAAACTCGGTGTGTTATCGATTGCCGGACGTTTTATTATAAATAAAATGACAAAATAGAGTGATAATATAGGTTTACTTTTAAAATATGTAATCATGGCATTAAAAAATGTAGATAATATTGATATTGGCCTCTGGATTACTAAAGAAGAATTGTGTGTGTTGGTTTGATATTCAGGATTAATTATATGAAAGGCAGTGACTCAATTAATAATGTTTGGTTTTATTTTAACAACAATGACAATAACTTGTAAACAACTTCTGATGTTTTTTTTATGTGTATATTGACAAAAGACAAACGGTTATCATATAGAAGGGGCAGTGTTTCCAACTCTAGTAAAAAGGAAAATAACTCCTACAATACCCCCCTTGGAAGGATCTCTGCTGCATCGCGATGATCATTTCGCCTGTCCTCCATCTTCTTCAATGGGAGTTCTGCAGCATTCGGGCACGGTGATCCTCGTGTAGATTCCGGCTCAGTGGCTTTGTCAATAAATCCGCTGGATTCTGATTCGTAGATACATACTTCAGCTGTATGGTTCCATCCATGATCCTCTCGCGGATAAAGTGATGTTTTATAGCGATGTGCTTGGTACTGGACTTGTCGATGTAGTTCATGGCGTGTGCGATGGCCGCTTGGCTGTCGCACCAGATCAGGGTCGATTCCCCAACCAACTCATTCAAGTCCAGAAGTTTGAGAAGCTCCTTCATCCAGATGATCTCTCTTGCGCAGGCAGCCAAAGAGATGTACTCCGCTTCCATTGTGCTCAGCGCGACAGCCGTCTGTTTCGCGCTTTTCCAGTAGACTAGGGCGCCTGCCAACGTGATCAGGTACCCACTGGTGCTCTTCCTGTCGCTCGTGCATGTGGCCAATCTGCATCGGTGTACGCATGCATTGACTGGCCTGTGGGACGATAAATGATCCTGAACTGCTTCGTCTCATTCACGTACCTCAAAATTCGCTTCGCTGCAATCCAGTGTTGCCTGTTGAATTTCGAGCAAAACTGGGCTAATTTGGCGACGGCGAATGCGATGTCTGGTCGAGTCCTCTGGGAAAGATAGAGAAGTCCGTCGATTAGTTCCCGGTATGGAACGTCCGGACAATCCTCATTGCTGTCCTCCTCTTAAAATTTCGGCTTGACTTCCATTGGCGTTGAGGCTCCTTTCGCATCCTGTAATCCAAATCGGTTGATCAGCTGGTCGATTTAGTCCTCTTGACAAAGTTCGAGACTTCCGTTCTTCTTTTTCTCAAATTTAACTCCCAGCATGTGTGAAATTTCCCCAAAGTGCTTAACTTCAAAACATCTGCCAAGCAGGGATTTCACCTTCTGTTTAGTAACTTCGTTTTCCGTTATGGCCAACATGTCATCGACGTATACGGTCAGTATGGCCCGGCCGTGTTCTCCTGTAAACTCGTAAACACATGGATCGATTGGGTTACACACAAACCCCTTATTTGTCAACGAGTTGTTTAGATGGTCGTTCCAGCATCTGCCACTCTGCTTGAGCCCATAAATTCACTTCTTCAACTGACAGATGAACGATTCCTTCCCAGCCTGTACAAATCCCTCGGGTTGCTCCATGTACAAGAGTTCTTTTAGGTCACTGTGAAGGTAAGCACTCTTCACGTCGTATTGATCGATGATCCAATTCTTCTCGACGCTAGCAGCCACCAATAGGCGAGTGGCTTCGAAGCTGGAAACAGGAGCATAAATCTCGTTGTAATCAATACCTTTTCGTTGTGTGAATCCCTTGGTTACGAGGCGCGCTTTGTATCGATGAGTGTCACCCGCTGTTTTCTTCTTGAAAACCCATTTGCATCTTACAGGTGTCACTCCAGCAGGTCGTGGAACAAGTTGCCAGGAATCATGTTCCCTCAACGAGTTCATTTCCTCAGCCATCGCCTCCAACCATTGTGATGAGTTCGTGGAATGTATGGCGTCCTGGTAGCAGGAAGGATCTTCATCCTCCTGTCATGACATTCGATCGAGGTGGAACCCGTGTCCTCTGGCGAAGTGTCATCCCATGTTTGTTGATGCTTTCTACTCGCATCAGTCCAGTGCCCTTTCTCGGTCTTCCACGCTTTCTCACCGTTGCCTCAGAGTCTTCAGGTATGTCGTTGTCCGCCGGGACTTCCTCATCCTGTTCTTCATGAGATTCCTCCTCGGAATTCGAGTTCTCGTCGACTTCCTGCCCAGGCCTGCCGGTGGAGGCCTCCAGGTGGTCGTTACTTGCAGTAGCCGTTGATTTGCGTATTCTCGGATGCTTCTGCCCAATGCCCTCTTCAGGAGACGTTTCGACGAACACACAGTCACGCGACTCATCAACTCGTCGCGTTCCAGGTCTCCATATACGGTATCCTCGACCGTGCAATGCGTATCCGACCATCAACCCTTTATCGGCTCTTGCTGACAGCTTGGACTTGCGTTTTTGATTTGGAATGTGTACAAACACGTTGCAGCCTATGGCTCGCAAATATCTAACGCTAGGTTTCTTTCCGGTCCATAATTCGTACGGAGTCTGCTTCTTGTCATGAGAATTTGTTACGCGGTTTCTCACATGCGCCGCTGTGCATGTTAGCTCAGCCCAAGAGCCCTTTGGTAGGTCGGTTTCTCGAATTTGCGCTCGAACTAAATCAAGAAGCGTGCGGTTTAGGCGTTCCGCCACGCCGTTTTGTTGCGGAGTGTACACCATCGTCGTTTCATGACGGATACCTTCGCTTTCGCAGAATGCTGTCCAATTTTTGTTACAGAACTCGAGCCCATTATCTGTCCGGATCCGTTTCAGCTGTTTGTCGGTTTGCTTTTCAACTTCAACTTTCCACTTCTTGAACTCGCCTAAAGCATCCCCTTTCTTCTCCAGGAAACGCACAAAGACATACCTACTAGCATCATCTATCATGGTTAGTAGGTACCGTTTTCCTCCCCAGCTCGTTACGTCAACTGGCCCCATCAGGTCGGAATGTACCAGTTCGAGTACTTCTGTCTTTGTCTTTGAGTTGCGGCTAGAATTCTTGGGAAAAGGCTGACGTGTAGATTTACCTGTAAACAGCTGCTACATGGGGTTAGAGAGCCCTGCTCGACCTTCAATCCCACGACGGAGTCCGCTTTTGCCATCTCGAGTATCTTCTCCTTGCTGATGTGCATCAACCGACGGTGCCACAGGTCAATTGACTCCGGCTTATCTCTGCTTGAGAGCGTGTTCAACTTAACCTTGGTACATGGCTTCGCGTTGATGACGTAGAGCTCATTCCGCTTCTCTGCACGAATCAGCAACCGTCCGGCCACATCTTCAATGTAGCCTCCTTTGTGATCAAAAATCACCCTCATCCCGTTCTTTGTGAGTGCCCGAACGGAGATGATGCCGTGACCGATGTTTGGGACCAACAACGTTTCTTTCGCTATGAATTCCTGGAAATCAGAAAGGCTATTAACAAGTTTCGCTTTTACGGTGCCCCTCCCGGCAGAAGGTGTTGTGCTGCCATCTGCCATGGTTATGACATCGGTAGCGGTCCTCTTGTCTATGCCCGAGAAATAGTCCTCAATTGGCGTCATATGATGAGTAGCTCCGGAGTCGATGATCCAACTGTCCTTGTTGATTCTCTCGTTCCCGCAGTAGGCGCTCATCGTCGCCATCCGAGTCTTGTGAACTTTCTCTTTTTTTTTTTTCAGGACACTTCCTTGACAGTTAAAACGGATAAGATTCCCCTTTTGCGGGAGCTTTTTCTTCTCCTGGTCATCCTTCCTGTCGTGCGGTGCGCCTTCTGACTTATGTATCCTCCAGTTTCCTTGATTCTTCATCCTCGCCACAAGTGCCTTCTGTTTGATGTCATTGCCCTCAGTACGCCGGGCATCTTCCGCAAGAAGGCGTCTCTTGACAGTTGCGCTTGTGAAGTCTACTTCTGGTAGGTTAAACAATGCGGAGACTACTGTGTCCCACTCGTCGGATAATCCGCAGAGAATCGTCATGGCCAAATCTCCATCCTCTATTTTGTCGCCGATAATCGCTAAATCTGCAACTGTTCTGTTAATTTGGCCCAAGTAACATTCCATTGACTCGTAATCCAACATTTTACACGAGTACAATTTTCGCCGCAGTTGAACTGTTCGGAACTTACTGTCCGTCGGAGCATACAATCGTTGAAGTTCTTCCCACACCGACTTTGCAGTTGTCAGCTGGCGGATATGCATCTGCTGTTCGTCGCAGACTGCAAGAGCAAGTTTAGCGAGAGCTTTACCTTGACGTGTGATATGGTCCTTATTCTCTTTTGCGGAGGCATTTTCCGCAGGTTCGTCTTCCCCGGGATTGACGATTGACCAGAGATCACACTCCGTCAGCACCATCCTCATTTGGTACGACCTAGCATAATTTGCGCCGTTCAGCTTCTCTATTGCGTACTTTGTTTCCGCCATTTTCTTTTATTGTTTCGAAAGAATACGTATTGTCCTTCAACGATCGAGCACTATAATCTTCTACCTCTCATATCGCGCACCTGGGCCCATAACCATTGTTGGTTTTATATTCAGGATTAATTATATGAAAGGCAGAGACTCAATTAATAATGTTTGGTTTTATTTTAACAACAATGACAATAACTTGTAAACTACTTCTGATGTTTTTCTTATGTGTATATTGACAAAAGACAAACGGTTATCATATAGAAGGGGCAGTGTTTCCAACTCTAGTAAAAAGGAAAATAACTCCTACAGTGTGAATACTCTTTCCCCAAATAAAGTAAAATCCTGCCTTGCTCTATATACATATAAATATAGGTATACTATTTAATTTTAATAATACAGAAATTATATCTAGTCCAAAATTAAATTGCACAGTGTACCGAATCTTATTTTTAATATCTAGTAAAATCTCTTATTCATCAAAACATCGTATTAAACTAAATTAATCTAATGTTTTTTAAAAAACGACAAAAAATTTTAAGTGTTAATTTGCATATTTATTTATTTTAATGAGCTTGCAGTTAATTACTGTCTCGTTTTAAATTATTGTAATACTATATTATAAATTTATATAGCTTGTCAAATATAAATGTATATAGCTTGTCAAATATAGGTATACTATTTAATTTTAATATGGATTATAGAAATTATATCTAATCCAAAGTTAAATTGCAAAGTGTACTGAATCAAATTTTTAATATTTAGTAAAATGTTTTATTCATCAAAAAATTGTATTAAGCTAAATTTATCTAATGTTTTTTAAAATGAAGACAAGAAGAATATTTTAAAAGATAATTTGCATATTTATTTATTTTAATGAGCTCATTAAAATGAGCTAATAACTGTCTCGTTTTAAATTATTTTAATACTATATTATAAATTTCTACTAGATTGAGCAAGCTCGATCCTTTTTTATCTTATTATTTTATATGGTCATTCATCGGAATCTTTCAGTCTTACTACGGTAACATATTTTTGTGGCAAGAAAATACCAGAAAGTTAGACTATGTAACAGTAGAACAAGTGTATTTATTATATCTTTCCTTTTCTAACTTGTTTTATATGCTAATTAATCAGGAATCTTTCACTCTTACTACAGTAAAATATTTTAGACGACGAAGACGTACTGCAATACTTAGAAGCACCGCTGCAAATGACACCACCAACAAAAATAATCACATCAAGCAAAATCGCAACGACAATCAAAAACTTCAACAATAAAACAACGCCAGAATACGACGTCAACACAGGTAAAACACTAAAAGAATCACCAAAAAAACTAGTATTACAAATGACGGCTATCTTTAATACCATACCGAGACTACTGGTTACGTTCCGACACAAAGAAAAGTAGCAATAATAATCATGATTCCAAAACCTGGTAAAAACCACTCTAAAGCCTCCTACAGACGTATTAGCCCACTACCGATCATACTGAAGATCTCTGAAAAACTCTTCCACAAAAGAATAAAACCAATTTTGGGGAAAAACAAAATAATACTCGACTACCAATTTGGAATCAGAGAAAGCCATACAATCATCGAGCTAGTGCTCATATTTACCGAAAATATGCAGAATACCCTGGAAAATAAAGAGTACTGCTCAGTAGCATCTCTAGACGTCAGCCAAGAATTTGACAAAGTTTGGCATCAGGGTTTACTCTATAAAATTGAAAGGACCCTGCCTCATCAATACTACTTAAGCCTACCTTGAAAACCGATACTTCAAAGTGAAAATACAAGAAGACTCTCTGCTCTGCAAGATATTCAAGCTGGAGTACCACAAGGCAGTGTCTTCGGACCAACACTGTTTACGTTATACACGGCCGACTTACTTAATAATGACACAACTATGACATGAACCTTCGTGGATGACACAGCTATAGTGGGAATGGACCAAGATCCAATTATCGCATCTTAACTACTGCAAGAGCAACTAAACCAGATCCAAAGCTGGTGCCAGAAATGGCGCATAAAAGCTAACGACTCCAAATCAATCCAAATCACGTTTGAAACGAGAAGGGAAACATGCCCACCCATATTGTTTAATAATAGCGAAATTACCCGGTCGGAAGAGGTAAAATACCTAGGCATACACCAGGATTGGAGACTAACCTGGAGAAAGTATATCAAAACTAAACGTAAACAAATTGGCTTCAAACTAAGCAAGATGTACTTCCTCATTGGAAGAAAATCACAACTTACCATGGAAAATAAACTGTTACTCTACAAGGCCATTATAAAAACAATATGGAATGTAACTGTGGAGAACAGCAAGTCAATCAAACATCAACATCATCCAGAGAATTCAATCAAATATCATACGCATAATAGTAGACGCGCCATGGTATGAACCTAATGATACCATACATCAAGACCTAATCATGCCAACTATCACAGAAGAATTCAGCAGACTAAGCCAAACATACTAGAGAAGACTGTAAAACCATCCTTACCAACTTGCCATTAGACTCCTGGATAACAGAGAGGAAGTTCGAAGGTTAAAGACATTATATCCTAGACCTTATCGACAGATACAAATAGTATCGAGCAGTCAATGTGCAAACACCGCAAGTTAAGTTAACGAAATACCACCACTGGGAGGTTATTTCAGCAAGGACCGCACCATAATAACAATTATATTTATTGTCCAACCGGACTGATCATAAATGAGACTAAAAGGATGATATAATAAAAAAAAAAGCTAAATATTAATGTATATTATTTATATTCTAATTATATTAAAAGGTTATTTAATTTACATAATTTTTGAAATATATTCACCAAAATTAAATAAAATTATATGTAAATAAGTATTTAGCATATGTGTCCCTACATATTACGTTTCACAATACGTTTGATATAATCACGAAAACCTTTATATTTATTAAAATTAGTTACACGTCGTAGAGAGTAAAATATAACACCTCTTATATATGCCCTGGTTTTTATATTGAGTAAATATGTGTGAATACAAATAAAAACTCTTTCTTAATATAATGACACTCAATGTAAATTAAAAAACAACAACTTAACATTTAAAAGATTAATATTCATATTTAAATTAGAAAATTGTATTAGGCGATAAACATCAATTTCATGACCTGTTATGAATTAGTAAGTAAAAATCTGCAAACTTTAATGTGTCTAACTTAATTGATGTGTTTTATGAGTGGTCATAAAATGAATACAGCTATAGATTTATGTGATGCTATACGGCCGATTTATTTGTATTGTAGAGTATTTGGAATTATCTCATACACATTGGTGGGACGTCCAGGATGTAGAAATTTAATATGTACAAAACTTGATTTGATGCTTTTATCAATCCAGATTATAATCATGACATTCTTTTGTATAAATACATTTGTTGTGATCAAGCCATCTCTAAGTGCTAACACCGTGGATACAATTGCTTATATCATGCAAAATTGTACAAATAGCATAAATTTGATTTCAAATATACTACTATTTCACATGCATCGTAAGAACATTGTTAAAATGTTGTGGAATATTAGTGATTTGGATAAAAAGTTACGGGAAATTTATATTGAAGTACAATATGATAAAATTAAAAACTATGGCATTCAAATGTTGATTTCTATAATATTAGGCGGAGTTTTTATGGCATCTATAGAATTCTTTAATTTAACACACAAGTCAGACGTTTATTCTTTTATAATTTACATAATATTGTCACGACCGTGCCACGCTAGGGCCACACCTAGACCATACACAGATACGATTCCCAAACTAGTTGAACCTCCGGTCTAGATACAGATAGGATCTAATGAATAATAACAATTACCTAAAAACTATCTAACTACAGATCACCCTCCGAGACGAGCATCCGGTGGTCCTAATGAATAATAACAATTACCTAAAAACTATCTAACTACAGATCACCCTCCGAGACGAGTATCCGGTAGGCCTAACAAACAATAGCGTTCACACCACAAAACCACACCCGGGATATCCAAATGATATATAAGAGACCGGGAGGAGACAAGCTGGACAGTCTTTCTCATAGTCTTCCCAGACTACGTTGTAAACTTATTTCAAACTCAAAACGATAGATTCAGTGTAAATCATGTGCCCATTAAACGCAATGCTGTAAGTAACTTTGTTCAATAAAACACTAAACTCAAACGTATAAATGTATAACTGTGTTATGAATTGGTAAACACCTTTCACATCCTTTCGTGCTTGACTCCTGATATGATACAAACCCTGCAGGAGTTACAGTCTTGGCTGGTACCTCAAATCATTTAATAAAATAAAGTCACAGCCAACCCCCAGCCGTGACAATTGGTGGAGTGCCGGGTATTCTCAAAAAAAAAAAACCGTAAAATTTTTTCTCTTAAAAATATAATAGCAATTAAAGTTAAACTCAATTTGAACGAGTAGGGAACTAGAAGTAGCGAGAATACCTTGTGGGAAAAAGAATAAAAGCAAGAACAATACGGACCACTGCTTGGTTCACAGGCCGGTGTAATCCTATTGGAACGCGAAGTAAAATCAGTAAATTTGATAAAACAAAATAATTGTTTTATAATTTAAATAAAAAATTTTTTTTTTAAATTAATTTTGACCAAGACCAAGCACGAGAGAAAGAGGGTTTATGCATGTATGGTGAAGGACTGTCACTAAAATACACAGGCAACTAACGCATTTTTTAAACAATAATGAATCATATAAGTTATGAGCAAAAACGAATATAATCTACGACCGCGAGAAAACAATTTAAACACAGCGCGATTAGTATTAACCGGAAAAACAAATAATATGTTGAGAACCCCTTCAGCGGGAACAAGTAGTAGAAACGTAACGTCAGCTAGCAACGAAACACAAATAATTAATCAATTCACACCCCCAGATACAAGCCCGTTAGGCGCGTTAGAATCGAGTAATTCAGAAGCTGAATTAAGTATAGAAAGCGCGAACACTAGAGACCCTACACTATTACATTCGGGATTTGAAAACTTAGACATATCAAACGTAGAAAACATAAATAACATTAGCACAAATATGGCGCAAGAACATAACAATATGTTGATTGACGAAGCGGAAGATGTAAGTTCAAAACCAAAAGAACTGAGATGCATAATTCCGGATAGCTTTGACCCAAAAGCAAAGCAAGACGTAACAAGATTTATAAAACAATTTACCACAGCGGCAGAAACGAACCGTTGGAACGACGCGCTCAAGAAACAATATTTTAAATTATACCTGATCGGCGCGGCAGAAACATGGTATAACATTAACGTTAACGGACGCGATTACTCGTGGAGACAAATTCTAGACGAATTCAGAAACGCATTTCTACCGCGCGGACACATGGCAAATTTGCAAGAAAAATTTAGAAACTTGAAACAGGGCCAGGACGAGGACCCTCGCGATTATTATTTTACAATGATGGATATTTGTAATCAATTCGAAACCCCGCTTTCGGACGCGGAGATAACGAATCAAATAATAATAAATTTAGACCCAGATCTACAAACGCAATTAGCACCATTCGGAGTACAAAGCTTAAAAGAACTCAAAGAATGCATAGATAAACTATGCATAATACAAGAACGCAAACGGGCGTTAAGAGAAGCGAGAGAAACAGAACGTAGCGCAGTATCAATGCAAGAACAAGCATTACGGTTCGAAAAATTGGCTGATAGATTAGAAAATCAAGAACACGTTCGCGAAAATAGACAAAGACCAAATAATTCAAATTTGGTAAATAACGCGAGATATACCAATACACGCTACAATCAACCTTATGTTGGGCGTGGTTACGGAAATAACGGCTACGGAAATAATGGCTACGGCCAGAATAGATATCAGGCGGGCCAAAGTAATTATGCGAACCCAGGTAGTTATCAGACGCAAAGAAACTATCCAACATACCCATCAGGTAGAAATGAATCGGGACCGATGAGGGGTGGTTTTTCAAACCAACCACAGAGCAGGGCGCCCATTAATAATTTTGCGGGGCGTGGAAGAGAGACGACAGGTAACAGACCGCCGCAAGATACGCGGGGCTTTCAACAACGTCTAACACGTACCCACGACGGAAGACCAATATGCTTTAAATGCAGCAAACCAGGTCACGTAGGGCGTATGTGCCCAGGGCCGCAGAGGCCACAACAGACCGATGTTCGTCAAAACATGGCGACAAATTCGGGAAACGCCAATGCACGACGCTAGTGGCCGATAGTGTTGTGTATAGCCAAAACCAGGGCCCAAAGACAACTTGCAAAATATTAACGGTACAAGGTCTTGTAAATTCAAAACCCATAGAGATAATAATTGACACAGGAGCTACGTGCAATATAGTCAAAGTCTGCCACACTGAAGACTACGAAGAAAATAGAATTCATGTTCTCAAATCCGTGGGAGGGCATGTAATCGAAGTTTTGGGTAGCACGGTAGTTAAAGTCATAATTGGGGGATGGACTATAAACCTAGCCTGTTTAGTAGTGAAAGACCTTCCCCGTGATATTTTAATAGGGACTCAATTCCTTTGGGAAAATAGAGCTTGTATAGATTTTGAAAACCAAAAGATAATTTTTAATGCAAAATTAGAAGATAAAGAATACGAAATAAATTTCGCACGTGCCGTGGTAGAATTTAAAGATAAAGATGAGGCAGAGGAAGTTGAGGTTTTAGAAAGATTAGACGACATGCCACAAAACGGATGCATGACAGAAGCGCGGTTTTATAATAAAATCATTGTCACCAAGTCAGAAATTTTATATTCTGGTGAGGAAACGGAAATCAAAGTCAAAGAAATCGGACGTTACGCGTTTAGTCATATGTTCATACCGCGAACGGAATTTTTGGTTAAAAATGGATTACAAATAAGGAATATAAGCTCTATAGAACCAAATATGGGTATATGGAACTTGGCTATACAAAACATTCGCCGAGTGCCGTTTAGATTATTCGCAAATACGGCATTAGGATACAACGAAGTAATAGAAGAACTGGAAACAAACGAATATAAAAACAACGAAATATATGTAATAACTGACGAGTCACAAGAAGTACTACGCGAACATAATATAAATAAACAATTAAACGAAAACGAGAAAAATAAATTATTAGATTTGATAGACGAATACACGGATTTATATGCGTGGAATTCAAAACAGATCGGTTTAACAGACACAGCAGAACACGAAATAAATACAGGCGACGCACAGCCTATTCATCAACGACCGTATAGGGTATCTCACAAAGAAAGGGAAGTCATCCAAAATCAAGTCAAAGAAATGCTGGCAGATAATATAATTAGACCATCCTACGGTGCATGGTCATCGCCAGTGGTATTAGTTAAAAAGAAAGATGACACATGGAGATTTTGTGTCGACTATAGAAAACTAAATGCCGTCACAAAAAACGACGTCTACCCACTACCTGTTATTGAAGACATTTTGAGTTATATTGGAAACTCAAAATATTTTTCCAGTCTGGATTTGTTCAGTGGATACTGGCAAATACCGGTAAAAGAAGAGGATAAAACAAAAACGACATTTATAACGCCAGATGGACAGTACGAATTTAACGTACTTAGCTTTGGGCTGTGTTCAGCACCAGCCACGTTTCAAAGAATGGCAGATAGCGTATTTAAAGACATGAAATGGAAAGAAGTATTAATTTATTTAGACGACGTAATTATTTTTAGCGAAACATTCGCAGAGCACCTAATCAAGTTAAGGCACGTATTTGAACGCTTGCGGGAAGCAAAATTAACTTTAAAACCGTCAAAATGTACCTATATGCAAACAGAGATTGATCTGTTAGGATACCGAGTAACTAGCCAAGGACTTAGCCCAGATGCAAAGAAAATCGAAGCTGTAGTAAATTTCCCGATTCCACAGAAAGTTAAAAAACTACAAAGTTTTTTAGGACTCTGTAATTACTATAGAAAATTCATTGAAAATTTTGCAAAAATTGCTAGACCTTTATATTTAATGACTAAAAAAGATGTTAAATTTAAAATCGAAGGAAATGCACTGGAGGCATTTAATGAACTTAAAGATAAATTAACTACAACCCCTGTATTAGCTCATTTTGACCCAGCTAAAGAAATAGAAATTAGAGTAGACGCATCTGGAGAAGGGCTTGGCGCAGTGTTATTGCAATTAGACAAGGATGAATGGCATCCTATTGCGTATGCTTCCCGAAGGTTGACAAAAGCCGAGGCAAACTATAGTACATCACAGCAGGAATGTTTAGCATTCGTATATGCTTTAGGACAGTGGCGCCCATACGTGTGGGGAAAGCCATTTAGAGTCGCAACAGATCACCACGCATTGTGCTGGCTGAAGTCAATTAGAGATCCGGTGAATAGATTGGCCAGATGGAGCTTGAAGATACAAGACTACCAGTATTCAATCTTTCACAAAAGCGGAAAAGCACATATTGATGCAGATTGCCTATCACGCAATCCACTACATATAGCGACGCTAGCAGACGAAGAAGCGACACTAGAAGTGGAGACATACATAGTTATCCCAACGGACATGAAAGAATTACAAGCTGAAGACGAAAATTTAAAAGAGCTGATTAAAGCAATAAAAGACGAGAATTACGGAAGTGCGTTATTGCAACGCAGAGCCAAAAATTACGAGATTAAAAATAATATTTTATTCAAACGCAACCCTAAATTAGACGGCGCGTCAGGATTATTAGTGATGCCTAAAGATTTAATCGGAGAAATCTTATACGCTAATCATAATGAACCATTAGCCGGACATTTAGGCTTTGCAAAAACGTACGACAGAATAAGAACACGATATTATTGGGATAATATGCTAAATGACGTCAGTAAATATGTAAAAGGATGCGCGGATTGTCAAGCAAGAAAAGGCGTAACAAACGTAAAGCCGGCGGGTATGCTACACCCGATACCGATCGGACAACCATTCGACAGAGTCGGAATTGACTTATTGGGGCCTTTTAGAAGAAGTAAGCGGGGAAAAACATTCGTAATAGTCGCAACAGAATACGCAACGCGCTGGGCAGAAACGCAAGCTTTACCCAGTGGCAAAGCCGAACCAGTGGCAAGATTCATCTTGGAAAGGATAATCTGTCGCCACGGTACGCCGCGTGTACTGTTAAGTGACAGAGGGAAAGTTTTTCAATCGCAGATGGTCACCGAACTATTGCGGTGCATGGGGTCTAATAGTCAATTCACGACAGCATACCATCCGCAAACCAACGGCTTAACCGAAAGGTTAAATAAAACCATCGCAAATATGTTATGCATGTATACAAACACAGCACAAAATGACTGGGACGAATATTTAGCCCACGTCACATTCGCTTATAATACGGCAAAACAAGACACGACTCAAATGTCACCGTTTAAATTAATTTACGGACGCGATCCGATATTACCTACGGAAGCTCAATTAAATGAGCCGATTGAGAATGAAGTAGTTATTAAAACTAGGGAACAATTAGTAGAGATTAGGGAACAGGCCAAAGAGCGTATACAAAATAAACAGTTAAAAGATAAAGGTCGTTATGACAAGAAACACAGGACGGTTGAGTATAAGATAGGAGATAAGGTCGGAGTTCGAAATCCAGAGAGACATGTAGGCAAATGCGACAAATTATTGTGTAAATGGTTCGGACCGTACGAAGTCATAGAGAAAAAATCGGACGTAACATACATAGTTAAAAAAGGGAAAGGAAATAAAGTTAAATTCGAAGCAGTTCACGTCGAACGCATGAAACCATATTTCGCGCAGTGGGAACCACGCAACGACAACGAACGATATCAGTTGCGTCCTAGAAAGGTCGTTGAACAAAACAAGGCGGCAGGACCGCATTTAGCCCAATAACAAAAAAAAAAAAAAAAAAAAAAGACACACACACACAAACACACACACGTAAATTAAACAAGTTTGAATTAAATAACATAAATTTATAAATAGAATAATACACACAGAAAATTACACATATATCTTAAATAAAACCGATAAAAAAAAAAAAAAAAAAAAAAATAATATATAAATAGATAAATATATATATATATATAGAGGCTAACCAAGAGAATTTGTGATGTAAACGAGTGATGTAAACGAGTGATGTTAAACGAGTGATGTTGAGCGTATGAACCAATACCAAATGACGATTATAAAAATCCATTAATAATTTTCTAGTGAGGAACAAGTGCAGAAGAGGTGGGAAGAGAAGGTGGTGACCACGCTGGGGCTCACCCAGTGGGTAATGGTTCGGGGGACCAGGATCCTGGCGGCGGCCCAGAACGAGACAGTGTGGGACGAAGTACGGGAGAACCTGGTGGAGCGGACCATTAGGCCACTGGTGAGGAGAGCAGCGGAAGACGTGCTGCTGATCACGGGTGACGAAGAGACATCGGCGAGAGGAAAGTTGGCCCGCTATGAGAAGATGGGCGTGGAGAGTAGGGTTGGCCTGGCGGATCTGCTGGTGTGTAACTTAGAGCTGCACACCACGGAGATCCTGATGGCCATGTCCCTAGCCACGTTGCAGGTGAGAGCGTTAAAAGAGCTCCCCTCTCCCGGCAATGACGCGGGGAGAGAGCGAGTGTCATATATCTTAGAAGCTCTCAACCGGGTAGCGGACCTGGACAGCCTCGAGGTGGCCAACGAAGGGCCGGAGGAGCAGCACGCCGCGCCTCAATTTGTGGTCACCATACCAAAGATGGAAACATGTAACGGGGTGGAGGACGATCCAAGCAGTGAGCTGGAGGACGGCGAATGGGAAGCGCTCGTTGCGGAGGACGTCTGGCCACAGAGGCCACCCACTCCCGTGAGCACAGGAATATCCTGGGCCGAGTCCATGGAGGACGAACAATGGATGGACGAGGTGGCCCAGGACATAGGGGCAATCACGGCATGCCAGGGGGCGAGAGTAGAAGAAGAACGCCTCCACTTGACGCAAGTGGAACAGCCACAAAACCAGGCCCACCTACAACGAAGGAAGAAGACGGCGTACCTGAATATGCAGGGCTTCCTAATAAACGGGGAGTTCTCTCCCAAGGAAGTGGCGCTCCTGATGGACGGAGGAGAGTGCATGCACCTCCTCCTACAGGAGCCCTTTCCGGAGAGAGTCGTTAATGGGAAGGGTCTGCAAAACATCAGGTACGCGAGACAGAACATCCACGGGTTGGCCTGGGGGGATGGCATGGTTAACCACAGCCGGGGAATAGCGCGACTCCTCATGAAGATGGCGAGGGTGGACAGGGTGTTCTTAAAAGAGAACATCAACTCGCCCATCTATCGGTTCCTGAAGCATCGCTTCAGGGGCGAGATAGCCTTTCTGCCACAAGAACCGGCATTTAGAGAGTCGCCCTCGCAGAGACAATGCGGGGCCCATCAAGGAACGGGACTGGCATGCGCCAGGGAAAGGGTATATGCCATGAGGCGTATGAAGAGGAAATTATAGGCCAAGGAAAGGGGAAAAATAAGTATCAAGGAGATGAGCCCACTTTTATCAGGGAAAATTGTTGACTGCGCAGGGAAGGGCGCACAATAAAACGGTAAAATGTGGACTAGATAATCAACGAATATAAAGAATAGAAGCAATATACAGCAAAAAAGCTCTCCTTGTCGTCCTCATAATTAAAACAAAAAAAGACGTGAGCAGAAAAAAGCATGAACAACCTTACCTCGGTGACCTCTGCTCATTATAATAGCATAAGGAAAGGCTACCGAAGTATGACAATTCAAGCAGACTCATTAAAAATTTTTTTTTTATTAAAATGGAAATCTTCGTCCCGGTAGGGAAATGTTGCAAATAAAATATCGGATTTAAGAACGTGGACCGTCCACTTCTTAAAAATAGAAAAGATGGGGACGGACTACGAACAGAAACCAAACAAATCAGCAGAATCAAAGTAGAATCCAAATTCTACCGACAGTAGAAAAGTGAGGCAACCACAGACAGAGAAAACTACAAAAAAAAAAAAAAAAAAAAAAAAATCATCATAAAAATAATAATAATAAAAAATATATATACATATATATACACGTACATACATACAGGATAATAATAAGAAGAGATGAAGCACTCAATACGTAAAATAAAGTTAAAATCCTCAAGATAAAGTTGAAAATATACTGTGTAGCGGCCTTATCAGAGCAGTCATCGTTCTAGCTGTTATAAAATACAGACAGAGCGACGGCTGCTACTGAGAAAACCACAACATATCCGAAAATATAAATAGATGTAAAATAGCGGAAGTCACCAGGGCGAAAGATATTCAAAGAACAACTAAATTTGAATATCGGCCGCACTGAAGATATCCGACTAATAATCATACAGCTAAAACCTGTAAGTAGAAAAAGGTAATAAAATATAAAATAGCCAAAAAAGCAAGTAGAAATATTAATCACGAACATTCTTACAATCGAGTAAAAAACATTGTGAGACGAAAAGAGATTGTTAAAAGGCAAGCATAAAAATTATTGGAAAAGCTATAATTTGTGCAAGACACAACGCGTTATAAACAATTACAAAGTAAAATAAAAATACACGACTCCGTCGGTTGTTAAAACATTGAAAATTAACAAACACGAAATAAATCTTAAAAAATAAATACGCGAAGAAAAAATTTTTTTTTTTACACGTTAAAATATTTTTAATTCTTTGTAGAGAAATAATGGTCATATCACCCCAAGCGACGAATAAATTATTAACGCTCATGAGAGCAACAATAAATTATAATTACAGATTTCTAATGATGGTGAGCTACGAAGTATCCACGCAGGAGATACCAGTTCAAGTGGTAGCAGGGGCGTACTGGAAGGATTTGCCGGAGGCAATCACCTACGAAGCAACGATTCCACTCACCTACGAAGCCGACTGGGTATCCAGAGAAGGTGGAGATAAAATAACAAGACCAGCAAGCAGTTGCAAGAACGATCAAATGAGGTGCAACGTCAGTGCAAAACTAAATGACATGGGAAACCTATACGACAAAACCTACAACCAAATAGACGAATCCTTGGATCCAAACTATTTCCTAGAAATCGAAGTTGAAAGCGCAATAAGACGAGACAAACGTTCTGCATCCAATCCCCAAGAATTATCCTTTGGATCCCTCATGGAAATCTACGGACATGAACCAACCAGAGAAGAAAAGAAGAATCAACGCAACAAGAGAGCGCTAGATTTTATTGGCGACGCCTTCAACTGGTGTTGTGGCGTCATGACAGAGACAAAAGTAAAACCGCTAGTAATGAACGAGAGATCACTCGAAAATACAGTAAGAATACTGAAAGCAGGAATGCACGCACAATACAAACACTTATCAGATATAAGTAGTAAATTCATAAAGTATGACAAAGAAGTGCAAGGAGCATTCACGGAACTAAATGATCACGTCAGAGAAATACGACAGTTAGCAGTAGAAATTAGAGGCGAAGTCACCGAGTTACAAAAATCAAAAGAAGAAACAATTGAACTATTATTAAACGACTTCGACAATTTAAAGAGAATTTTATATCTAACAAGATTAATGAGACAAAATGAAATATTACACGCCTGCAAACAAAGAAATATTCCAACAATATTATTGACACCAGCAATCTTAGCAGAAGATTTGGAGAGGTTGTCAACAAAATTAAATCAATATGGCCTGCAGTTAGCCATACCAGCAGAGGAATTGTCGCAATATTACAAACTACCAATTGTAGATTGCGGAATAAGCAAAGACAAAGTAGTAGTCCACGTAAAAATACCAGTAATTCAAGTACACAAAGAATGGAGGCTTGTGGAACTACTAACCACACCCTTCGCTTGGAAGAATGACACGTGCATTTTTATGCATGATGTAATGTATCTAGCAGTGAGCGATAAGGAAATGCGACCAATATCAGGAGCGGGCTTACATCAATGTAGACCATACCACGATAGACTATGTTATCTACCAAGGTTTTCATCGGACGCAGTGTACGGACCACAATGTGCCTTTAAAATGTATTCAGGCGCAACAGTCGAGGAAATTTCAAAAGAATGCGCATTTCGATGTTATAGAGCAACCTCAACGATAATATCGGAAGTGAGTTCTGACACATATGTGATTACACATCCGCAAAAGAATACCAAGATACGCTGTCCGAAGCAGATAAGAGAAATCGATGATATATATATAGGACAACCAGGAGCATTGCAAATTCAGTTACCTTGCAACTGCTCGTTGTACGTGAACGACGTTCAAACAATTCCAAGACGAATCCCATGTGGAGAAGATAGTGTTACACTTGGGATAATACACGTATTACCAGCAACCTGGTCGAATTTAAAATCATTCCGAATAAATCCGTTATTATCTGCAAATAAACCTACATACAATAACTTATCAGAATGTTTAAACCATAACTGGACAAATCAAATACCACATTTAAACCTTTCATCGATAAGTGGAACGTCAGACATCGATTGGTCCAGCATACAGAATACACCACTTGAGTGGCCATTACTAACATACCATAGAGATATATTACTTTATGTATGGAACGTAATAACAACAATCGCAGTACTATTGATACTGAAAAACAATGGACTGAGACAACTTGGGTTTATCCATGTAGCGAGAGCACAAACGATAAACGACGTGGATCTGCTAATATTAATCGAACTAAGCACACTTTTGGTCATTACGGCCGTAACATTAGCCTACCTCGCATGGAAACTGCAGCAAAAAATAAAGAAAGACGGAATACAGTGCGAAAAACTTGTACATTGCTTTAAGAAGAAAGAAAAAGGTTACGCAGTAACAGACATCGAACAAGGAGTCAGCTTTGGGTTGCTGACATTAGCCAGTGGAGAAAAAGTCCAGGTGAAGATAGAAAACTGCGGCGGTGTAGGACGGTCAAACCTAGGCACGGACACGTCAGAGACTCGGTTGTAAGCGGCAGCCGACCCCTCAGTCAATGGGATCTCGCTGGAAGGTGATCGAATTCCTCCAAACACCCCAGCGTAGGAATCCGTCGGCCCATTGATTGCTACAGAAGAAACAAAGGTTAGTAAACTCAGTTAGGGAGAAAAAATAAAATCAGTAATCGAATTAACGAAAAGTATAATAAATTCTTGTAATAAGTAAATAGTTCTTTGCAATTAGCCAAGCAAACTAATTATTCTTTAGACAATATGACCAGTAATATCTGATCAATATGAAAAGTCACATAAAGTCAACAAGTAAAATTTAGAAAAGCGTATTGACAAGCTGATTAAATTTTTTCAAAATAAATGAGATAGAACCACGATTAAATGAAAAAGTTAAAAATATTAAACTGAATAAAAATAAATAATAAATGAATTTATATACGAATATAAAAAGTTAAATTGAATAGAATCAAGACATTGATAACGAAATAATTATTACAAAGATATGCATAACGAAATATTGAATGAATAACATAAGGTTAAAAAACTCGAGGTTAGGGTCAGATTAGAATCACAACAACGGAAATATGATTAGCCATCCGGCCGGTATTAAAGGACAATCATAATAACGTTGAATAGGTCGAAGTTAAATAAAATAAATTTTATTATAAAAATAAATACACGAGTTAGGGAATGAAATAGGGAAATAATAAAGAATAATTAAATGTAAATTATAGGATATTGCGAAATCCTGAGAGTTGATATTGAAATAAAAGTAATTGAATAATAACGAAATAAATAAATAAAAATTGGTATTAATACCATTGTAGGGACTTTAGAGATAAATTTACATGGAGGTGTAGATTAAATTATTTAGCAGATGTTAAAGCAAAGAAACAAGATTAAAAGCAGGAAACAATTAAATAAATAAAAATTAAAAACAAACTAATTAAAAGAAAAAATGATTACAAATCATTAAAATTTAAAAACTAAATTGCTATGACAAAGGACCATTCTATGGATAAAAATTAACAAAAAAGAATAATAATATTATAAAACAAAACAAAACAAAAAAAAAATATATATATATATATATATATATATAAATAAATAATAAATAATAAATAAAAATAAACAAATATTCACATATTGATAAACAATATTTTAAAATTAGAATAATAAAATATTAAAGGAAATATATTAATCAATAGAATTAATTAAATATTATATATCTGGAATAATAGTCAATAAGAATTAATTATAAGTTGTAGGAACAACACTCGTTGCATTAATTAAATGCATAAATAAAATAAAGTACAATAATTTTATCAATCAAGTATAATAATCTTATCAATAATTTTAAACACGCAACAAGCAATTAAGTTACAATTATAATTAGAGACAAACATTTATTAATGTTAGCATAATATAAGGGAACAAATAGAATAGGAAACAATTATGTTAATTAATCAAGCAATGTATTGCATAAAGTAATAATAAACAAGACAGGAGCCAAATACTATAGGGAAACATAGAAATAAGAAATTATAAAAGAAAATACAATAAACACTAGAATTGTAAGCAGTGGTAAATAACATTTACTCAAGGCAAGAGCCATCATATCATATTATCTTTATATTATATTATTTTATATTATATTTGTTTTCGCAAGTTCTAAAATGCTTTATATTATATAATCATAAACTATATTAATTTTTATAATAATTTTCTTATTTTTGAAACATATTTGAAATATTGTAACCATATTTATAGACCGCTTGTTTTAATATTCAAGTACGGGATTAACCAGTGAAAAATAAATTTTCACATAGAGGCATTAAAAGAAATTAATCAAACTAATAATAAAATACAAAAAAAAAAAAAAACAAACTTGAATTATAAAACAAAAATAGTATAAGGGCATAAAAATAAATGCACCAAATAAATTGTTAACAAAATAAAAAGATAACAGAAATTAAATAAGCGAGAAAAATTTGTTTCTCTTTCAATTCATGCATTCTTGGTAGAAAAAGTTTTTTTTAAATGAATGAAAGAAAAAACATTAGAGAACGATAACGTAAATAGTTAAATAAGGTCAGGGAGAACCCAAATAATAACAAATAACCTTTTTTAATTTCTGTAGTCCTAGTACGAAGTGGTTAAAATGGACCACAAAATAAATAATGTAAACCGCAATGTAAACCACAAAGCGAGCCACAAAAATCACAGATTGTGGTCGGCGCTGATTATAATAATGATGTGGTTAAACCATGAGAGTTTAGGAGAAATTGAGGTCAATACGGGGGCATATTTTCAAAATCTGCCTTATGCAGTATCGTACGAAGCGGCTTTACCACTTTTGTTCGATATACCCTTGATTAATGAGGAAACAAAGCTAGCAATCACAAGTTGCTTTAATAAAGCATGTCAGGGAAATAATGATTGTATGGCCATCGGTAATAGAATGACCGCGATAATTAAAGGAATAGGTGAATATAGTCCAACTAAGACAAATATCTTAGCTAATGATGGAGATAGCATAGGTTGGGATTTTCACATAGCATCAAGAAATCATGTTAAAAGACTTTTTACAACAAATAGGGAAGTCGAAATATTTAAAGACAAAATTAAAAATTTTCCTTATAAAATTGAAATAAATAATCTAGGAATAGTAAGAGATAACTCGTACACACAATGCATACCGTCATATATTTACATTTTAAGTCAAATTGTGACTGAAATGAGTATATTAGCAGCAAGTTTAATAAGTGCGTGTCATGCAAGACACCTATCACCGGAAATTTTAAATATTAATACATTAGACGAAGCATTAAAATCATTTGAAGTAAAAATAAATAAAAAAGGATATAAGCTAGCTATTACAAACGCAGCTGAATACTATGGATTACCATTATCAGACTGTATGTTTACTAAAGATAGAGCACTTGTGGGAATTCATATCCCAATAATACGAAGCAATATTGAAAAAATTGAACTTAAAAGACTAATACCAACACCTCTCGCGTGGGAAGGGAAGACATGCTATCTGGGCACAGAAAGCATCGACATTGCTATAGTTTCATTTAAAAATGAACAAAATATAGAAATATTCTCACCTAGATGTGACCCACATCGCGATCGGCTATGTGCGTTGTCAAAGACGTACGATAATAAGGCCATTACATCAGCATGCGCAAAATTCCTTCTCATGGGCGGAACGGTGAATGAATTAGCTCAATTTTGTCCAATCTCGTGCCAATCAAAAGTTCAGCGAGCTACGCTTATAACTCCACTCAGTCAAAATACATTCCTATTAACACATGTTAAAAATGAATTGATTTTAAATTTTGGTGATAGTCAAAAATATTTAGATTATGAAAAAGGATTCGGGGCGTTGTGGGTACAGTTACCTTGCGACTATTCAATAGAATTCAAAGATAAAACAATATTAAAACCATCATTTCCGTGTTTAAACAAAACAATTACGTTCATAATGAAACAAATAATTCCAGCCGCATGGGCTAACTTAAAAACACAAATATTGCCACCGTACGACGAAAATCGTTATCCAACGTTTAACAGTTTAAAAGAATGCTTAAACAAAGCAGCAGTCGCTTCACAAAATAACTGGGTTGACAGATTACTCCTAATATCGCCATGGTTACCAATTTTAATAATCATAATATTTTTGATATATATGCATGTAAATTGTAATTATACTAGAGGTACTTACATTGAGGCAGTAGCGCAGCGAATGTTCAGACATCCTGAACCAGCACCCAGGATAGTTGAATACAATTTGCCACAAACCCCGCAAATTGAGCAAACTGAGTTAGCATCAAGATCCATACCCCTAAACACTTCAAGGGCAAGATTGGCGTCAACATCAAGGAGTCCCGAACTCAATTACATGACCCCAATCAACGTTAGCCCAGAACCCCAAAACACAAGAACCCTACGAAGGCCCCTACCCCAACCATACTCAAACGTTAACCAATTCGGGAGACCAGAGAACGAGTACAATGAAGTGATGGATCACAGCCAATATATAGCCATGGAGCGCGTGAACCGACCATAGCTGATAGCATAATCACGAACAAACTATACAACCTACTTCCGTATTTTGGCAACTAAACAAGAAGCTGCGAAAAGAAATTTTTTTTTCTTTTCACCCGCACCCAACATTTTGTCAGGGTCGACAAAATTTTTCATGGAGGGGGGTAGTGTCACGACCGTGCCACGCTAGGGCCACACCTAGACCATACACAGATACGATTCCCAAACTAGTTGAACCTCCGGTCTAGATACAGATAGGATCTAATGAATAATAACAATTACCTAAAAACTATCTAACTACAGATCACCCTCCGAGACGAGCATCCGGTGGTCCTAATGAATAATAACAATTACCTAAAAACTATCTAACTACAGATCACCCTCCGAGACGAGTATCCGGTAGGCCTAACAAACAATAGCGTTCACACCACAAAACCACACCCGGGATATCCAAATGATATATAAGAGACCGGGAGGAGACAAGCTGGACAGTCTTTCTCATAGTCTTCCCAGACTACGTTGTAAACTTATTTCAAACTCAAAACGATAGATTCAGTGTAAATCATGTGCCCATTAAACGCAATGCTGTAAGTAACTTTGTTCAATAAAACACTAAACTCAAACGTATAAATGTATAACTGTGTTATGAATTGGTAAACACCTTTCACATCCTTTCGTGCTTGACTCCTGATATGATACAAACCCTGCAGGAGTTACAGTCTTGGCTGGTACCTCAAATCATTTAATAAAATAAAGTCACAGCCAACCCCCAGCCGTGACAATATTATCGCTAGTGAATGCAGCTTTAAAGAGTCTGTTGTATGTTCTCTTATATGATGCGGGAACAAAATTTACGTATCTTAATAAAAGATTGGAAAACATATTTGATACGCCAGCGTACACTATTGAATATCCTAGTATTTTGAGTGAAAATAAAATGGTGAAGAATACAGGCAATATAGAAATTGTTCTGGAACGAATTGTCAGTTTACATGGACGTTTAAACATACACTATAGTGACATAAATCACATATTTCACCTATGTTTATTATTAAGCTTTTCTATATCTTTTACCGCTGCAGTTGGAAACTATTATTATTTGATTGTTGACCTTATAGCATTTAATATTGACATTTACGCACAAATAACCATAATATGCTGGACTTCTTATAACATGATTAGTTTGTTACTATTAGTATACAATATCAATAAAGTTACTTTTCAGGTAAGAATGCACTGAAAATATCTGCACAGTATTTTTTACACGTACTAGTAATATAAAATCAATTATTTAAAATACTCAAGGAAAGATTATTGTTAATTAAACCATGTTTTGTAAAATTAAATGTCTACATTTTTGGTATTTACGCACATATTTTATAATAGTATTTTATTTGCCCAGATACATAAATCAATTCAAATTATGGATGAGATTCGACACCATGAGCTTTGTTGTGAAGAAATTACAGATGTGGTAACGATTATTATTTGTTTATAATAATATGTAATTAAATGTGTATAATTACAATTTATTTTACAGATAGCATACCATGTGTTGCGACTTGAACATCAAAAACATATATTTACTGCATGTGGATTGTTTTCTATAGATAGTACACTATTATATGCCGTGAGTAAATTAAATACTTAAAGAAAATTAAAAGATTTGCATTTTTATTTGGCTGCAGGTATAACTACATACATAATAATTTTATATCAGTTTAAAGATATGTAGTTAATTGTAATTTGGATTGAGTGAATACGAATAAAACCCTTGCCATATATTATTATTATATATAATATATATTATTATTATTATACAGAAAATATGTCTAGTCAAAAGTTGCATTGCTCGGTGTACCGATTCTTGTTTTTAAGATTTAATAAAAATCATATATTCATCACAAAATAGCATTAAACTAAATTAATCCAGTGTTTTCACTTTCTTATACGCAGTATTAGTAAGTATAGTAATCATGAAAAATTTCGATCTCGAGATTTTGACGGAAATATACGTTTTGACCTTCGTTGAATCGTTTCCGACTATTTTTGGAATAACTTCCGTTTGTGTCTGTGTGTGTGCCTGCGTGCGTGTCTGTCTGTGTGTGTTTGTGTGTGTGTGTGTGTATGTTCTCTACAACCCAAACATTTGAAGCTAAAATTATGAAACATTAAACTTAAGATTGGCATATGCCTGAGGTGTGCACTTCCTACTTTTGAAAAATATATTTAAAGCGGTAGTGCCTGTTTACTCATTTAATTTTTGCAGTTTCTGCAATAACTCAATAATGGTTACAGATACAGAAAAATTTTATAAGCAAATATTAAAGGTATTTATACTTCGCAGAATTTCTGTTTAAATTTTTCAAAAAGAGTCTTGGTTTCAAAATAAGGTCTATTTAAATTTTTTCTTATTATATTTATTTATACATAAATCATATCATCTGCGCCTGTCAATTGTTTAACAAAATAGACTTAAATTTCAAATACGTATAAGAAAGTTCGGTGCATGACACTATAGATGTTTTAAAATATAGGTAAGATAATAAAAAAAAAATTTTAAAGGAAATTTTACGCATATATACATATTTATATATATATATATATATATATATATATATATATATAAATAAATATATATATATATATATATATATATATATATATATATATATATCTCCAGTTCAATACCGCCAGAAGAGTAAATTATGTAATTTCGGAGTAGTAGGAAGTAAAGTAATGGTGTTGTTTAATTAGTCGTATAATTAATTAACTCTAAGAGGTATGTATCTATCGTCGTGCTCTTTTATAGGCCACTGGGGCAAAAGGTATCTGCTTCAAGTTTTGATATAATATTATAGAGTAAGAGTTTCCCAAGTGTGCTATTGAATTACACAAGGTCTTCGGATTTTGTTCAAAATTCATATTTAGGTAGATCTAATGAATAAAAATTAGGTTCTGAAAATATTTTGGAAAAAAAATATTTAATTTTTGAGTTATAAGCTATTGAATATTTTTGAGTTAATCAATTAAATAATTAATATCTCAGATATTAGTTGATAGAAATTTATGAAATTTTGACAAAATGTAGCTAATAGTTAGACCTATCTAAATATATTTAAAAAAAATTAATTTACGTTTAATTTATATATGAAAAATTAAGTTTTTAATAAGCAAATTAATTTTTCTTCTTGTTCTCCATGTGATACATGAATTTTAATTTATCCACAAGATTGTAAAAGTCTTCTTCTTCAAAATGGAAAAATAAAATTTATGGGGCCGGAATTAGTAACCGAGTTATAGTAACTCTCGCGAGTCACTAACGTCTAGGCGCAAGGAAACTACCGCGCGCGCTGTATATGTTATTCAAGTGTTTGGGGTTCAAAGGATTGTGATATAAGCAAATATGATATGTTTATTGAAATCAGCAAATAAATTAATAATTGCAATTTAATAATTAGGTACTTTATACATTTATTTGTTATAATTAAGACTGTTAAGGATATCCTTAAAAGATGCTGATACATACCGTACACAAAAAAATTATACTTTGAGATAACTTAGAATTTTGTTAGATATGGCGTTTTTGCACTGTAATTTATATATTGTTAGGTGCCATATTTGCGCATTCTACTAATATTTTTGAATAACAAGTTTTTAACACAAGAATCTATTTATAGACTTTTTTAATAGCAATTACCAGAATAGTAAAACAAAAAATATGGCGAGTGGTACAAATAACTAAGAACAAATGTTGAAATAAAAAGTTTGTAGAACTTTTACAATTATGTTTTGCTTGCACAAATCGAGAAGATGTTCTTTATTCCTTTCTTTTAAAGTAGGTGGCGTGTCATAAGCATTGGTTAGGGTAGTATCTTTCAAACTTTGAGTGCGTCGTGAAGATAAATCAATTTCTTTGTATTCGTCATCAAAATTTTCTTTGTAAAATATTTTGTTAGGACCTTTCTTCTCAACTTTGAATACATGGATTTCGTTCCATATCACCTTTTCGTTTTTAGAATTCTTGGTAAATTTTGATCCGAATTTGTTTGCAATTTCTTTGAAGTAAAAAAATTCTTCGGTAGCCAGCTCTTTAACTTCGTAGGGTTTTCCTTCTTTAATGGCGGTTCTTATTAATGGGGGTCATTGAGAAGGAACAAAAATTGGTCCACTTTTTAATGCTCTCTTTATTTGGGTTTCGTTTACAGAATGCATTGAGTCTCCTTTTTTTGGGTATGACCCACAGTCAGGAATTTATGTACAATGTTGTTTACTTCGGTGTTACACAATGCGTATAGGTACAACGAAACAACTATTGTATTTTTGTTTTGTCCTACGCAATTATTGGAACTAACAATTATATCTGTATTCGGGGGTAAACTGGAAAAATAACTGAAGAGGCACGTTGCTATCGCATTAGCTCCTCGGGAGGCAATAGCTTCGTGCCAAATATAGCATGTACCACGCTTAGTTGCAATTTTAAAAATTGTAAAGTTAAGGCAATTTAAACGGTACTTGTAGTAAAGAGCTGAAACGTCGCCTCACGGTGTTGGTAATACTGCTTGTAGGTCAAAAAGCGCCACAATAACATTTTGTTTATCCTTAGCGCGGCTTCTTATTTTATTTTCAATATGGCGATCATAGTTTTCTTGGCTTTTTGCTTTTTCCTCTGGGTTCGAGTTTTTATATGTTTCGCAAATGGATCACTGATCTATTTTAGGTTGATAAAAAGAGATGTTAAACTCTCTGTTTAATATGGTTTCGTAGGTGCATCTTTTAGCAAATAGCAAATTTTGTTCTTCCTGTTCTTGATTGTAGTATCTGAATATTTGAGCCAGAGTTAGAGATCCATCTATAAATTTCCTTGTTGTATTTGCTCTAAGATAATGTTACTCGGTAGCAGGAAAACTATTAATTAGGTCTCTTACTGAATTTTTTATACCGTCTGCTAGTGTCTTGTGTCTCTTGTGGTTACCCCTTTCATCCCTTCTTACTATACTGCGTTATTTAGCTTCAGTTCAAGTTGTTCTTACAAACCTATCTCCTACATTTAACGTGTTCATAAAAAATAATTTACAAACTCTCCTTTTCTCTCCATTTATAATAAATAAAATAGCCAATATTTTCGCCTCTTGTACTTCATTCAGTTACTCGTCTGTATTTAGGCTGTACAAATTCCATGTGAGAAGCAACCAATTGCCTCTGAAGAATATTGTCACATAATCCCCAACAGTTACTAAATATAGCTTCACGCATTGCTTTCTCAATTGTAAAACATTTAAATCTGCCTTTACATGAAACTTTCATTTTTTTTCAGCTGTACTTGTCTCTTTCATTCGGAAATGTAGCTTTTGCCACTACTAACTTTTTTTTTCATTCTATTTCCCTTCCATGTTTAAGGTCTTCGTAATCATTTGCGGCTGTTGATTTTATTCTCTGGCATTACATTATCTTCTTTGTATTTCTGCATCCTTTTGTTCCAGTATCTCGTTTAGCTCTTCTTGCTCGTTTAGGTTATCTTCCCCGTCAGCTTCATTTTCTTTAGGATTGCCTTCATTTTCTTTGTTTTGAATACTTATTTTATTAATGTTGTTGTCAGTATCTTTATTATTTTGAGTTTTGTTGTTAGAGCAATGGTATTCTTGATCGATACTGTCGATGCTACTTGTGAGACCTGTTTTATTGAAATAAACTTACCTCACTAGTTAAAGGATTAATTGCAGAAAATGTTCAATATTCGTCTTTTTTCTTGAGCTATAACGCTCGCTGAACTGTTAACTTTTACCTTGCACTCATTTTTAAAACATTACTTCCGTATTTTTAAGCAATATCTAATTAACACCGCGTTAACTGATAATCCAACTACTAGTTTTTGAGGTTTTATCTATGATTACAGCGAAAACACTTCGGTGCAATAGGTCCACAACTAACATTTATGGCGGTTGATCAAAGCGAGTTCAGTGTAATACCGCCGTGTGTGTAGTTGTGGCTATATAGCAAAGAATGCTAAGTTGGATTTCATAGAGCCATATCTCCATATATGGATTTTTTTAAAAACTTGTGGCTGTATTACATTTCAAAGTCCAACATGGTTAGACTGAAATATCATGTTCCAATCTCAAAAACCGAGACTCCACTGAACAGCGACAAAATAGTAATGCGCGAGCAAAGAAATTTAGAAAACAGAGATACTGCTTCCTTCGCCATGATTATTAATTAAGAGTGTGTGGCAATTGATAATTTTTGATAAAAGGCTGTAGTTTTTTGTTATACTAATACAGTTGTAATAGTAAAACTGTTAAAACAATAAGTGTTATATAATCAAGACATGTGTACTATTGTTAAAAAACCCGCTGATCACGCATATATATATGTATATATATATATATATATATATATATATATATATATATATATATATATATATATATATATATATATGTATGTATATATGTATTTTTTTTTTTTTTTGAGATTGGAACATGAGCGACTCGTGGATCCCACAACTCGGCCCTCCTTGACGATTGTTTCGACCTCGGATCTTTCGTGGTAGGCTGATGGTATAGGTGATTCTTCGTTTTCGGATCCTCGGTTTCGTTCGTAAGTTTTTGCAATTCTTCGAACTCGCTGTTGTTTTCAGTCGGAGACGATGGCTTCATGAAGTCAGCGGCAGTGGAAGTGTCTTTAAGACTGTCGTGGGTACCGATCTTCTCAAAATCATAGCGGTCATGATTGTTGATCGCGGTGACCTCTTATGGACCTAGAAATTTAGGCTGAAGCTTCCCTTGATTCGAGTATTGTGTCCGTTTAATGGCTACTTAATTTCCGATTTTAAATTCTTTTGGTAACTTCCTTTTCTTGTTGTAGCTTCTTATATTTTCTTCTTGAATTTTCTGTAATTCTCTGTTTTGCCTTAATTCTTAATTTTTCCCTTTCATCTTGAAAACTTTTTAAATATTCTTCTTGTATGATTTATTGTAGCTTTATGTCTTTGGGTGTTCTGAAGTTCACTCCGAACAATAGTTCCGCTAGTGTAGTTTGGATAGCCCTCTGCTAAGTTTTGTTTAATGCCAGCTGTACTTTGTTGGTATGTTCTTGCGTCAGTGATAATTTTGTAAATATTGGTATAATGATACGATTGATTCGTTCAACTTGTCCATTCGCTCTAGCAATACCAGTAGTAATATGTTCTAACTGAATATTTTCGTCTTGGCAAAAATCTTTAAAATAATCGGAAGTAAACGTGGACCTGTGTCTGGGTTTCCAAATATTTTCTTCTGTGAATTCATCTTATCGATGACTTCTTTTGACGTTAGCGTTTTCGTATAGTTCCAGACGGATTTAGTTAAACCGTCAACAACAACTGAGAGGTACTTAACATTAATTGTTGTAACAAGTGTACCCAGATCGGCTAAATGATAAGTTTTAAGCGGCAGATCTACTTTACTGAATGGGGTAACATCTCTTCTGCTCTTCCATTTTTTCTTTCTGATAGAATGCATGGGATACAGTTTCGTATAGAGCCTTCTATTTTTTCGTGTAATTTCGGAATCCAAAATTCTCGTTATATAATATCTTCGATTTTTCGGAGAGAAAAATGATCGTTTTCTTCATGCGATGCTTTGATAATGGAATTCAGGATTTTTGCGGGAATTACCAGCAATTGATTTTCTTGGACAGATTTATAGAGTAATCCGTTCTTCATTAAATAATCTTCGGTTTCGTGTTCGTTTAGTAGCAGTTTCATAATTTTTTTTTAAATGTTCATCTTCATTCTGTGCAAGCGCTAGTTTTTCAAAAAATTCATTTCTCACTACTACCATTGCGGCGCACAGTGGTTCAATCGCTCAAATCCCTGGCCAAAAATCAGCGAGTGACAATATCAAAACAAAAATTGGTAAATTTACGTATTTTAGGACTCTTATGTCGAATCAGTAATCAGAAGTTCAAAATTCAAAATGGTGAATACAAAATGGCAGTTTTTTTTTGAAAAAAATTAGTGGTTTAAAAATACACAAATCTCGTATATATATTTTAAGTCTCTATAATCGAATCTGCCATTAAAATTTCAAAATTCAAAATAGCGGACATAAAATGGCGGTTTTTGTGGTTCTAAAAGTTCAAAGGTTTCAAAATATACAACTATTGTATATTTTATAAGTCTCTAGATTCGAATCTGTCATCAGAATTTCATATTAAAAAATGGCGAATTCAAATTGGTGGTTTTTAGGTACAAAAGTGCAATAGTTTCAAAAATATCGTATATTTATCTTAATGCAAAAACATGTTTAAGATTAAAAGTTATGTACAGAGCTCGGTAATGACCCAAGCAGTCAATACACTATAAAAAAATTTATATAAATTCAGTGTCCTTCACAAATTCGTCGTAAACATCATCATTTTCAGCACATGCAGGTTCATTTTCATTGTTTGTATGTAGTAACAAACGAAACACTTCAGGTGGAAAGACCTCTTTTTTATCATTTTAAATTTGCGCATACTCGTTATTAGTGGATCAAAAGAAGCTAATAATCTGTAAAATACATCGGTCATGTTGTTAATACGAGAGTTTTTTCGGGAAAACCTTTCACGAAAACGTGTAACGAAGCAATATTTGTGAACACAAATATTTCTTCGTCACAAGGTCACGCGCTCGACGCGCGAGCCCCACTGCTGGCCGGCCTAGCGTGAACCGTACGAGTGTACAGGTGCGCGCAGTATACAGAGTGGGGACCGCGCCCCGAGTAAGGACGCTAAGTATATAACCAGGCCCGGGTCAACGAAATAGACATTCGAATGCCTACCTGGGAACAGGAAACCAATCCGAGAGCACCGAAACCCAGTATACCGTCGGTAAGAACAGCGCTACAATCTATTATTTAAATATCATATAGTTGTCGATCAGTTTATTTCTTTGTTTGTTTCATTTAGTATCTCGTGATACTTAAATGTCCGGGTTTATTGTCGCTGCGTCTGCGCTATAAAGACGAAGTAGTTTAATTCTTTGTTTGTTTCATTTGGTATCTCGTGATACTCAAATGTCCGGGTTTATTGTCGCTGCGTCTGCGCTATATATTCACCCCGGCAGGAACTCCATCAAATATATATAAATCTCCGCCCCGAATACAGGCAATACATCCGACAGAGAGATTTCGCTAACGTAAGAGAGCTAGTAACGGAGATAGACGAGAACGAGCGACTACAGGCGGAAATGCCCCAAACCCAGGTCGGACCAAGCAACGCCAGGCCCAACCCAACGAATCCGCCCCCGTACCCTAAAAATCCCGAAGTATGTTGGCATTGTGGAGAAGGAGGACATTACCAGTAGCATTGCCGAAACAAACGAATTTTGTTCTGTTCACGCTGTGGTAGGCGCGACATATTGTCGCGGGATTGCCCTTGCGGCAAGCGTTCGGAAAACGAACCTCGGGAGGGGCCATAAAGGAGCCCACCTCGACCGCCGTCCACGGGCTCCAATTAAACCCCGCAAAAACCTCGCCTACCCCACGGAGGCGGGCAGCATGCCGGGAACCAAACAACCAGCTGTTCATTTCCGTATTAATTCAGGGAAAACCAGAACGGGGTCCACCCTCTCCTACATCAATGCAGATGTGGCCGATGCCTGCCGAAACCGCCACCTCTCGTTCAGAAAGCCCCCCTACGCAACCGCCCGACTGGCAAATGGAGACCTAGCGGAGATAGCTAGTGAATGCACCTCGGAGTGCACAATACAGGGCAGACGGCGCCAGGTCAAACTAACGACTATGGCCACTCTGTCAACCAGGGTACTATTGAGGATGAACATTATCCGCCAATTCCGGTTGCTCATCGATAGCGCGGCCAACATGATAACATGCCAGCTGCCGCACCCGCCACCTCTAAATCACGCCACTACCGAACCTCATTCAAACAGTGGTCCAGGAAAAGGTAGCCAAATTTCCAACGGCACCTGGAACCACCCCCTTATTGGAACATCGGATTAGACTCACCGATACCACCTTTTTCAAACAACGATACCAGAATCGGAATCCGAAGATGCAAGCAATAATCAACGATGAGGCGGATATAATGCTCGCCGACGGAATAATCGAACCCTCCAATAGCGCGTGGAGCTCCCCCACCGTCATCGTGAGAAAAAAGGACGGACGGGCACGTTTCTGCATAGCCTTCTGGCAGCTAAACAGGGTATCAGCCAAGGATGCGTATCCGTTACCCAGGATCAATACCATCTTGGAACAACTGCGGAAAGCCAAATATTTCTGTACCCTCGAGCTGAAAGCAGGTTACTGGCAGGTTAAACTAAACCCCGAAAGTAAGCCTCTCACGGCCTTCACCGTACCAGGGCGAGGACTGTACCAGTTTCAGGTCATGCCCTTCGGTTTAAACTCGGCCCCAGCGACGTTTCAACGATTACTAGACCAAGTAATCGGACCGGACATGGCCCCGCATGCGTACGCCTATCTTGACGACATCGTGGTCGCAAGCCCATCCCTCGCCGCACATGCCAGGCACTTATGAGAAGTCTTCCAACGACTAAGGCGGGCCAACCTACACGTCAACCTGGAAAAATGCCACTTTGGCTGCGAGCGGATCCGTTACTTGGGCCACATCATCACCGCCGATGGCATCCAGACCGACCCCGACAAGGTCGAGGCCATCCGAGAAATACCAGCACCGACCAAGGTTCGGGCACTGAGGCAATTTTTAGGAGCAGCCTCTTGGTACAGACGCTTCATACCTGGGTTTTCGACGCTCGCCTCACCTCTGACCAGGTTGCTACAGAAAAACCACCACTGGCAGTGGACCGAGGCCCAACAGAAAGCGTTCGAAACACTAAAGACCCGATTAACCGAAGCACCCGTTCTCGCGTGCCCCGATTTCTCCCAGCCGTTTGAACTACAAACAGATGCGTCCGACACCGGGCTGGGGGCAATACTGGTGCAAAACCACTCCGATGGCAATCATGTAATAGCCTACGCCAGCCGCACACTCACCCGACCCGAGAGAAATTATTCCACAACCGAGAAGGAATGCCTAGCAATCGTATGGGGGGTTCAAAAAATGCGACCATACTTGGAAGGGTATACATTCCAAGACGTCACCGACCACCAGTCCCTACGGTGGCTACACTCCATCCAAAATCCGTCAGGACGAATAGCCCGCAGGGCCATATTTCTCCAACAGTTCGACTTCGAGATCAAGTATCAACGGGGAGCATTGAACCAAGGGGCAGACGCTCTCTCCCGCGAACCACGACCAAGCGACCCGACACTGGCAACACAGGAAATATGCACAATCGCAAAAACCAACGGCTGGTACACCCGGCAACTGACCGCAGTAAAAACCGACCCAGAATCATACCCAGACTTCCAAATTTGCGAAGGCCGGGTTAGCCGGAGATTTTGGGACAACAGCGATCTCACCGAACACGAGCCCGGACGCGAATGGAAATGGTGCGTCCCCGAAGAGGAACGGGCTCAAGTGCTCCGAGAGAACCACGACCAACTGGAAGCCGGGCACATGGGTATAGCCAAAACCGCCACCCGGATGTGCGGAAGTGTCGGACTTGTCAACTATACAAGCCGAGACAAACGGCAACTCCGGGACAAATGGGACCTCCGCGAAGAAGCGGCCCCTGGGAAGTAGTATTATTATGGGACCCCCACTGTGCTCTACAAAGGGGCACAAATACCTGGTGGTCTTCCAAGATCGACTCATAAAATGGGTAGAGTGCCGAGCTCTACGCAGCGCTACCGGCGCCACCATCTGCAAGGCACTCCGGGAACTCGTGATACTTCGGCACGGTTGTCCGCAAACCTTAATCACGGACAATGGAACAGAGTTTAAAAACCGCCTCCTGAAGGACCAATTAGCGGCTATGGGGATAAAACAATATTTCAATATACGCCTCAAGCGAACCCCGTGGAACGTGTCAACCGGGTGCTGAAACCTATGCTCGCTCAATTATGCGACCAGAAGCACCATCTCTGGGACCAATATATCCCCGAACTAACGTTTGCAATAAACACTGGGAGGCACGCGTTACCGGGATATACTCCGGCGTATTTAAACTACGGGCGGGAACTGCGAATGCAAAGCGCAATAATACCGAGGTCCGACCCAGAGGAAGATGTCGGGGGAGAACACCCAGAGATACCGGAAGAACTGCTACAGCGGCTCAAACAATTAAAAGATGCCGAAGAACTAGCGCAAGTGCACCTGGGACGAGCCGCCACCAAGAAGGCGCACCATTACAATTTACGACGCCGAGACACGCAGCTCAACGTGGGAGACACGGTATTTCGACGAGAAAAACCACTATCCTCTGCGGCGCAAGGGTACGCTGCAAAACTGGCACCTCGATACTCCGGACCCTGGACAGTAACCAGGAAACTGTCCCCCCGAGTGTATGATCTGAAGGGCCCGCACAACAAGCAACTGCGGAGGATACATATCAAAGACCTGCAACCTGCACACTAATCACGAACGCTCTCTCCCCGCCTGTTTCAGATAATGAACAACATCCCCGAAAGGACCCCACCGAGGCCGCCCGGGAAGCCGAAGAACCAGGGCACATTTCTGGCCCTGTTTGGTCCAGAGACGCCGGAACCCAATTCGCCACGGCCACTTTGCCGGGTAACCCTGGTGCCCAAGCTGATTTCCCCCCTGCCAGCAACAACACCCCACCGGACCTGAAAGGTCATCCAGGTATCGCCGCTAGGAACCCCCCTAGGGGACCCAAGGCGACCACCCGCTCTACACAATGAGCTCCTGGAGCTCTACGCATCGCCATTCTCCACCACGCCGGACCACCCGGTGACCCCCGGGAAAACCATAGGCAAAGGCCCATAAAGGTTACCCTGCGCCCCCGTGCTGCACGAGTCCGAACCTCCGGCGCGTCACCCGCCACAGGAAACAACCTCGGTACCGGAAAGACCCACCCCCCAAGCAGTCCTGGCCCCCACAGCAGCGGACCCTGACCACTGCTACGTAAGGCTACCACTAGCCGCCCTACGCCCCGCACACCACAGCCCCGGGTGCCGACACCGCGCACGGCTCATCCTACCAAATGGACGACCCCACTGGCTCGCCGTACCCCCGAACTATGCCCCCCCCCCAAAAACAAATAAAAGTGCAGTGAAGTGTCCAGGACTATGAACAGAGCCAGAAGTAGGACGTTAGAGACGAAAGTTACCGTTAATGATTAATATTAAGTGGTTAGAATTAAGTTAGTTTAGGATTATTATTTTAGTATTATTATTTTTGTATTATTTTTTTTGGATTATTATTTTTTATTTTTTTGGGATGTATATTTAGTTATTAGAGAGTAAGGAATGGAAAAGGGTGTACCATGCTTGAAAACAACCACGAAGTAAGGAGAGGATGTAACGAAACAATATTTGTGAACACAAATATTGCTTCGTCACAAGGTCACGCGCTCGACGCGCGAGCCCCACTGCTGGCCGGCCTAGCGAGAACCGTACGAGTGTACAGGTGCGCGCAGTATACAGAGTGGGGACCGCGCCCCGAGTAAGGACGCTAAGTATATAACCAGGCCCAGCTCAACGAAATAGACATTCGAATGCCTACCTGGGAACAGGAAACCAATCCGAGAGCACCGAAACCCAGTATACCGTCGGTAAGAACAGCGCTACAATCTATTATTTAAATGTCATATAGTTGTCGATCAGTTTATTTCTTTGTTTGTTTCATTTGGTATCTCGTGATACTCAAATGTCCGGGTTTATTGTCACTGCGTCTGCGCTATAAAGACGAAGTAGTTTAATTCATTGTTTGTTTCATTTGGTATCTCGTGATACTCAAATGTCCGGGTTTATTGTCGCTGCGTCTGCGCTATAAAGACGAAGTAGTTTAATTCTTTGTTAGGTCTTTGTTTCGCGCTTCTTGAGATTTAAAAAATATACATAACTATTAATTTTATCGTAAGAAAGTGTTGTATTACTTGAATGTTCCGAATTTAAAAATATTAATATTTCTTACAGTAAGGATTATTCTATATTATTAGTAATAATACATTTTCAAGAACCGCTACAAATATAAAAATAGGGTCATACTGCCAAAATATTAAGTCAGGTAGACTAGTTCAGCATCATAATTCTAAGAACTAAGATAAGAATGCTTAACTAGGCGTGTTTGAGTCATTCCGAAGCGTGCGTGAAATTGCGAAAAGTTCCGTATCAGGCAGACTTGCGCCTAGTTGCACTTGTATAAAAAATAAACTAAATAAGAGCCTGGGACCTAGTGGGACTTTTACTATATTCATACTTTTAGAAAAGGCGCTTCGAAAAACATGAATATTTTTTATACATAAATTTCATAGCTTAAAAAACAGAAAAATAATATGCTTACTTTCAGAATTCACCTCCATTTTTTAGAACTTAAATACAATACTCACAAAAGAAGTTAGACGAATTTGAACACGAGCGATATTACAGTATATAAGAAGAGCGGTGCGCTATGCTTGGCGCGGAGGCAAATTTGAAGTGCCTTACCGCCTGTAGTAATTAAATTTTAAGTCTGTTCTTTGCTGATTATAATAGACCCTATCCCCCTCTACAGGATTCCGTGAAAAATTACCTTTAAGTGAAAAGTTGATTTTTCGATTTTTGGCCAGGGATTTTGCTGTTGGAACCACTGTGCGGCGTTCCTGGATAGTGCGTCTGAATGTTTCATTTGATTTCCAGAGCGATGCTTGATAATGTATTGGAATTCTTCTAGAAACAGTGCCCATCTTGCCACTCTAGTTGCCAGATCTTTTTTATTCATTGTTTGAGAATAGGATGCACAATCGGTGATGATTTTGCGGGGTATACCAAATAAGTACAATAGAAATTTCTTAAGTGCAATTACAATAACAAGAACCTCTAGTTCGTAAATACAATAATTTTTTTCTGCAGGTGTTGTTTTCTTACTCAATCTAATAAATTGGGTGACATTTGTTATCATCACCTTTCTGCATGAGTGCTGCTTTGTACTCATATTTACAGGCATAAGTGTGTAGTTCCGTCTCGGCTTCAGGATGGTAAATTCCCAATACTGGTTGACTTGGCAGAATTATTTTCAATTGATTAAATGCTGTTTCTTCCTTTTCTCCAAATTTTAAACTCTCGTCTTTCTTTAGTAGACCGCTTAAAGACTTGGAAATAACTGAATAGTTCTGGATAAATTTCCGGAAATATCCTGTCAATCCAAGGAAACTTTGGATTTGCTTGGCTGTCGCTGGTTTTGGAAACTTCATCACCGACACTGTTTTCGTTTTTGATTGTCTGAGCCTCGATGAAATGTCCAAGATATTCGATTTTGGTTGTAAGAAAATTACATTTCTTCCATTGGATTTCCAGACCATACTCTTTTGCTGTCTTTAATACAGATTTTAGTCTTTGTAGCCCCTCTTTTTCGTCTCGCGCGATGATTATTAAGTCGTCCATATATGTTCAAACTTCACCCTTTTTTATATGTGACTTGAATACATCATTTATGAATCTTTGGAAAATAGCGGGAGAATTACACATACCAAATGGCGTTTTCGTAAATTCATATTGGGTGGCTGGTGTGATGAATGATGTTTACTTCCAACTATCCTCTGTCAGTGGTAGATGAAAGAAACCATTCGTTAAGTCTAACGTAGTAAATATTTGTGCTCCTTGAAGACTATCTAGCTGGTCTTCAATTAGGGGTAATGGATATCTGTCCTTAACTATTTTTTCATTAATCTTTGGATAATCCACACAGATTCTTGTCGATCCGTTCTTCTTCATAACGAGAACAAAAGGACTTGTAAACTCCAAAGATATTATATTACGAGAATGTTGGATTCCGAAATTACACGAAAAAATAGAAGGCTCTATACGAAACTGTATCCCATGCATTCTATCAGAAAGAAAAAATGGAAGAGCAGAAAAGATGTAACACCCTTTCAGTAAAGTAGATCTGCCACTTAAAACTTATCATTTAGACCATCTGGGTCCACTTGTTACAACAATTAAAGTTAAGTACCTCTCAGTTGTTGTTGACGGTTTAACTAAATCCGTCTGGAACTATACGAAAACGCTAACGTCAAAAAAAGTCATCGATAAGATGAATTCACAGAAGAAAATATTTGGAGACCCAAAGAGACTCATCACAGACATAGGTACCACGTTTACTTCCGATTATTTTAAAGATTATTGCCATAGATATATATATATATATATATATATATATATATATATATATATATAAATATATACATACATATATATATATAGTCGTTTCATCGCAGTTCGGTCGTGACATCGTGTCTGCAACGACATTGAACCTCCCTGGTGTGTAGCGTACTTGCAAATAATATTACTGAAGTGCTAGCGCCCACCATGCTAGACGGCCTGCTGGTGAGGGAAGTGACATGAGCAATTTGAGCGCCTGGTGATCAGTCTCGACAATCACAGGCAAACTATCAATGTAGCCTCGGAATTTCATCACGGCAAACACTACGGCGAGCTCTTCCCGCTCGGTAGTATGGTAATTCTGTTCAGCAGAAATCAGAAGGCGACTGCCATATTCGACGGGCCTTTCTTCGGCCACCTCCTACTGAAGCAGAACCGCACCGAATGCTTAACCACTGGCGTCTGTTCGTATTACAAACGGCAACTTTTCGTCAGCCTGACGAAGAATTGGAGCAGTAGTTTCAGCTTTGCAAAAGCGTCTTGCTCCTCTTCCTTCCATTTCCATGTAGCGCTCTTCTTGGAAAGATCGGTCAAAGGCTTAGCGATTTTTGAAAAACTTGGTACGAATCTACGGTACCAAGAACATGTCTGCAAAAATGTTTTGCAATTTTTCAGATTTCGCGGTGGTGTCATACGGCAGAAACTTTACCGGGATTTGTTCCGATTCCTTGCGATGTCATAATGGGACTGAAAAATTTCAATTCTGGCCGCACAAATACGCATTTTTTACGATTCGCGCACAATCCAAACTGCTGCAAGCGATTAAACACCGTTTGAAGGTGGTTTAGGTATACGTCGAAACTGCCCGATAAAACGATTTGATCGTCCAAATAAACTTATACGTTTATGTTGCGTAGTCTACTCCGGAATCGGTCTACAAGTCTCTGGAATGTTGCGCCTGAGTTTTTAAGACCCATTGGCATGCTCTAGAAGGGAAATGTAGCAAAAAGCGTGGTGAACGCGATCTTGTCTCGGTCGGAAGGACGCGTAGCGATTTGGTAATATCCTACTTTCAAGTCTATTGTCGTCATGTACCAAGGCTGCCTGGTGGTGTGTAGCAGTTCATAGTTTCGAGGCATCGGATAACTATCACTGACCGTAATTGCGTCGAGACGGCGATAGTCGATACAAAGTCGAGTAGTACCGTCTTTCTTCGGAACGAGCACAACAAGTGCGGCCCATGGTGATTCACATTCCTCCACTACGTCGATGGCGATCATTCGGTCCAATTCACGATGAAGAATTTCTTTCTTCTGCGCCAAGATCTTATATGGAGGAACGGCGATAAGTGGATGATCACCAGTGTCAATGCAATGCTCTGCAAAATGCGTCACCTCTCCCCCTTGCGAAAACGTTCCGTTATTTATACTTACGTATGCGTTGAGTCTTCGACGTTTGGTTTGATTCAGTGCTTCTTTATTGGCGGTCGTTTATCAGATTTTGTCTCATTTCGACAGTAGTTACGACAATTTTCATGGAAAGTCAATTCGGCGGTTCGTACCAGCAGTAGGAAGTCGTCATAAAATTTTATTTCTTCGCGTCTGACCCTTTTCTTAATCTTATGATTGAGCAAGACTTAGAGCATGTCGAGTTGCATACACTCTACGGGCCTTGGCTTGGAAATTAGAGCAAACAACGTACGTGCTTTGCAGACAAAAATGTCTGTTTTCATCTGTTCGTCTTGTACCATTGCGAATAGATCCTGGTATAACTGATTTTTGGGTTTCTTTACGCCGAATGCGTTTCGTAAATTCTGGATAGCATCACTAAAGCTTAATATCGTTGACTTGATTCCGCACCGCCATTCGGCAGCCAAATCGGTTAGTAACATATGCATTCCTTTAATGTATATTTTATGTGGCGGCCGACCAGCAAGCAAATATGTATTACGCTGCGAGGAGTCGCACTTTATATACATTATTTAACAAAAATCTGTATCTTAGACATATTTCTATTATCAGTATCTGCAAATATTAAGAAGCTTATGAATTTTATTAATCTTTTAATCTATGCAAATAATATAAATAAATAAAGTGGGCTGGATTATGCATACGAAAATATAATACATCTATTTGATGTTAAGATTTAAAGTAAAACCTGCCCTAAATTTAATCTAATTATGCTAATGCATATATCCATAGTTAAAATGTTCGTTTATGTTATCGGAATTTTCTAAATATAAGATAAACTTCATTTATAATACGGCAATTTTGATGCAGGCGGCTTTATTCTTATAAGTTTCGGGATTTGTAAATTATCTATTCTGATGAATTGTAGGAATACTTGCCAATAATGTGACTAATTATTTTGCATGAATGACTAATTATTCTTAATTAATTATATTGTAACCAATTACATTAAATATTTCCACCCTCCAATTTTAGTATGAAAGCAATATAAATAGGCGGTAATAGTGTGATACATCCATTCTTGCGTTTATGTTAAACCAAAACCATAAATTTTCAATTAAGCAATTTGAAAGGGTTTAGTGAAGTTATATAGTTACATATCGTGTTACTTAAAATTACATTTAAAGTGATAGTTTTAGCGGCATTTACAGACAAATAATCTAAAAAATTACTTTAAGGTGTCAAGCCACAAATGAAGAATAGTTTCATAGTTTTCTAATAACCTCATATCCGTATATTACGAGACTAACGCATAAAAAACATTATTAATAAAGATACTTTATGTGACGAAGCTCTTAATTTATTAAATATTTAGTTATATTTTATATATCAATCAAAAATAAGCCATGAAACTGAATATTATATTTTTTGATAAACACTAATAATTTTTTTTCCATTTACTTATAGTTCTAAATACGCTATAAGAGCAATTATTTTGATAAATAAAATATAACCAGCCAAAATAAAAATAAAATTACTAGTTTTGTACGTTATAAGAGCTATGGATTTGATACATTAAGCATTATCAAAAAAAAACAGACATTTTTTCAAAGTCAAACTTTGGTTTAATTGCAAATTTTATGCTTAATAATACACAAAATAAAATCTTAAAAATCTTTATTAATAACCGAATGGCAGAGATTTGGCCACTTTTCGAGCGTTTCGTCCCACTGTGCGCCGTCAGTCACGAAAGCGCAATTTGTACTGGAATCTGTCTTGGAGCCATCAGTATATGTTTGTTGAAATTCTGTGTACTGTTGCAATTGAATGAAGAGTTCAATCAAGTATATGGCGTTAGGAGTAGAATCTTTTGGCATGTTGGTCAGAACTAGGATTGTCGTTAAAGAAAGAGATGCCCATGGAGGGACGTTGGTAAACTTTCTCGATAAAACAGTCCCTTTGTTGTCATTAATGGTATTAAAAAACCATGGAGGTTTCAGTGCAAGCAGATAGAGAAAAGTTGAACTGTTAGTATATAGATGATTTAACTCTCGATTTTTGAAAAATATGGAGCGAAAGAACTTTGCATACGTACCTCAAACCATGTTTCGTGTACCTGATGTGAATTGGCGGTACACATGCTTCACAGTGAAGGCTTGGGATTGGGGTAGTCCTGAATGCACCGGGGACTGTTCGAGTGCCGGCATTGTGCACGTTTTCTAGCTTCTTCAAGTGAGAAGCACAAGCAGTGTTCACAAAAAAAGCACAGAAGTCTATCCTGGATAGAACCAGACTGACGTAAATACATAGCAGAGAGTCCTATTTGGCTCTTCATTTTGCGGAGGCAATACACTTGATAGCATTCAATGACACTTGGCACTGCGCAGAAACAGTGTTGATTTGTCTCATAAAAGAAGACGGTCGAAAATTATTCCCAAAAACAATACCTTATCCACTATCCGCACTGGTCTATCGTAAAGTGATACAACAGGACAGTTGTGTGTTTTACGTAGTCGACAGAAGTCGATTGCACAGGTTTTCTCTACAGAGAAACGAAAACCACGGTCGGATGCAGCAAAGGAATCACTATCAACAGCCTGCTGTAATCTCTCTTGACAGAGAGCAAGAGATTGGAATGAAGTGAAGATCGTGAGGTCATCTACATACAGACAATAATCAACAGTATTCGGCAGGTTGGACTAAATGTCATTGATTGCAATCAAGAATAGTGTTACACTAATGGAAGAGCTTTGGGAATTCCGTTTTGCAACGATCGTAAAGAAGAGAATGTTTGTCCAACTCGAACTCTAAAAAAACGGTTCGAAAGAAAGTTTTCTACGAATTGAGGCAAATGGCCTCATAGACCCCAGTTGTGCAGTTTTCGTAGAATTTCGTATCTGCAGGTCATGTCAAAAGCTTTCTCTAGATCAAAAAATATTGCGACCAGATGGTTGCGTATTAAGATGCAAGATTGAATAGCGTTCGTCCGATACACATTTAGGTCAGTAGTAGAGTGGTGCTGACGAGATCCACATTGATGTTGGTTGATGAGATTGTGGGATTCTAGAAACCAGCTGAGTCGATAATTTATCATGCGTTCATATAACTTTGACAGATGACATGTCTAAGATATTGGACGGTTGCCTGATGCATAAGACTCATCTTTTCCTTTCTTGTATATCGGCACAGTTATCGTTTCGCGCCAGATGACAGGATAGACATTTTCAACCCAAAGCCGGATGAGAAATTCCACTATTCTAAGTTTAAACTTAAATTCATAAGAAATGCAAATACGATTTGAAGCAAAGGAAGCGAGATATTTCCAAAAACCTGATTTTCGCGATCTTTGAACTTGATTTTCTAAGGACGCTTATACGTGGCCTTATGAAACAATAATTAAAATGCCAAAATAATGTTTTATACAAATTTTCAGCGTATTGTAATCATGAAAAATTTCAATCTCGAGATTTTAACGGAAATATATCTTTTGACCATACCTGAATTAAGTCTGACTATTTTTGAGATTATATCTCTCTGTGTATCTGTCTGTGTGTATGTGGGAGCTCTAAAGCCTAAACGGTAAAAAATACAATTATGAAACTTCTAACTTAAGATTTGTAGATGCCTGACAAGAAAACCTTCTATTTTTGAAAATAATATTCCAACAGTAAGTGCATGTATACTCTAGACATTTTTTTGCATTTTCTGCTTTATCTGAAACAACAAATCGAACAGGAATGTCTTGCAATTGATTGGGCCTGCGAAAACAATGCCTAATATATAACGGGCAAAGAATTCGAAATATCAACAAATATTTCAAATTTGGCGGGCGTATATATTTGGTGATGATCGATTACTACTTCAAATATCTCGAGGCTACATACCTTGAATGAATAACTGTATCATACATAGTCATACAAATCAAAGCCATAATAAGGCACGGAATACCAGAACTCATGAGAACATATAACGGTACACAATTCATTGAAAGCGAATTGGAAGCATGCAAAGAAGAATATGGATTCTAAATAATTACAAATAACCCCTAACATTTTCATTTGAATGATCAAGCATAAGCCGCCATCAAAATTGCTTAAAATGTCCTGAAGAAGAATCGAGACCCAAATCTGATAAAAGGTGTAGTCCTGTGGAACTCTTTATGGGAAGAAAACTACGTACTCCACTTCCTAAATTGCCCGAACTATTAGAACCGAAGAAAGTTTCACACGACAAATACAAAAGCGCACATCAAAAAGAAAAATGGAAACATTAATACTGCTACATCCGGAGTCATAATGCAAGAAACATATTACCAATAGTTCCAGACAGAAGGGTTTGGATAAATGATTTAAAACGGTGCCAGGGTTATTAAAATCAATACCAAATTCCACGTTCTTATATAATTACAACCTAGAAATGAACCGTTGTCCGAAATAAAAACTTCCTCATACCGTGATATCCAAGTTTCAACCAGGAAACCATTTGAAATATACCACTTTCTTCTCCACCCGAGAGCGAAAGTGAAGAAGAATCGAAGGAGGGTTTACAGACCGATGACTCCAGTGGTACAACAGCAGCAACAGTCCCACATAACCACAGCAAGAAGAAATACCATCAGAGTTCCCTGGAACACCAAGAAAACAAGTCTACAAGAGTCTGCCTTCCACCAGCAATTTTTAATTTATAATGCATGATAAATTATTTAAAGTGGGGAAAATTTCATAATAAGTATTATATATGGACACGTATGCTGCCAGTGAGAAACATCGAACTGTCAATAAAAAGAACACGTAACATAAGAAAGAACCGTTTATTAAAAGACTCACATGCTGTTGAAAACTTAACCGAAGACTTTGTTATAGAAGCACAAGCCTCGAAACAAAAATCGCCTCACACTTTAAATTAATGAGTTTAGCCAACAATCAAGTAACCACCTTTCATCATATTTGCATAGAATAATTTAGAATTGCTGGTAGTTACGAGCAGTATATATTTTTTTAAAAACCCTACAATTCATTTCAAAATTATGAAAACTTTATCAAGAAAGGTTCGTTTCAGATTACCACTGCACACGGTACATCTAGTGAATTACGTACCCATATCGAAAGCATTTAATTTCAATGACAAGAATTTACTACTTGTTCAACTCTCACGATCAATTTAACGTATTATTAGGCATTTACATTTAAATAAGAATTAAAAGTCATCATCGATTCAAATAACACATTAATAATTATTTATTATAATAATCTCATAAGGGCGCTTAGATAGATGTATTGCATGTTTAAAAACTTAAGTCAATTACACCTCTAACGCCAGATTTACTTATTTAAATAAAGTAATGCACAGATAACTTATCTGTTCAAATATTTCCACTAACAACAGATTAATTTCAACATTGTTTCTGTGCGAAATTATCAGATAAAAATTGCAATAAATGAATAATACCTAGTTTTAAAGAACAAAAGGTGGCAATTATTCATACAGGGACCAAACCATGCGATAGTGCTAAGAAAACTTTACTAATGCAATATGTAACACTATGATAATACAAACAAAACATTTGAACTTATGCAAACTGATTTATTATGTTTGATCCTAACAAGTGTCAAATATATGATATTAAATTAAAAAATTGTAGCGCCCGCCCTAATTCAAATCAAACCAGCCGCCATAATAATACTAACCTTTAAGCAGTATTGCGTGGTTGGCAACTATGCAATCGACTAATGTAACATGTCAGCCAAAATACACGCGAACGTATCAAAAATAAAATAAACGTAAATCAATGTTGCGTTGTTAATAACGAACGTTAAATCGGATACTTCGTAACTCCAAAAATCCCTTAGCTAGCCGCGCCACCATTTGAAATTACTATCTTAAATACAAAATTTCGATAGATTCTTCTAAATCACAGTAAATAATTTATTGTCATATTCATAACTGTTTATTGACAGTTTCGTAATTATGCAAAGGAATTAATTAAAAATTATTCTATGCAGATGTAATTTATGTTTTTGTATCCATAACCCATCATAAATCTCATGTACAAAGTAAAAACATAAAGTACTCTTAATATATATTATAATATACATAAAATCTCCACCTGCTACCGGTGACGATATTATTGTACCTTCCTGGTACCTATGCTCGTTTTATACATTTCAAAAATATCTAGTGGCTTATAACTTTTTTATACGCAGTATAAGTAAGTATTGTAATCATGAAAGATTTGAAACTTGAAACAAGAAAATCAGCCATGCCAGATATTTTTTGTTGTGGATGGTATTGCTTTTAATATAAACTCAAATAAAATAAGAAATAATATTATTAAAAGGATAATACTTGATTTTTAGGTTGTTTACTATGCGTAGTTTATATTTGACGGCAGAAAATACATGGATGCATTAATATTGGTATTTTTGTAATGTAATCTATTTAATGTGTGCAAGTTTATGTAATAGCAACTATATTCTTCAGGTGTTAGTATTTTTGAATTTTCACAAGAAATTGGGATGCAAAATTTAACTTTTGCTTCTCCAGTGATAGGTTTAAATAAATACGCCTATTTATTTAGAATAGAAACTTCGTAGTACAGCAAAATATGAATATGAAGATCTCATTATCTGAAACAAAGAAAAAGAATTAAATTTCTGTATATATATATATATAGTATATATATATATATATATATATATATATATATATATATATATATATATATATATATATATATATATATATATTTATATATATATATATATACATATATATTTATATATATATATATATATATATATATATTTATATATCTTAAGATAAGAGTTTTTTTTTACTACTAATTAAACACATCTTCGCGTAACTCAACCTCAAACTATTTAATATAAATTTTATCACCATTTATTTGTACATCACCCAGGGAATACTAGTCACAGCTTGAATCTTTAAATAATCTGAATGGAATTCGCTGGTGCAGATCTTACACATTGTAAACAAGGGATTGAGAATGAATTTCTTAGAGGCACTTGAGATCAATAAAGCTATTTCTGAGAAAAAACTTTTAATGAACGAACAACTAGACTTAAATTCTTCACCTCTCTTGAAACCGTTTTAATCCCTTGTCGAATTCTCCATTTTCTTAAACCGCCCCACCTTTGATGAATTATATTATATATAAGAGCACTTGTAACCTTCTTGTATCATACCTGATGATGGCCTTTTAGCCGAAATACGTATCGTAGAATAAAAATTTATTTTGAAACTAACCGAGTGTGTTTATTTTATTTATATTGAATCTTTAAATATCAAACTACCACAATTCAACAAGATCAGGAGATTTATCAACAAAGCCCAGTATTACATTCAGTCCGAACCAAAATAGCTGTTAAATAGATGCGCCAACCATATTTAACCAAACTATTCCGGTTGTCATTAACCTAGTTGTGAAGAGGATTGGGCAAGGTGATGTCATCCAACCATCACAATGTTCATGGCAATCGCTAACCGTAGTATTGAAGAAAAATATTAATATTTGAGTCTGCATAGATTTTTGAATCTGAATTGAAGTAATGTAGAAAGATGCATATACATTGCGATGGGTCATCACCAAAATAAGGATTATGCACCACTTATCTACTCAGGCGTGAAAATGCAGTTATTGGCAGATTACTCCTACTTCAGAAAGTCACCACCTTCGCGGAACCAGGAAATGGACTTATGCAAAATTGTGTTATACTTTACGGTACACCCACGGCCGCACTCCGTTTCAACAACATTTCAATAGAATCCTTGATCTTGTGTTTTCCTATTCTTGTCCGGCCATTTCTCCTTCTCTCAATTGGAACCCATTCCATGGTTTTCTTTTGGTAACCAATATTCCGTCATGTGTAGAATGTACCTGCCCGTACCATCGCAGCTAGTTTTGCTCTACGTCATCCATGATATTTCTTTCGATGTTCACCATCACACTGATCCGGGTATTTGCGACTCTTTGTAACCTCGATAAGCCCGTCGACCACCTGCAAAAGTCCATTTTTGTCATTTTCATTCGGTTTCGAAGTTGTTTCGTAATTTGCCATATTTCATAGCCATAGAATACTATTATTATGAACACGATGTGTATTTTCCGTTTCTTTGAAATTTCGCGAGATTATAACAGGGGTTCAAAGCTCGTGTTACTTGCTGCGCTTGGTTATTCTGTTTCTTATTTCAGCGTCGCTGCGACCTATTTGGTTGATATTTGTGCCGAGGTATGAGTATTCGTCGGTGCCCTTTATTACCTGACCATCAATTAAAATCAGATCCTCCTTAGGACCAACTACACACAAATACTTCGCTTTATTCATATTTACAGTCAGACCCGTGTTTTGTGTTGTTGGAATGTCTTTCTGGGCATATATTCCATATCCTATTTATTTTATGCGATGTATACTTGGTCATCCGTGAAATTTAGCGAGGATGCCCATATGGCGGGATGTTCGCATCCAATTTTTGAATGTTGCTTGAACAAATACTTGATCTTGAAATAATGTCTTAGTTTTTCTATAATTTAATCACAATCTCTGCTAAGCACATCTGTTTCCCATGAGTCAAATTTGGAGGTAAACTAGAGATAGCTTAGCCAAATTTTACCTAACTTAGTTGAGTGACTAGTTAGGTAATATTGTTCTCCATAAGATCATTTTTGGTAAATTATAATTTATTGTGATGAAACTGGTTGCAAATAGTGCATGTACACCATGACCACATTTTATTATTCTCTCTTTTTTGCAACCTAAACAGATTTTAAGTAAAATATTTTGCCGCACTCTACACAAAAAAAACTTCATTTACCGCATTCTTATTGCATATTTTACAATAACATTCTTTTATAATTAAATATTTTATAGCTCTGATTTAAAATAATTCGGTTCTAATATAATTGATGTTATTGCAAATGTTACGTCATCAGTATTCTATATAGGTAATAGTAGAATAGTAAATCGCTTATATTCTGAATATACTATTTAGGGGCCCCTCAAAACTAAGAATTTTTACTTAATGTATACAATTGATGGAAATCTTGATATTTAACTCAGTAGGCTCATATGTTAAGGTGGCTTTGCAATAGGGTAGTCTCATATTGAGAGTAAACATTATTTTATATGAAATATAATTTTCCTGATATAAGCCTATGACCAGTCTGACAATCATACGTAAATACGAGAATAATACAGATCCTACTAATGCAAAGATAGCTATGTTTATAATTAATATAGTGAGAATAAAGAAAACACCAATTTTAGCTAGACGACGACGCAATATCCCACCAAGACACTGGACCTACGATACAACTGCCGGCTAGTGAAGTAACTTTTTCGGATAGCGAGTAGAGTAACCGGTGGACGACACAACTGACAGTCAATGCACGATTGTTATACAGATACAACTATGACACTGGACCGTCGACACAACTGTAGGCCAGTGAAGTAACGGTTTCGGACAACGACTATAGTAACGGCCTGACCACACAACTGCCTGTCAGTATTGTAGCGTGTTGTTATGCTAGGACATTGAACCGACAACACAACTGCCGGCCAATTGAGTATTGTTTGGGGATACAACTACCTGCGTTTTCGGACGAGAACTAGAGTAACCGACAGACGAAACCAGTGACAGGCAGTACGCTGGAGTATCTGCGACCAATGCTAGAGTATTTGATTGATTACATGACTGCCAGCGAAATACCACTAATTAGAAAGTTCAGCAACCTGGTTGGCAGGGTATTGGCGACGTTTCAAGTCAAATGTTTTAACTCTATATTCTATATAAACTTTATACTAAATGTAATGAAATTAAAATATTGAATTGATTTTAACAAACAAAATAGCTCTAGTTTAATAGGCAAAACAATCTAATAGTAATTCAAAGAAATATCTACTTAAAAATCCATGAAGCAATGACTCACAACCTGTGCGAATGATGATGTCAGAGTCACATTATGCGATCAGTAAACAAGAACACATGAAAGATAATTTATTTATGGGTTCATTTAGCCATATTGATAACGTAGTAATGATATTATTTAATTTTAATTTTAAACATTAATTTTTCCGCTACATGTGTTTATAACTCCATACTTGAAAATTAATATTTCCGGAAGGCTAAAGATTACCATTTTTGTATTACCAGATTTGGGACGTTCTTCAAATAGCAATATTTCGGTTATTATGGATTTCAGATCTACGAAATCTGATTTCGCACCCTCCGTCCATTATTACTCTTACAAGCCATTCCAACAAGCATTCGACTCGGTGTTTGGGTCAGATATTCTGACTGTATTTGATAATATATGTCAGAATTTTTTACTGGCACCTACTTTTCAAGGGGAGCAAGGATATTTCCATCGTTACAATTTGGCTCAAGAAATATTGCTGTTAGGAACAATTAATGATATTTTAAATTAAAAATCTGTCGTTTGATTTCGCCAATCAATTGGTAAAAAACGCATATGTTTATCATATAAGATCATACTAATGAGAAATAGACTCATCTCCATATCCTTAAATAGCGATGAAATCATTTATTTCATGATTTTATTTATGAGGCTACAGGCCTTCGATCTGTAAAATCTTTTCTTCTAGATTTTCACGTTTTGAGAAAACTGGATGATACTTACGATTTAATACTTACTTTTTTTTTCGTCAGAAAAATTCGTTGACTGCCGCTAGCATGCGAGCCCAGTTTGCTTGCGAGGTGAAATGTTTTCAGGTGACAGATCTGCATATTCTGAATGAATTGTTTTAAATTTTGAATATCTAATTGTGGCTTACCAAGCTTAACTTATAACTATATATATTTGTTATGGATTATTTGAAAATTGATAAAGTTGTGACACTCAACTAATGATTGTTATAACGAAAATACTCACATCTGTCAATGTGCCAAATGATAATATAAAGAAATATCCAGCAGTCATGAGCACCGGCCGTTTTGATCGCTCCATTATTATATAAATTGATCTTTTAGTTTTAGTACTACAGCGATACCACTCCATGTTGTAACAACTTGCACCAATACTGGAGCTCTGCAAAAAAATAAAAAATACGAAATTAACGTATATAAGGTTGTTTCATTTTACGATTCTGAACCAAATTCTCGTTTAGGATACCTTTTGGAGTCCCGGCTCTAAAATCACCTCTAATTATTAAATTTTGTTTTGGCCAAACCAGAAAATAAATTAAAAAGCGGTTTGCAGAAAATGGTTTATTGACAAAAAAACTACGAGAAAAAAGATTTATATTTATATATAGTGTCTCATTCTTGTATAAACAGAACGACACGGCTGCTCCTCAAAAGAGAAAATACGTCTCCGTTGCATCCATGTTTCAGGGAGCTCTGTTGAACTAAAACCAAAAAAAAAAGTTTTCATATTTGTATTTACCGTGTGTATAGAATCATCTAAGATGAGCTCGATCAGTTGAAAACTGTAGCCGTAGTAGAAGTTCAAGATACGAGCAAGGAGAATTTCCAATGTTTCGCTCCGGAGAATGGGCTTTATAATATGAAATTTTGGTCGGATCATGTTCATGGTAGACGATTTTAAGCACTGATATGTTAAAAACATATAGTTAAAATTTTGTGAGGATTTATCGCATACTTCTTTTTGAATCGTGGATGCTGTCTTGGAAAACATAGTTTTGAGAAAAACGCGTTTGAAGGTTCAAGTACAAGTTAGTATTGAAAATATTCTTCATATTTAAGTGTATACCTAGTCAGCGAGGACAAAAAACTCGTGCATTTGTGGCTCTTATAACTCCAAGATTATTTCGCATGGCACTTTCGAATTTTCACAAGATGTTCTCTAAGCATTCCAGAAAACAAACAATAAATAAATATTTTCAGTACGAGACTCCGTAAGGTACCTTTTGGTTAGCGTCGATAGCTTATGATGCTAGTTTTCATTTTATTTAAGTTTACAAGTTTAAATCATATTTCATCTCTTTTCTATCCATCGTGTCTCACAACAATGCCAAACACATTTTACATTTTTGCCTATATTATATTGTAAGAATTTTGTTGTACTACAAATATATATATATATATATATATATATATATCTATATATATATATATATATATATATATATATATATATATATATATATATATATATATATATATATATATATATATATATATATATATATATATATATATATATATATATATATATATATATATATATATATATATATATATAAACTGTGATGAAAAACAAAACATTATGTATATATGTGGAATAAATATCTTAATGCGTCTTAAAAAGATTCCTTTATATATTACTGTTTGTAAATAAATTTACCTGAACTATCACTTGTTGCCAATTCCAACAATAGCAGGAAATTTGAAACATTACAGCAGAGAAGTATATTAGAACAGTAATATATTTTATGCTTCTGGCTGGCACCTATGCGGAGAAATATGTAAGTTAATGATTCCAATTTTGCGTAAATGTATTATTTTTACTACCACAATTAATTGTAAAGCAGTTATGCAAATAGTTATAACCGTTGCTAAAAACTGAAAAGACATTCCTAAGCTAAACAATGACTCCGCATTTGATAATAATCTAGAAAAAATAACAAATTATTAAAATGTGTGGATCATGTCGTAAATTCTGTTGTTGATTTTGATGGGATAATATGATAAAAACAGTCCCTATTGTTCATGGTTCCAAATACATTACTTTATTTAATTAACTATTACATAATTAAAAGGTTAAATTAAGATTTCGTAACAATGCTTCATTATTTTCGTACGGCCGGCTTTTAGGGCGTTCGTTCTAAATTTTTTTAGAATCACTCAAGTGTAGTTGGTGAATTGTGAAAAGTAATTATACAGAAGGTCGAGTAATATCATAACTAAACAAAATTTTGTAATTTGATTGGCGAAATTGGGTTTTGTAAAAATATACATCTGATGTTAAGAATTTTAAAGCATGGTTGGCCCATAGTGAGAAGTTATAAATGTAAGATAATTAATTATGTACCGTGACATGATATTTACATCAACGAAAAATATAATTTCTGGTTACATCCTTGGCATCTGCGATAAAGTCACCATCACGTGTAAATTTTGGCTTCAATAACATGCCGGTAAGAAAATTACTGATCAGTTAATTTTTAACCATAAACAGGCTGTCGCCTGGCATCTGGTGGTATTTATGGCGGCTAGTAAGGCGGATGTGTTACCGTTCCCGTATCGTTCTATATTAGTTTTTTCGTCACGTACAATTTTGCAGTGAGTACTTAATTCCGTAGCTGAGTCTCCGACATAAGCAACGACCTGAGATAAATATAATTTATTACTTACTTCTTTATATTGATTTTTGGTCAGCCGGAACCCAACTTACCTCGTGGTTCCGGGGTTATTTCTTTGAGCACACATGCCCATCAATCTTGTCAGTTTTTCATCTTTAGTTCAGCTTTATTTATTCAACTCCACATTTTTGAGTTGTATGGCATATTCAGAACCGTATTAGTGTTTATTCACTGGTTCTTCAATTTTGGTAATTTACCACTTTAACGTAACTCTTTTTATCACTTCACCCTTTTGCAATTGTCGTCAATTTAATTGTAGACTCAATAATTCCTTTTTTTTGTAGCGTAACAGTTCAGTATTAAACCCCTTTTATTTGCTTGCTATCGTTAGTTTATTTTATGTTAAATTTCCGTTAATACCGTGGCTATAAACTCCTGCGCATCTCTACCTCGTACATAATACTTTCCACCTGTTTTAAGGTATTTGATTCCGACGTTATTACCTACATAACGTACGTGAAGTCATAACCTCGGTACGGGAACCATACGAGAGGATTTTATAACCAAAACCACCACCAGACAGCACCAGAGTTGAGCGCAGCCACCAACATCTCTTTGCCGCCTTCAGGACGTCCGGGAATACCGGGCTGGCGCCTTAAAATAAATATCCTGGAGCTACTAGCCGGCGCTGCCCCGCTACTCACATCTGGACGGTTGATGAGTATAGCCACGATCATCTAACTTTGCCATCACTTCATTTACTTTTTTGGCCTATCTTCTTTGTAACTTTAATATCTAGCATTAGCGTGTATTGGCGTCAAAAGCCCAGTTAAGTGCAATCCTATTCTGGTGTAATAAATTGTCATTGTTGCAAAATTTGAATTTAATTCACCTAGCTGCTGCAGCTCTTATCCCCACTCCCGACTCCGGTCTGAGAGCTAGTCGAGTATTTCGTTCTGTTGGCTTCTCGCTCGCGAAAGTCGTTACACCATACACACTTCTTTCGTTTCTTTCAAACTCATTAAATTATTTATACATGTCGTTCTGTTCTTCTTGCTTGCTACTTGTCTTTCACGCAGGTCATTCTCAATAGAGTTGAAACGCTCATTTCGTGAACCTTTTTTAAAAGACTCAAGCGTCATAAGGAATTAATGAATCCGGTCCAAAAAATCGCTAATGCCTCCCTTTGTCTGATACCATGGAGCATCTTCGCTAGGCTACATAAATTGCTGGTGTTTTCAACTTTAGATTCTCTAATTTTTATCCCTATAAACGAATGATACTCAGGCGCATAGTTACTCGCATCAGTACACACACACACACTATGTTTTATTTCGCCAAGGTGACATACTTGCGAGCTTGACCGTTTTATGGTCTGTTGACAATAGTACTCTGTTGAGTCTGTATGCTGACTTCCAGCGTTTGATCACATGGCGCTACTTATTTACTACATCTTATTATGCCTAAGTATGTGGTATAATACCGTTGCATTGTGTCGTCTCAATTCCCGTGATGACCATGAGTATTTAATTCCTAGCGATATTGTCTATCAGGTCTCAGTAAATACACCGATGGTGTCGACAATTCAATCTACTTCCGCTGCTGTACTTCCGTCGATACGGGACTTAAATTACTGAGCAGTCCTTTCATATGCCACGAATCTCGAGGTATTAATATCAATACCTGTTTTGTGTACCGTTTCCGTGATAAATGCGTTGAATTGGGTATATGGCATTACAATTCCGTTTTGTATGGGTAGACGTCTAAGGAGGGAATGGTGGTGACTTGTCGGCTTTTGCGGTTGTAGATAATTGTTATAGAAGCAATGATGTGTTTTTATCACTATCACGTGGACTCGTATTTTCCTTTCCGTTCGTAGTTCAGGGTACGTGGCTCGGCTTACGCATGGTTATTGGCGCGTAATATCGGTTAAAAATTACAATAATATGAATCTATTTCGCACACTAAGTTTCAGAGGACGTTTGGTTTGCATGTTTGGTTATATTGCATGCTATTTAATCAACCAATTATACTGATATATATATATATTTTACACACTTAGTTTCTACTGACAAAATAAAATTATCAGCAGGTCTAAGTGTTACTTTGTAGCTGATTGCTACTTCAAGAAAGTATTTATAAGAATATTGATGATGATATATAATGAAGATATTCGTGATCGAAATTATCATTGGTGGCGCTAGTAGTGTTAATAAAAATGCCTGGCGTAATGACCAATGTATTTGGACAATTGAGATAGAGGCTATGAATGGACACGCGAAAGCCTGCAAAGTGAAATATGTATAAAGTGAAATGATAACAAGCGTTCTTTGCCAAAACGAATCATCCTTTAAAACTATATTTTGATTGTAACTGTTATTTAAAATTTATTTGTACGTTATCCGAAGAATTTACTTCCTAAGATATGATAGTTATTTTGTTCCTTCGATATTTATGAAATAAATAGACAGCTGGCCATTAACGGAACAAACAGCTGATTGCTACATTTTATTGAAATAAGTTTGACTTTATTCTATCTTAACGCAGTTTCTATTCGATTATCTAGATATTTGAAATTGGTTTTTATATATTCGTTTCAATTCTATTTTCTCATTATTGCAGCCAACTGGAGTATAAGTTTACAAATATGTGAGAGAATTACTGAATTAAAAGTATATTGCTTATGGCATCAGATGGTCAGATTTCATACAACAGACACAATTTTTAAAAATAAAATATTCTTATATATATATATATATATATATATATATATATATATATATATATATATATATATATATATATATATATATAGATATATATATATATAAATATATATATATATATTTTATATATAAATATATATATATATATATCTATATATATATATAGGTATATATATATATATATATATATATATATATATATATATATATATATATATATATATCTATATATATATATATATAGGTATATATATATATATATATATATATATATATATATATATTTATACCTATATATATATATAGATATATATATATATATATATATATATATATATATATATATATATATATATATATATATATATATATATGCGTACACTGAAAATTTATTGTGTATCTCATAAAAAATTATAATCGAAAACATAACATCTTTAATTTACTTTTGTATTCATTTGAATAAATTATTTTTATTTTAGTGACAACTGGTAAAAAAATGACACCGTTAATAAAAAGGATAAAAATAAGTGTGAAAAATCAAGAATTATAACCAAAACCTCTTATACACTTGAAAAATATACTTTTATCTGAACAACAACCAAAAATTACAAGATGAAAAGTATTCTTATCTAAAAAATAAAACAAGAAAAGATTTAAATTTTTATGTTCATAAAATTTTAATTCAAGAGAAGTATTAAAAATTTGAATCTATTTATAAGTAATTTTAATTTTTCGATTAAAAATTATTATTTAAATAAAATTTCATTTGCATTACTGATAAAGAATAATATTGTTGTCAACATATATAATTTAGAACTTTATAAATTTTAAATTTAGCTTTAGATAGGTATAGTACCTCTATAATTTAAAAATTTAGAAAATATAGCTACTGCAAGCATTTTTTTATATATATATATACCTAAATTTTAGGAAAGCCAAGCTAAAATGTATAAATTGATAAGCTATATTAAATAAAAAATAAATTTATAATAGAACTTATTTATTTATTGATTTACCTAGTTCATTTAACAAAAAATTTATATATATTTTTTTCACTTTACTGGGTCTTATTAGTAATCAGTTCGCTAGAACTATAAACTAATTTGATGATGACGCATTTGACATGAGAGAGTTACTCACTGTACTTGTTTAAATTTTCACTCACGCAATGCACTATTACACTTAGTTTGCCAAGTCTAGAACGTGGCGTTTTTTGTGCCTGTAGGTGGTTTCACTATTATCGAGCAAATTCACTGCAAGTGAGTTGGGGTTAGTTGGTATGTAGCACTGAATCGTTTGATTTCTTCTTTAACCGCTGGCATCTTTAGGTCGTGGTGAAGAGTGTCATTGGTAACGTACCATGGGGCGTTTGCAATCATACGCAGAGTAGTTGATTGGAACCGCTGTAATACTGCGGTGGAAGATTTGCTGGCTGTACCCCATAATTGTATCCCGTATGTCCAAATGGGTTTTAGAATAACTTTATAGAGCAGCAATTTGTTTTCCATTGATAGTTGCGATTTCCTGCCTATGAGCCACCACATTTGTTTTCTTTTGATGCCGAGTTGTTTTCATTTGGCCTCTAAGTGCTTGCGCCACGTTAGTCGTCGGTCTAGTGTCATTCCAAGATATTTCGCTGCCTCGACATGGGGTAGTCTTGCGCCGTTGAGATTGACTGCTGGACATGTTTGTCTGTTTAATGTAAATGTTACTTGATTTGATTTATTTGCGTTTAATAGATTTCTCCACTTTTGGCACCAGTCATTAACTAGGTTGAGATTATCTTGTAGATGTTCTGATGCTGCATCTGGATCGCTATCAGCAGATAAAATGACGGTATCGTCCGCAAATGTCGCTATTGTTGTTCTGGAGCTTGTTGGTAGGTCGGCTGTGAATATAGTGTACATCATTGGCCCCAGGACGCTGCCCTGTGGTACGCCGGCTTTGACGGAGAACAGTTTGGTGTGTTCGCCTTGAAATTTTACTAGGAAATATCTATCAGAGAGGTAGGATTTCAAGATGTTGAATATTTTTGATGTCATGATAATTTTCAGTTTGAAGAGAAGACCGTCATGCCAGACTTTATCGAATGCTTGGCTGACATCGAGGAATGCAGCCGAGCAGTATTCTTTATTTTCGAGACAGCTTCTGATGACGTTTGTTACTCTACGGACTGGTTCAATTGTGGCATGGTGGTTTCTGAAGCCAAATTGGTGGTCTGGAATAATATTCTTTCCTATTAAGATTGGTTTGATTCGTTTAAGTAACATTTTCTCGAATAATTTGGAGGTCATTGGGAGTAGGCTAATTGGTCTGTATGAGGCCGGTTCTCTTGGGTCTTTTTCTGGTTTAGGTATTACTACTATTTCGGCGACATTCCATTGGGCGGGAAAGTGTCCGATTCTTAGAATTGCATTAAAGATTGCAGTGAGCATCATCAGTCCCTTCTTTGGCAGTTCTATTAATGTGCGAACTGTTATAAGGTCGAACCCTGGGGCTTTCTTTTCTTTAAGTTCTTTTTGAATGCATAGTAGGATTTCTTTGGGAGTAAATGCCTTTATTGGTGTTGATTGTTGCCCAGGCTCCTTGAGAAAGTTTTAGATGATTCTTTCGTTAGCAATGTTACCTGGTGGGAATGGTTGGAAAACGTTTTGCAGATGCTCTGCAAAAGTTTCTGCTTTTTCTTTAGGGCTACGGGCCCAGTTTCCGTCTGATTTTCTGATTGGTGGAACCGATGTTTTGGGTCTTTTAAGCCGCCTCGTTGCCTTCCATAGTGAGTAGTCTGTTGTTGCTGTAGGTGTTAAGTTTTTCACATATTCCTCAAAATGTGAATTTTTTAATTCCTGGAGCGCGTCTTTTAATTCTCTATTGGCCTTATTAAGTCTGGTCTTATCTGCAGGCTGGCGAAAATTTTGCCATTTTCTTCTAGTTTTCCTCTTGATTGCTATCAGTTCTTTGATTTGCATTGGTATCATTTCAAAATGCTTTTCTCGTGGTTTTGTTTTTGGAGTTGCTGACCATGCTGCTTTCTGGATTAGACTGGCGAAATTTTCTGTTGTCCTTTCTATTTCGTCGGATGTTTTTAGTGGGATGTTGAGAGAAATATTTTCTTCTATTATTTTTTTAAATTCTTTCCAGTTGGTATTATAATTGTGCAGCGTAGGTGGTTTCTGGATGGTAGTAGATGAGGAGCTGACCATGGCAATAATTTGGGAATGATCAGAATGTAAGTCCAGACTTGAAGATACTTTCATATGATTATCTGGAATTCCTTTTGTAACGAAGAAGTCCACAAGATCGGGTATTTTGCATCTGTCAGTCGGCCAGTAAGTTGGTTCGCCGGTAGAGAGATAGTTAAGGTTATTTTCGTTAATGGTTTTGTTTAGTTTCTTTCCTTTTGGATTGGTTAGTCTTGAGCCCCAATTTGGGTGTTTCGCATTATAGTCTCCTCCCGCCAGAAATCTCTGCCCCAGTGTTTGGAAGTATTCTTTATATTCGTCGTCGGTTAGGTTGTGTCTTGGTGGACAGTATATTGCCGTCACTGTCATCGGTCCAATCCAGGTTTCGACTGTGATGGCGGTTGATTGAATTTTTTCCGTTTGAAATTGCATCATTTCGTAGTGAGGAAGGTTATTCCTTACTATAATTGCGGATCCTCCATGTGCAGTTCCATCTGGATGTTTTGTATCATATATTGAGTAATGGGGAATTTTTAAATAACTTCTCTTTGTGTAATGTGTTTCGGATATTAGCATTATGTCTATTTCGTTTGTATTTATAAATGCGCGAATATCTTGGTTATGATTAGCCAAGCCGTTTGCGTTCCATGCTGCAATTTTCAGGATGTGTATTATTATTTTATTTTATTGATAAGTGTCGACAACAAGTTCATAAGCGTTGATATTTGTTCGGATTGTAGCTTCATGAAGGCTCGCATTTCTGTGATCATGAGATTCATCGTTTCATTTAGGTTGTTTGATGTGCTGTTTTCTATTGTTTGGGTTTTTTCGCGGTTACTTGCTGCATTTGCGTAGGAGAATCCCGGTTGAAGCGCGTATGTGGGTGTAATTGGTGGAGGCTCGTTTTCCTTTTCGGATGCTTGCGTTGTTTCTTTGTTCCAGTTTTTGTTTCGTAACGGGGCAAATTTTCGTTCCCGTATATCTTTATATACTTGGCAGCCCTTATAGTTCGCTGGATGATTCCCTTCACATAACGCACATACTGGGAGGTCATCTTTCTTTTTTTGGCATTCATGTATTCCTGTGAAAGTCTCGCTACATTTTATGCACCTGAATGTTCGGAAACAGTAAGTTTTGGAATGCCCGTATCTTTGGCAGCGTTTGCATTGAATAATTTCTTTTTTGACGTGTGGGGGTTCGAATTGTATAATTGCGTTACCTAGTTTCTTGATTTCGTAGATATCTTTGTTATTTTTGGCTGGTTCTATGTCGATGTAAAATAATGATAGGGGTTGCTTGGTGACGCGATGTCTTATGTTGTGAATGTTTCTTACCTTATTTCCTTTCATTCCTAGGTCTTCTTTTATATCTTCCATATCAGTTGTGTGGTGTAGGTAACGCAGTACAACTCTAAACGCTCTGTTTTCTTTTAATTGATATGTGTGGTGGTCGATGCTTTTTGACTTTAGGCCTTGGACAATCTTGCTGTATGTTTCTCCGTTATTGGCCATAACTTTCATGTTACCGTTTATGGTTTGAAATACGAACTTATCATCAGCGTTTGTGAATGACTTTTTTAGTTGAGTCATTGCCGTTATATCACTTATGGCTGGCACAAATATTGGTGGTGGTTTTCGATCAACAGTTTGATCATGTGTTGTTGGTTGTTGCATTTTATTGGTTGGGTGTTGTTTCTGGCCATGATTATTGTTTTAGTGCTCCATTTCCTCACTATTATAGTTTGATAGTACGTCGAAACGGTTTGAGGTTGCTATTCCATCTGCAGATTTGCTTGATTTCTGAATAGGGCGATTTGTTAAATATGGCCTGCTATTAGCCAAGGTCTGGCTTTTTCTTCTAATTATTGGTTGATACTGTTTTTGTGGTCTTGGGTATTCGTCAGAAGGGGTTTCTGGTCTACTTTGTGGTGGTGTCGATGTCGGGGTACTTGATGTGCTTGCATCTTGTATTTATGTGGATGGTTGTATGAATTGCTGAGATCTCTCAATTTGAGACATTTGTTCGATGGATTGTTGATTTATTGTTTTTATTATTTGGGCCGCTGCAGAGTGTGCGCCGCTGAGTTGGTTCATGTTGAGTCCGAGTATGGATACGCCACACCCGGACTGGTTCGTACTTTTCGGCAGCTACGCTCGTAGCCTCGCTTTTCAAAGTTTTGATTCACTATTTTCACAGCTATAACGTCTTTTCACTACGATGATCACGCGAATTACGCGAACACTTTGTAGTGGACACAGATTTTTTTGAATATTTGATTGAATAAACAAAAAATATAATTTGCCATTCTATTACTATAAAAGACTGTTCTATTAAAGGCAGACACAGTTCTATTACTGGTATTTTAGTATCAAATTATAAATTATGAACAAGAATACCTAAAACATCAATTAACAATTTAATTTTTTTTTAACTTTATAAATGACATAAATTTTAAAATTTTTCAATTATTATATAAATATATTAACTATATTTTCTTAAATCCTCAACCAAGTAGATAATTTTCTAAACTGTTTTATTACTGGTCTACTTACCCTACGCATGGTTATTGGCGCGTAATATTGGTTAAAAATTACAATAATATGAATCTATTTCGCACACAATGTTTCAGAGGACGTTTGGTTTGCATGTTTGGTAATTTTTCGTGCAATTTAATTAACCAACTATACTGATATGCATATATTTTACACAATTAGTTTCGACTGACAATATAAAATTATTAGCAGGTCTAAGTGTTACTTTGTAGCTGATTGCTACGTCAAGTGAGTATTTATAAGAATATTGATGATGATATACAATGAATATATTGCATATATTTTATTGAAATAAGTTTGTGACTTTATTTTAACTTAACGCAGTTTTTATTCGATTATCTAGATATTTGAAATTGGATTTTAAATAGTAGTTTTACATTCTATTGTTTCATAATTGCAGCCTACTGAGGTATAAGTGTACAAATATGTCAGAGAAATACTAAATTAAAAGTATGCTGCTTATGGATTCAGATAATTTGATTTCATACAACAGAAACTCTTTTTAAAACAAAAGTCTCACCCGAGCGCTCATAGCGAACGGACGTATTACATCAACTGATAAAGTGATTACGAACGCAGATCAAAACCTATAACCTAAAACTGAGAACAGCCTGCATATATATATATAAATATATATACACAAAAGTGCAGTTGCAGCCAAACGCATTGGTCAGACCACATTAATAACGGAGTCTACCAGCAACGGCGTATACGCTTACACAAATATTTCCCAAAACTTATACTATCAAACACAACAGCAACACACCACAGGAATAGCCACACACCTACAAACAAAAGCAGCCACACAACCAATAATGGTCAACTCCTCACAACCAATAATAAATCCAGCGTTTCAACCATGCACTAGTACTCACAGTCAATTCGACACACTTCTTGTACCAAATGAATACCCATTTGACATTACAACGTGAAAGCATACCACCGACACCCACTTCGTCGCACAGTAGTAATGCCCAAGAAGATTACCAATTGGTTATACGAAGAAAAAATAAGAGACATGGCACAAATTCACCTTACAAGACCACTATGAAACCCACAGCAAACCCAACTAACGTAACCGGAATAGAAACAACAAAAATGTATGTAGACCTACAAGAAGAGAATGATACGGAAGAGAACGCTGAAGAAAACGAAATAAAACCACCACCGATATTCATTCCAAGCTTTAAGCAAATAAAAGCAATGACAGAAATAATAGGGAGATACATCCCCTCATCCGAATACGAATACAAACTAAACCATAACACAATGAAGATACTAACCAAAAACAGAAAAGCATGTTCACTACTGAACAAAGGACTGAAAGAATCCAACATAGATCATCACACATACCAGTTCAAAACAGATAGAGCCTTTAGAACCGTGCTAAGACACATACATCACTCAATGGACGCTGAAGAACTAAAAATCGAAATAGAGTCAAAAAAGCATAAAGTAAGAAATATCCATAAAATGCTCCATCGTATAACAAAAACTCTCGCTGTTCTTAGTAGAACTTGAACCTGCTGAGAACAATAAAGACATCTACGACATAAAATACTTACAGAGCGCCAAAATACAGTTTGAACAATGTAAAGTTGTCAAAGATACGGACATAGCAAAACCTACTGCTACAGACCACCCAGATACGTGAAATGCGGAAAACCCCACAAAAAAACCTCTTGCAATAAAACAAGAGAATCGCCAGCCAAATGCGCACTCTGTTTAAGCAGTCATCCAGCCAACTAGAAGGGCTGTAACGTATATAAAGAAATACGTCAAAGTAGATTCCCTCCAATTAGAGAAAGGCGAATCAATACCGAAACAGCAAAAGAAGCGGAAACACCACAACCTGGTACCACATACGCAGACGCCACCAGAAATAATGAGCAGAGATCACAGACAACAAATCCTGGGTCAGATGACCTGTCAACAATGATGAGAGAAATGATAAATGAAATGAGAACATTTATGAAACACCAATCTGAGCAGATGTCAACACTAATGAAATTACTATCAACCGTCATAACCAAAATACGTTCATGGAGCACACACTCAGAATTGCCGCTTGGAATGTCAACGGTCTGGCTAATCATAGTCAGGAGCTAATTACATTTATAAATATAAACAAACTAGACATTACACTAATATCTGAAACTCATTTCACAAACCGTAGTTACCTAAGAATTCCGAGGTATACGGTATACGACACCAAACACCCAAACGGAACAGCTCACGCAGGAACTGCTGTCATAATTAGAGATGGCATTAATCACTTTGGACTGCCAAATTACGAAACCGAGCACATCCAAGCAACCACAGTACAAATCGAAGACTGGAATGGCCCAATAACTATCTCAGCCATATACACACCGCCACGACATACCATCACCCAGAACCAATACAAGAACATTATTAAAACAGTCGGAAACACATTTATTATTGGAGGGGATTTCAACGCTAAACACCAACAATGGGGATCCAGAGTTAACAACACTAGAGGAAAAAACCTTCTCAGAGTAATTCAAACAAACAACATAAGCTACCTCTCAACTGGGGAACCAACCTACTGGCCCACCGATAGAAACAAAACACCAGACCTAACAGACTTTTTCTTAGTGAAAGGGAAATCACGAGAACACATGAACATCGTCTCAAGCTTAGATATGACATCAGACCACTCACCCATAATCGCGACCTTTAGCGCTAGCGTAATTACCGAAGTCGAAAAATCAGCCAAACTACACAACCGCAAAACAAATTGGGAACTTTTTCATGAGCTTCTCACTGAAAAAACAAAAGTCAATATACCGCTAAAAACACACACTGAAATTGACATAGCTGTGGAACAAATGAATAAAAACATCCAAGAATCAGCGTGGCAAGCTAAACCAAAACCTCAACAAACAACGAAACAATTTGAAACAAATCCAATACATATAAAAGAACTTATAGCCATTAAACGAAAATGCAGAAGATCTTGGCAAAATACCAGGCAACCAAACGACAAAAACAACTACAATAGAGCGGTAAGAGAATTAAAAGAAGCACTACAAGAGAAAAGAAACCAATACTTCAAAGAGTACCTCCAAAATCTATCATCAACTAACGCAACAGACTACTCTCTATGGAAGGCGAAAACTTAAGCAGCCACAAATCCCAATCTCCCCTATCAGAAATCAAGACGTAAGTTGGGCACGAAACACGGAAGAAAAAACAACAACATTTGTCACACACCTAGCAACGGTTTTCCAACCGTTCCCATAGCACGCAAACGTAGACGACGAAGACGTACTGCAATACTTAGAAACACCGCTGCAAATGTCACCACCAATAAAAGCAATCACTCCTAGCGAAATCGCCACGACAATCAAAAACCTCAACAATAAAAAAGCGCCCGGATACGACCTCAACACAAGTAAAATACTAAAAGAATCACAAAAAAACCAGTATTACAAATGACGGCCATCTTTAATGCCATACTGAGACTTGGTTACTTTCCGACACAATGGAAAATAGCAATAATAATCATGATTCCAAAACCTGGTAAAAACCACTCTGACGCCTCATACTACAGACCTATTAGCCTGCTCCCGATTATATCGAAGATCTTTGAAAAACTCCTCCACAAAAGAATGAAACCAATTCTGGAGAAAAACAAAATAATACCCGACCACCAATTTGGATTCAGAGAAAGCCACTCAACCATCGAGCAAGTGCACAGAGTTACTGAAAAAATACAGAATTCCCTGGAAAATAAAGAGTACTGCTCAGCCGCATTTCTAGACGTCAGCCAAGCCTTTGACAAAGTTTGGCACCAGGGCTTAATCTATAAAATTAAAAAGACGCTGCCTCATCAATACTACTTGATATTTAAATCCTACCTTGAAAACCGATACTTCAAAGTGAAAATACAAGAAGACTACTCTGCTCTGCAGGATATTCAAGCTGGAGTACCACAAGGCAGTGTCTTCGGACCAACATTGTATACGTTATACACGGCCGACTTACCTAATAATGACACAACTATGACAGGAACCTTCGCGGATGACACAGCTATAGTGGCAACGGACCGGGATCCCATTATCGCATCTGAACTACTACAAGAGCAACTAAACCAGATCCAAAGCTGGTACCAGAAATGGCGCAAAAAGTTAACGACTCCAAATCAAACCACATCACGTTTTCAACGAGAAGGGAAACTTGCCCACCCGTAATGTTTAATAATAGCGAATTGAGCCAATCGGAAGAGATAAAATACCTAGGCATACACCTGGACCGGAGACTAACCTGGAAAAAGCATATCAAAACTAAACGTAAACAAATTGGCCTGAAACTAAGCAAGATGTACTGGCTCATTGGAAGAAAATCACAACTTACCATGGAAAATAAACTGTTACTCTACAAGGCCATTACAAAACCAATATGGACATATGGAATTCAACTGTGGGGAACAGCAAGTCAATCAAACATCAACATCATCCAGAGAATTCAATCAAAAATCCTACGCATAATAGTAAACGCGCCGTGGTATGTACCTAATGATGCCATACATCAAGACCTACTCATGCCAAGTGTCACAGAAGAAATCAACAGACTAAGCCAAAGATACCAAGAAAGACTGGTATGAACCTAATGATACCATACATCAAGACCTAATCATGCCAACTATCACAGAAGAATTCAGCAGACTAAGCCAAACATACTAGAGAAGACTGTAAAACCATCCTAACCAACTTGCCATTAGACTCCTGGATAACAGTGAGGAAGTTCGAAGGTTAAAGGCACTATATCCTAGACCTTATCGACAGATACAAATAAATAGTATCGAGCAGTCAATGTGCAAAATCCGCAAGTTAAGTTAACGAAGTACCACCACTGGGTAGTACTTCATCAAAGACCGCACCATAACAACAAATTTATTTATAGTCCAACCGGACTGATCATGAATGAGACTCAAAGGAATATATAATAAAAAAAAAACAAAATATGCTAATACATATTGCGTCATTGCCTCGTTAGATTCGTTTGCATTCATTCAAATTGTAGATCAACGTGAGCACCATTATTTCCGCAGTTTGTTAACTTGAAATATTTAGATCTCATCCGATAAAAGCTTAACTTTTTGGATCAGGAGAGCTATCGAGCCAAGAGTGCAGAAAATTTAACTAAGGTTTAGGCTCGGGAGAACTTATTTATCAAATATTTAATAGCAAAATTGTTGTCATTGTGTATGCCCATAAATAAACCGAAAGCTGTTCATGACATTTTGAATAGTACTAATATTGCTCTTTCTTGGAAATATTTATTAATACTCAGTCAGCTTTTGTATTTCACAAGACAAATAAAATTATATTTAGTTAGCACAACAGAATTGTGAAATTATTTTACTCCATACTGCTGGCTTGTTTTGTAAACTTATACAATGGTTGCTGTAATATTCTTAAATTCTCGCGTAGGGAATAGTTATTATTTCGGAAAATTACGTCACACAGGGGATTTGGTCTCAGTAAAATAGTTATTTAAGGATCAAGGGAATCAACTATGGTTTTTTTCCCGAGGCTATAACTTATGCAAGAAGCGAAGCCGAGGGCATTTTCAGTTGAAGTAATAACGTCCCAACTTTTAAATTTAAATAATTTAATTTATTTATGGTTCATTGATATGCGTTCAGAGATTCAAGTTAACGATGAAAAAAATTCATAACAATTTATTGTCAAGGAGAAAAATATTCATAAAAATGTTTTGTCAAGGAGATAGCTGTCATTTACCTTATTCCTTCACTTTATTCCCTTAGGGAATAAAATAGTCTATTATGTATCAGATATCAACTACATAAAGTGCTATTTTATTCTTGGTCGGGAGAAAACATTTTTATTAACACATATAATAATTCTATTTCTTTTAAAACGTATAAGCTAGTTTTTTTTAACCTAACTGATCAATGTCACAATGATTTTCAAGAATAATTTTTCTTCGTTGTTATCAGGTATCCCCAATCTTGTATTTTGTGATCAGAATATCATTTCTCTTTCCTCGATGAATCATACACTTTCTATAATCACCTTGATCGGTGAGCTAATTTGGCGCGTGAGAGAAAGTGACGATGGCAACAAGTATTGGATTATTGGAATGGGGAGTTTGCGAAATCATAAGAGAATCATAGTGTATAATACTCGGAAATAATCACAGAGTTAATTTAACTATTTCAATTCACGATCATATTATGCTCTTTCTATAAAGCTTATAGTAAATCATGTGCTTTGATTTTCACTACACATTAAAATACATATTTCAATACGTCAACATAAATGAGTAATAATTCAAATAGTTAAATAACTCAACAGAAATTATATAAATCAATGAAATTTGATTCTAATGCAACAACAATTATATCAACAAAAACTACAACTTACTCAGTTATTGCAATATGATGGTCGACAGATCTTGATAAAATCTTATTTACAGCATCATCTGCATCTTTGCTAAGGGGTTCTAAGTTATAACCTGTATTAGATGATTGATGCAATGCTCTATTATGATTTTTAGTGAGCTTGTTTTCAGCGTGAGTTATAGCACTCTCCAAATTATGTTTCAAAATTTCAAATTGAGCACAAGCTATATTCATAAAGTTCAACGGTAGAATATCCAAACCACAATTGACTGCTATAGCAATTTTTAAACTGCTCAACTGAAAAGCGTATACCAATCTACGATTTAATAAATTATCTTTTACGTTGAAAGGAAACCAGCCACGAAACGGTACGATATTTTTAGCGTCTTGATCTAGTAGCGGAAAAACAGCAAAAAAATTGTGCACACATGACATAGTCCATAAAAAAGGATGCTATACGCTTTTGCATAAGTCGACCATTGTTTTATGTAGCATTTTTGTTCAGGCAAGAATGTCAGAAATATCGGATTATTAATAGCGTTTAAAAGTTTTGCAAATTCTGATCGCCTTGCTGAAATAAATAAATTGGATTAGATATGAAACTTTTGATTGTTGTAGTACCTCAGTATTTTTAAATGATTAGTTAAATGCTGAATCATAAAGTAGTGAATTAAACAAAAAATTTAAAGTAAAGTTTCACTAATTGTAAATGCAGCGAAATTAAGTTAATAATATTTTGTTACGAACTTGGTACTAATATTTTTACTTTCTTACACAGTATAAGAGAGTATTGTAATCATGAAGAATTTCGATCTCGAGATTTTAACGAAAATACACCTTCCCATAATCGAATCTGACTATTTTAAGAATGGCTATCTGTGTGTGCCTCTGTGTGTGTGTTTGTGGCTGTATGTATGTAAGTGTGTGTATATGCTCTACAGCCTAAACAGCTTAAGGTAAACTTTTGAAATTTGAAACTTAAGATTTGTATGGCAGGTGCACATCCAATTTTTGTAAAACACATTTAAACCGGAAGTGTTCGTTTATTCTAGTAATTTTTTGCGGTTTCCGCAATTACTTAAAAATGGTTGCAGTTACAGAAAAGTTGCTTGGATAGAAATCAAAGGTATTAATATTTCGCATAGGTTTTGTTTGAAAATTATTTTCTAAAAGAGTATTGGTTTCAAAATAATGGCTATTAAAATTTCTTCTTAATATATTTATTTTCATATAAATTTTATCATCTGCGCCTGCCAATTATTTAACAGAAAAACAAAAATAATTAAATAATTTGAATTTTGATATTTGATATTTAATATTTATGTAACAAAATATATTTAGTGAAAACGGACTCCAAATGTTAGTAAAATATTATAAATTAGAAAAATAATAAAAATATGATCCAACCAAATTGCGTATATGAAAGTTCAGTGTAATACATTGCAGATATTTTATATTATTAAATCGAGCATTTTTAATTTTGGTTATGCGAAGTAATGTCTCTTTTTAAGATGTTTCAGTATCACTTATTTTTATATGTCTACATTTACAGGTACGTTTTTGAGTGATGCTTATCAGGAGTAATTATTAAACATAATTTACATCTAGTTTTCTATACTACTTAATACCATTCTGGTTTTTAAAAACTAATTGTTTGTTCTAAATTTGCAAATATTATCAACGTTCTTGTGAGGTCAATTAAAAATAATATATAGCTAGTATAATAATATATCCTTTTCATTTAATTATAAATATGACTAGAATTTTATAATTACAGACCTAAATATTTCAGAATTACTTATCTGTCATAACTACAGGTAATATGATGGTGAGGGTTTCCTATTTTACCAGGAAAAATGCATCCGTACATTCTTAGATAGCATGCTGCCAATTCCCATCAAGTCGCAAAAATTCTTTAACATTTATTCATTCGCCAATCAATTCTACCATAGCATTCTTCAATTGTGTTTGACAAAGTCGTCATGTCCTAAATCATTCTCACACAATTTATCTAACCCACATAATTATTTTTCTTTAAGCTAATATATTTATAAGTAAATATATATTTATATATATATATATATATATATATATATATATATATATATACATATATTAAGAATAAATAAGTGCACAATGTTCATGTTCAACTGTGTACAGACGTACTTTTTGTGCGTGGCAGTACAGTCAGAACTGAAGAGCATCATTCGACAACGTTCGCTTCTTGAAGTTGTAGTTGTTGACAAAACACAAAATGGTGTACATGTGGTTTATACCATAATAAAGTAGAATAGCTGGAAAGCTCGTATTATAAAATCATTTCACAAAAACAATTGACTCCCAGCCTACTCTCATAATTCTGGTCAAACTATATATATGTAGTTTTATTCTACTCCAACCTAAGCTTGTCAAAGTTCAGTTCATATTATGTCTATGCTTACCAACAAATGTTAAACTATGGTTAATAGTTGACTTCAGCTTATTACTTGAAATTATCCTTTTGTCTGTACACAGCAGGATTAGAGTTTATGCAGTCAGATCTTACAGTAAATATTTTTTTCCTACGCTTTTATTGCTTTCATACAGTGAATTCAACAAATTATTTAAGAAAGTTAATCATTATAACTCTTATTGGAAAAATATTTGTGCAACTAGATTATGCTATCAAATAGTATTTTATTTTTGTTTCCAATCACGCCCGTTTCATTAATTTAAACTTAAATTAGAATAAAGTAATTTGCCAGCACGAATTTCCATATTACATATATGCCGGACACGATGTAATTGGTGATTAAGCGATTTCGAATTTTTATTACCTAATATTAATATTGTTGACGAGATTTATAGGTGATACCGTTTTACATAAAGCTACTTAAAAACGAACTTCCACATTTATATACTATTCGCTTTGCCCAGTCAGCCAATGCAAATATGTTTGTCAAACATTTATTATACCTATTTCTGATTTCTCACTGCACTCATAGTGATCTAGCACCATTCTCATCAAATGATTTCGAGTCAATTTCTAGTTGTGCATTGAGCGTTGCAGACGTGTATTTCGTTGACATACCATATATAAACTACTTTTCGATCAACAATTCGCGCGATTCTGATATATTATCGAAGTTATATACATCGAAAAAACATGGGAAGAAGTTATGAAATTTTATAATATTTCAAGTCAACTTTTACGAGGGGATAAAACGCTATACTGTAGTTGCGGCTGATAGTTTGCTAGAACTTATAAAATACAAGCAACAAATCCAGCTGTTATTATTATGGAATGCAAGATCACGATATCTTTTCCTAATTCGTAGAAATTCGGATGAAGAAATAGATCATGCGGTCGCTATTTTGTGGGAAAATTATATTATTAATGCAGTGATAATGATGCCATCTATTTACAATCATGAGATTATTGAAGTACACTCTTGGTTTCCGTATGAAAATGGGGCTTGTGGTAGTAACGTAACCAAGTCTAGACTTGTAGATGTTTGTGTTAATGGCACGTTTATAGATAATGTGAATTTGTACCCTGAAAAAGTACCGAAGTATCTGAACGGATGTCCGGTGCGAGCGCTAGTAATAATATGGCCGCCATTTGTAATGCCGCCCGAAGATGGTATAGTTATTGATGATAAAGTATTAAACATTATTAACGGAATTGAGATATTAATGATGAAAACGATTTCACAATTTGCCAATTTCACTTTATTGACATACGCATCTTCAGTGCCACATGACTGGGGTCTGAGTACGGTTCATGGAAACGTTACAGGTACTATAAAAGTATTGTTTGAGAAACGAGCCGAGTTGGGCTTTGGCTCATTTGGCCCTACAGCTGAGCGACGTATGTATTGCGATTATTCAGCTAGTCATACTTACGAATCGCTAACTTGGTGTGTTCCTAAAGCTCAGTTAAAGGCCAGGTGGAGGAATTTATTGGATACTTTCCAATACAGTACTTGGCTAACAATGATTGGAGCATATCTACTAGTTTCCGTTGTATTTTGGGGTATTTGTTCTGCGGAACCACGTGATTTAACATCGTATGTTGGCTTAGGAGACAGTTTAAATGGTTTCTTTTCTCTCGGTTTAGCTGTCTCCGTTAATAAAATTCCGATAAAAGTCTCCGGGAGAATAATATTTTTTGTTTGGATTGTTTTTGCCGTACATTTCGTCGCTGCGTATCAAGCAAAATTGATCAGTAAATTATTGCATCCAGCTTACGATCGGCAATTGTCAACATTAGATGAAATATTAACATCTGGAATGGAATGGGCTTCATTACCAACATTAAAACGATTTTACGCCAATACTGATGATTGGCGCGTGGCGACAATAATTAAAGACTGGCGAAGCTGTGATGACGCAGAAGCATGCTTGCAACGAATCGCATACAAACGTGATTTTGCATTATGCATCCCGCACGAACACGTAAAATACGAACTTCTAAAATACTCTGACTCCAATAGGCAGCCCCTAATACATTGTTTCCCAAGCTTTTTAACGCATCCATCTGAAATGTATATGACTAAAGGTTTTCCATTAAAACATCGAATTGATAAACTGATTTATAGGATAATGGCCTCGGGGTTGATGGCGAAATGGCAACGAGATATGCAATATTTGCGGTTGATTAATAACTCAAGTAAAATCGAGAGTGTAGAAGATGAACAGAGATTGACGATGTCACACTTGCAAGGAGCATTTATGATATTTACCTTGGGAATGATAGCTGCTTGCGCAGGCTTTATTGGTGAGAATGTGTATTTTATTAGCAGAACAAGGGGCTTGAGAAGAACAGTATTGCATCACTGGTGCTATTATATTAAACGTATCACAAATACTGAGTCTTAACTTAAAGCTATTCATATTTCTGGCAATAAAATTAAACCATCAAACATACTATAAATGGGATAACTTATCGAAAATTCGTGAACGAAAAATACATTGACATTACGCCGGGCATTATTTGTCGATCAGTTGTTTATTTGTTTTATAATTAGGGAGGATACTATATATCTATGATATCGCACGAAGTAACTCCTTCGACTAACTCACAAATAAATTGCAAGCATTTATGAAAATTATGTTAAACTTCGATTTCAAATATAAACTTTTATGGAATGTATTCTCACGATTTAAATTAAATTATATGGAAGTTTGTGAACTTTGTGGAAGGAATATGTAGTAATGTGCTTAATAATAATAATAATAATAATTATTATTATTATATATATATATATATATATATATATATATATATATATATATATATATTTATATTTATATATTTATATATATATATATATATATATATATATATATATATATATGTATATATATATATATATATATATATATATATATATATATATATATATATATATATAATATATATATATATATATATATATATATATATATATATATATATATAAATTATATAACCAACAACTCTGCAGCATCAGCAATATATCAAACACACAGTACTTTTCCATAACATGAGACATATGTAACAAAACACTAGCTTTAACATAGAAATAAGCCATATAGGCAGAAAGTGTAGAACTCTTGTAAAAACAAGTCGTATTGTAGCCTTGCTTAAATATAAAATAAATTTTTAAAAACCAAACTCTCCGAGTCGTTGATTTATTTGGCGCAGTCGGTAGGATGCCAAAAAGATTTTAACTACGAATAATCTCAAAACGCGAGTTCTATTTCGATTAAAAGTTAAAACCGTCATTTTTAAGTGTTAAACAGGGCATCAAAAGTGTAATGAATACTGCTTATTCATATGTTTATTAATTATTAATCAATTTATTTCTCTCGACAATAACCGGTGTGAACTTGGCGACGAAAAGCTAGCGACGATTTTATATTTTAGCAGAGCGGCACATTTTCGTCGGCGACGATATTTTTCCAGAACAACACAATATTTCAATGTAAATAATGTCGGGTTAAAACTTTAATTATTCAGGGGATATAATAAATTAATTGGGGTAAATAAAATTATTATTCAGGGGATTACAGGGTGCATAAATATATATAATTCACAATTGTTGTATGAATGATTTAGAGATGCATCTCGTTAAGTATCTCTAGACGTTTGTGACACTACCATAAAAATAGGGGTGGTAGATACATATATTGGCTAAATAATTATGCTAAAACGAATATTCTATCCAGGGGATGAGGGGGTGAAAATTCAGTATTGTCACCAACTTATGTGTGAATTCTGCACAAATAAACCTATTTTAGTATCTCTAGACGTTTGTGACACTACCACCCCTATTTTTATGGTAGTGTCACAAACGTCTAGAGATACTAAAATAGGTTTATTTGTGCAGAATTCACACATAAGTTGGTGACAATACTGAATTTTCACCCCCTCATCCCCTGGATAGAATATTCGTTTTAGCATAATTATTTAGCCAATATATGTATCTACCACCCCTATTTTTATGGTAGTGTCACAAACGTCTAGAGATACTTAACGAGATGCATCTCTAAATCATTCATACAACAATTGTGAATTATATATATTTATGCACCCTGTAATCCCCTGAATAATAATTTTATTTACCCCAATTAATTTATTATATCCCCTGAATAATTAAAGTTTTAACCCGACATTATTTACATTGAAATATTGTGTTGTTCTGGAAAAATATCGTCGCCGACGAAAATGTGCCGCTCTGCTAAAACATAAAATCGTCGCTAGCTTTTCGTAGCCAAGTTCACACCGGTATTTTTATGTATTTTTATAGTGAAGAAACAACATTTTATGCAAAAAACGTGTAAAATTTATAGAACTGTCATGTTATTATGGTGCGCCATTATTTAGTTTGGCAATTAACATTGGCAGGCCTGATTTTTAACCTTCATAGGCGGCGACTATGTTACATTAAAAGGGGGCAGTACTTTCCTTAATTTTGGTTATTTTATTGATGAATTTCACTTTGCAATTCACACCACAACTGTTTCCTGTAATTTTTAAAAAACTTACTACCACACCTGAACCCTACCCTAATTGATGATAAACAGTCTTTGAATTTCGGTCACTTTCATGGTGAATCACACTTTGCAATTCACACCACAACTGTTTCCTGTAATATTTAAAAAACTTACTACCACACCTGAACCCTACCCTAATTGATGATAAACAGTCTTTGAATTTTGGTCACGTTCATGGTGAATCACACTTTGCAATTCACACCACAACAATTTAAATATAACAGGGAAGATTTGCCTCCTCCCCTCATACAAATACATATATTACAGCTTTTAATATAATATTGACATACCTGCAAGACTATTCTATATCCTCCCCGTCATCTTCTTCGGGTATTGGTTGACTTTTGCTTTGCGAGTGAATGGTTCACTTTCAGGTGTTCATAGCCTGCCTGCCCAAGACAGTCGTATGACTTCCAATAATCTGATATGATCGTTGTCCCTGGGTGAATCCACTCCTTTATAATAGGAAGCAGTGTATCTTGTTTCCTAGTAATATGAATTCAAATTGAAATTTTACTGATCATATTGTGGTTCGTTGTTTTACGCAAATTTTTTCATATATAGTCTTACCGATCTTCGACAGCGACCATAAAAACCCGACCGGTTCCTCTTTCATACCCTCCAAAAACCCATTGTCCGTCCACTCGATGTCCTCTATGGTATTTTCTTTTGCCAAACTTGGACTCGTCAATTTCAACCACTTTACCTACACCACCTATTTTTTCTTTATTTACAATAAAGTGGTGAAAAAACACTTCACGGCAAAAAGAGGCCCAATCTACCGCCGTATTGTTGTTCTTTGATGAACAACAAAGTAGAGTTAGCTACCCAAAGATTCACAAAGGCTAATATTTTGAATATGGGCAGCTTAGACCGGGCAAAGAACGTGCCCTTCCGGAATTCTGCAGTGCATAGGCACTTCCGCACTTTTTGTTTGCGTTGGGATCCCTTTCCGGGGCATCTCCAACGCCACCCGTCACTTCGCGAAGAATCACTAATTAATCATAATTCGGTATTGCACTTAGGGCACAAGTAACCATCAGTAGGAATTAGGTGCCATTCTTGCAATTTTTTTAATAGCAAATCCTTATTTTTGCAAATTTCAGCAATACGCATAACGTTAAGCGACATTTTGATTTTATAAAACAATTGCAACTAGTTCTTTTCTTATACAAAATAAAACACCTGTATTTTTTTTTACATATTTATTTATATTTTATTTACATGTTAATTGGTTATATTTTATTTATATTATGATATAATAAATTAGTATATTAGTTATGCAGTGTAGTGAGCGCCCATGAAGTGTTAGTACTATTTTTTGCCACTTGAAACAAGAATGGTGCTAGAAATCATTGTGACAGTTCATTTATGGCAGCATATCATGTTGATTTTTTAGTTAAAAAGCACATAAAAAAGGGCTTCCGCGCCTTAAATTAATATTTTTAGAAAAGGTAAAACATTAATATAACATTATTTTCAGGTTAAATTGATTTTCAAGCGAGTCCTAATACCTGTAATCTACCCTAAAATAAAATTTTAAACAGTACATGTCGAACGTACAGTGAGCGCAAAAAAGTATTCGTACAGGTCAAGTTTTCATAATAAAACTTCATTTAAAAAAAAACTATTGAAGATAGATCAAAAATAAAAATATGTCGAGTTATATGGAGTCATATGTTTATCTAATTTACCAAAACGATTCATCAAAAATAATATTAATGTGGAAATAAAAATTACAAACCAATATCACTATGTAACAACTTGTTATAATATTTTCATTTTTACACAAATAACCTATATTTTTTGGATATCTATTGGCTCTAATAATAGTTAGGAGTCTTTTTGGTATTAAATTTACCAAATACCTTAAAAAATATTGAAATGCTATCCCATTCTTCAAATAGTTTTTATTAGAAATTAGCCGTTTTCTTATTTCTTTTTCATCTGAAGTCCATAAATGCTCATTTGTAATAATGTCTGATGATCTGGAAGATATTTACGATAGCTTGATGTATTAAAAAAGTACACAATCTGGAGTCCCAAGCGCTATGTTTTGGATCATTGTCTACGAGAGTGAATCTAGCAGCTCGAAAAAGCGGCTAACCAAGGCCAACTAGATACATAAACTAATTATGACTAAATACGCATGTTTCACTTCATTATTGATAATAAATAATGACTATTATATAAATTATTGATTCTCTATACTTCATAGACCCAAAATATATATAAATTATTGGCAGGCGCCCTTCGGCACACAGAAAAAATCATTTCTTTAACATTCTCACGAATTTCAAGTTCAAAGTCTAAAATTATTATTAGCAACAATTGCCTGTCTTCCAAATTAATATCAGTTAGTCGTTATCAATCATAGCAATTGAATATATAAAATATATTGGTCAGTGCCCTTGGGAACCCTAAGAAAAAAATCATTTCATTAAAATTTTCACGAATTTCAAGTTGAGTCTAATATTATTATTAGCAACAATTGTCTGTCTTCCAAATTAATATCAATTAGTCATTATCAATCAAAGCAATTAAATATGTAAAAATTATTGGTCAGTGCCCTTCGGAACCTTAGAAAAAAAAATTAAATTGCAAGTTCAAAGTCTAATATTATTATTTGCAACAATTGTCCTTCTTCCAAATTAATAACAATTGGTCATTATCAACCATAGCAAATAAATATATAAAAATTATTTGTCGGTGCCCTTCGTAACAATTAGAAAAAAATTATTTCTTTAATATTTTCACGAATATCAAGTTCAGTCTAATATTTTTAATAGCAACAATTGTCTGTCTTCCAAATTAATAACAATACGACAAATGTTTATACCCACAGACCTACACACAAGCTTGTCAAACATGTTAGTTCAAAAGTGCGAGATGAGCAGTGATGACGAGTATATACTGTTAGCAGCTGCGTCCGCTACTTTAATTAAAAAGAAACAAAATAAATTATCGCAACAGCCACAAATTCAAAGAAAATGGGTGAAAAACGATCAAAATTTACTCATAATTCTCTTATTGAAGAAATACGTCTATATATTTCGATGAAATCCGTCATAAATGCTTTTGAAAAGAGTCTTAAATCAGACAATGCAAGACCGATAAAAAAAGCGAACTGAACAAAAATACGCGAGACACTGTATTCACAATGTATGCGAATAAATCGACAATCTTGTACGCGCGTACATGTGTGCGCGTTGATGTATTACCGTCAAGATGGAATACATGCGTGTCGCTCAAGAATGCGACTTTTTGACCACACACTGGCAAACATCAACGTGCGCACATGGATGACGCTTTTGTCTTTATTTTTCGATGTTTTAGGCGGCGGGCAGACTGATCCAGTGGTATCGTGTCGTTTGAAAATTTGTGACATTGGTCACATTGGTCGATCGTTTACCTTCAAGAATTTTTATAAATCTGTCTATTTGCTCTTACGTAATGACTTGTTTAAACAATTTCACTTCAACCCGGGATCCGTCGCGTGTTGAATTTTATATAACATTAAGAAATAGAAAATAATCAGTACTAAAACTTATTATTATGCCTACTAAAACAAATTTTATCTAATTATAAGGATGTTTTTACCATAATTAGAATATAATTATTCACAAAACATTAACATTTAGTAAATAAATATGTAAGTTACAGAGATTGATATATTTTCACCCAAATACATTATTTTAGAACGAAAAAACAAATGTTATTTGTTTACGGGCAAATGCGCATGTGCGATAACACCGAGCGTCGAGCGAAATTCAAACCAAACTGAAAATCAAAACACGATGGTACTCGACAGTAAACGGTGGTTCAGTGTGCCACTCGCCGTTGCAGTACAGCTGTTTAAAATTTGCTCGACAGCAAACGCTTGATAGCACTCGACCAGTCTGCCCGCCGCCTTAGTTTCACGAAAGTTGTTAATTCTATTTTACATTGTGTAATACGGTCTATGTATGATACTCGAAATCTTACTCAATGAAATGCACTAATTATACAATGAAATAGTAAATTTTCTTTCAGTTTAATTAGTTTCTCTGCTTTTACTTTTTATATTGCACAGATAATTGGTAAATGACATTGGTTTATGGAAAATTTCATATATGTTCGGGGGGAGGTCCCATGTTGTTGTTATTCGTGCCGTTCGGCGAGAGTCTATAAAACAACTAATGCTGAAACAAAAACATCTGCAGTGTCATGCACCGAACTTTCTTATACGCATATGGGTTCAACTAGAGTGAGTAGATATATAAGAGTGTGGACAATAGTTTGTCTAAATGTTCAAATAAAATGCATTGCGTTATATGGAGCGCGCGGCTCATATTTTCTTATACTCTTTAAATCTAAAGGACCAGATAAGATAATAGCACCCCGTATTTTTTATGTTACTCCTGAATAAATTCTGCGTATTTTTTTTCGCGACAGCATAGGTCTATCTATTATAGAAACATTTATACTAAATTCCAAATATTTCGCGGGCTAATATAACTATTTGTGCTGTATACTTGCAAGTATATTAGTGTTATACATTTCGCGAATCTCTTAAAATAAACACTGTTTATTATGCTTATTACATTTATTAATTCAAACTGTGCATTTTAAAATTATGTTTATACCGTAATATCTGAGCGCGAAATATTTCGACTTTTGTATAAATGCTTCTATAAAAGATAGACATATGCTGTCGCGGAATAAAATACGCAGAATTTATTCAGGAATAACATTAAAAATACAGGGTGCAATTATCTTATCTGGTCCTTTAGATTTAAAGAGTATTAGAAAATATGAGCCGCGCACTCCATATAACGCAATGCATTTTATTTGAACATTTAGACAAACTATGGCGGCGACCAATCACAGGCGGGGAACCTGCGCTCTATGCTTTAGATAGGGACTACTCGTCGATTGTGCACACTCTTATATATCTACTCACTCTAGGTTCAACCATATCGTAGTTACATTATTTATCAAATTTATAATATTTGTTATAACCTTTGGATCACTTTTACAGTAAATATATTTCTTAGAATAAATATAATACGTCAAACTTCAAATAATTTAAGTCTATTTTGTTAAACAATTGACAGGCGCAGATGATACGATTTATGTAAAAATTAATATAATATGAAGAAATTTCAAGTTCCATTTTATATTTTCCGGTACCGTTTGGGAAAAAAAGTTTCAAATAAAAGATGTACAAAATATCTAAGATATCTATAATCTTTGTAGTAATAATTTATCTGTAACTGCAACAATTTTTGAGCAATTGCAGAAACTAGAGTAAGCATGCATTTCCGGTCGGAATATTGTTTTCAAAAATACAAATACAAATCTTAAGTTTAAAATTTCATAATTTTCCCTTTAGCCGTTTGGGCTGTAGAGCGCTCACATACACACACACAGAAACACACACACACACACACAATTTTTTTTATTGTTTATCTTATAAAAAATAAAAATTGAAAACATAACCTCTTTAATTTATTTTTGTATTCATTTGAATAAATTATTTTTATTTTAGTGAAAACTGGTAAAAAAATGACACCTTTAATAGAAAGGGTAAAAAGAGGTGTGAAAAATCAAGAATTTGAACCAAAACCTCGTATACACTTAAAAAATACTTTTATCTGGGCAACAAAAAATTACAAGATAAAAAGTGTTCTTATCTAAAAAAATAAAACAAGATTTAATTTTTTCATTGCTCATAAAATTTTAATGCAAGAAAAGTATTAAAAATTTTGATGTATTTATAAGTAATTTTAATATTTCAATTAAAAATTATTATTTAAATAAAATATCATTTGCATTATAGATAAAGAATAATATTGTTGTCTACATTTATAATTTAGAACTTTATAAATATTAAATTTAGCTTTAGATAGGTATAGTACCTCTATAATTTAAAAATTTAGAAAATAAAGCTACTGTAAGTGTTATTTTATAAATATATACCTAAATTTTAGGAAGTCTAAGCTAAAATATATAAATTTATAAACTATATTAAATAAAAATAATAATTTATAATAGAACTTATTTATTTATTGATTTACCTAGTTCATTTAACAAAAAATATAATTTGCCGTTCTATTACTAGAAAGGACTGTTCTATTAAAGGCAGCCACCGTTCTATTACTGGTATTTTAACATCAAATTATAAATTGTAAACAAAATTACCTAAAACATCAATAAACAATTTTATTTTTTTTTTTACTTTATAAAACACAAATTTTAAAAATATATTAACTATATTTTTTTTTAGTCCTCAAAAAAGTAGAGAATTTTTTTAACTGTTATATTACTGGTCTATTTACCCTACATATACTGCGTATAAGAAAGTAAAAACTAATGTGAACGGATGCTTTTTGCGCGCTAGTTTGACGTGTGTCATTGGTTTTTATTTTTTATTGGAACTACAGTTTAATTTTTGTTGATTAATTTATATATAAATATTGAATGTGTTTATCCATGATACTCTACATATTTTTTTATTTTACTTACCTTCAATTGTTTTCCCGTAAAAGTAGTTTCTTTGTGAAAATTTTAACTGTACGAATACTTATTGCGCTCACTGTATGAAGTCATACTTCACACAATGGGCGCGGCGATTATGAGCGATATCAATTGAGGTCCAGGAGCGCCAATGAACACAATAAATTAACAGGGTAGGACCCAGCCCAAAAAATATAAAAGTTTTTTCATTTAAAGAAATTCCAAAAATAAATAGTTATATAATTACAACACGTAATACACGTAAAGTACAAATACTCATCTAAGTTAAAATGAATCCTAAAAAATACAAATACAATAAAACTTGGATTACAATATTAGACACTAAAATTTAAAAGATACTATAAAATACACACACTAATCATATTAGAAAAAGGGGATTAATTTATAGAAATTAGATACACAAGATGACAATAGAAATAGGACCCTTTGACACGTTAGAAAATAGAAGATAGAGAGAAGTTGTTGAGATGTTAGACGAGTACCAAGTGACGGAATAAAAATTAAAAAATGTTTTGTTTTAGGCTTAACGGTTCCGTGGCGAGATTATCTCCATGTCACCCCAGTCAACATTCAAGGAAACACCAGCGCCACTTCTGGGCCCATGTCGATCGAGGGGGCGGCATATAAAGAGGATGAGGCTCTGAAGAGGAAAAGGTGGAGGCATGAAGGAAACGGGACCGCGCACGGTACCAAAAATATATACCGGACACAAGGTCACGTGGGTAACAAAAACCTTTATTAACCTAGAAATAATAATGGAATGAAAAGTGTTTTCACAATTGAGTAAGAAGCATTGCGAGATGATACACATTTTTATAATAATAAAGTAACCGACGGTCTTCCCAGAACACGGGCAATTAAAGTTAACTAAATTTATAAAATAACCTAAAAATCACGTATGGAATCATACAGAATAGATTCTTATAAAATAAAACGAAAGTACTCGATTCAGTATTCCAAGAAGAATCCCATGCGGAGAAGATAATGTTACACAGGAAATAATCCACATATTACCAGCAGGTCGAACTTAAAATCATTCTCTCCGAACCGGGAGTCAGTTTTGGAATTGCTGACATCGGGTGGCAAGATAGTCCTAGTGAAGATAGAAAACATCGATGGAGTAGGACGCAGAGAGTAGGGGGAGTAATAAGAAACATAGCCACCATTGGACAGAGTTTTGTTAGGTTAGAAAATTGCATATTAGCCGCTGTTCTAGATGTCGCGATCGTCGCGATAATAAAAAATTATAAAAAAATGAACGAATTAAATGTATATAAATTTTAAATATTTACTTGATATTTTACTAATCAAATAAAAATTTAAGATGATTTTATACTGCTATTTTTGGAAAAATAAATTATTTATTTATAAGTACGTTTATTGGAATCCATTTTGTAAATAATGTAACATTTTTATTGTGCAATACGTCATACATGCAATTTTGTTATTGTTCTTTATTGAGTTGTCCTCTGTTATTTATCGGGAAGGTCTTTTGTATTTTATATTATTTAACTCTAACAAGTGTTTGTTTTTGAGCAATCTCTTTTTTTGTGGCATGTAAGTATTAAATCACAAATAAATAGTAAACATTTGATATGAATTCTATAATAGTTTGTTCGTAGTATGCATTTAAATAATCGATTCTGTTGTGTTCTCGGATGCTTTGATTACAAAAAACGGTTCGCCTGTTTTCCGAAGGACAGAGCACTTTTCCAAATTTGGTTGGAAAAAATCAACAATCTGCAACTGTACGTTATTCCTCCTGCACATGATATTTATGGAACATTTCGTGTATGTTCAAAACATTTCGAGTGCAGGTGGATTAGACCTTGCGCTTATCCTGGCGCGATCCTATTCAACGACATGCGACAGAAAGGCATCGTAAGACGTTGCGGAGGAAAAACAGAAAGTAATTTTTTTGTCGTAGATGGGTGCGTATGAGAAGAATGTACTAACATCAAAACCATATTATTGAAGAAAAACTTATTTAAATGTTAAACAATGGTTTAAAGATTGCGATGAATGGATGAAAGTCAATTGTAGCTTCATTAAAAATTTACTTATTAAAATTAGTTTTCTTTTATAAATATGAGCATTTACTTGTTCCATTATAAAAACTATTTGATCGAATGTAATTCATATTCGACTGAAGAGCCAAATACGAATATCATTAATATTTAATAATAAAAATATAATTGTTATCTTAACATATAAATATGTGAATGTTATATAAAGTAAAATTTAAACCTAAATTAGTAATAAATATTTGTATTATTTAAATAATGGTTTTTATTTAGGAGGTACTTTTGCATTTCGTGGTCTACTGTACCACGAAAAGAAAAGTACATCTATCCTTTCATTAAAAAAAAAAAAAAAAAAAACGCGCGCCCTCGGTGGCTGCGGCGACAACTAAACCTCCAGTGTAGGCTCCATGGAACCCGCCATCTTTGCAAACGTTGTTCAACCGATTTAACGTTGAAATCCATCTCCCCATACTCTCTGGTAGGACGGCTAAGCCAAGGCAATGGCTCGTCGGACACGGTTGTAAGAGGTAGTTGATCCTCAGTCAATAGGATATCGCTGGAAGGTGATCGAATGTCTCCACACACACACTAGCGTAGAATATTTCGTTGGCTCATTGGTGCTACAGAAAGAATAAGGTTAGTTAACTCAGATTATGAGAAATATTTAAATAAACTATCGAATTAACGAAATATAGTAAACTCTTGTAATAGCCAAGCAAAGTAATTGTTCGTTAGACATGACCAGAAATATCGGTTCAATAAGGAAATTATATAAAGACAACAAGTAAAATTTAGAAAATCATAACGATAAACTGATTTTTCAAGGTAAATGAGATCGATCCATGTTCGAAAAGTAAAAATGCATTTTAAACAGAGAATTGAAATTACATTATTGAATTAAAAAAGAGTAAATATTAAATGAATTGAAAAATTCAAATTAAAAATTATATAAAGTACATGAATTTAGAATTGATAAGGATATGAAATAATGAATATAATGAATGTAATTATTAAAATATATTGTTGAAATAAATAAGTAATGATATAAAGGAAATAATAAATTGAAAATGAAAAGAAATAAACACATTAAAAGTAAATGTGTTTATATTTTGTCCAAAGTCCATAATTAGATAATTAATATTTTGGAGTTTGATTTCCCTTTTTGGCTTCTATTTGTTTTTAATTTTGGTCACGACGCGTTTCGATCGCTAGATCATTATCGAATGACAAGGTTTTGATAAATTAGTTGTGCTTATATAGTGGTGGTTGGGATTTATTTCTGGGAATTTGTGTAATGGCTTGGAACAGGGAGTCTGATATACTGTTAGTTTGGACGTTGATGATTTTGTTGTTTAATTTTTCTTTATATATTTCTAAATTTTCCATTATGTTTAATCTATTGCTTTTATTATGTTGTTTAATGATTTTCATTGTTTCTTCTATGTTCCCTCTTATATGGTTGTTGTTGAAGAGATGTGTTGCGTAATTGGAGTCGGTTTTGAGATTTTTAAATGAGTTTATGTGTTCCTTATATCGATCTTTAAATTTTCTTCCAGTTTGTCCTATGTATTTTTGGTTGCATGTTTTGCACTCGAGTGTGTAAACTCCGCTTTGGTCATATAAGTTTTTGTTTTCAATGCTTGATTAAAATTGGTTTTTTAGACTGTTGGATGTTTTATAGGCTATTTTTATGTTTTGGTTTTTAAATAATTTTGTTAAGTAGTGTGTTAGTTTTCCCATGTAAGTGAAGGTTGTCCAAGTTTTGTTTTCGTCTTTATTTTCTGGTTTATGAGGTTGTTTTAGTTTGTTTTTTATGTTGTTATGTATTTTATTAACTGTGTTTCGGTTATAACCATTGCTGGTTGCTATTTGGTAAATGGTATTAAGTTCTTGTTTATAGTTTGCTTTGTTTAGCGGTATGGTTTCTAGTCGGTGTATTAAGCTTCTTAAAGCTGCCAATTTGTGTTGTTTAGGGTGTTCGGATTGCGCGTGGATTATATTGTCTGTTGTGGTGGGTTTTCGGTATATATTGTAGGTTAATCTGTTATTAGATTTTATTATGGTTATGTCCAGGTAATTTATTTTGTTATTATTTTCTTCTTCTAGGGTAAATTTTATTTTAGGGTGTACGTTGTTTATATATGTCAAGATGTCGTTTATATTATTATATTCTGTTATGCATAAGATATCATCAACGTATCTTATCCATTTTTTAATTTTAAATTTGTTCTTTATGCTGTGCATTAATTCATCCTCCATGTTCTGTAGGAAGATTTCGGATAATATGCCTGATAGTGGACTTCCCATGGCTAGGCCGTCGTTTTGTTGGTAATATTGGTTGTTGAATTTGAAGTAATTTTGGTGTAATATTGTTTTTATTATATCGATGACTTGTTTTAGGTATGAATCTTCGTATCCATTTTTATGAAGTGTAACTTCTATTATATTTAACGTGTCCTTAATTGGAACGTTAGTGTATAGATTAGTTATGTCAAAGGATATAATCTTCGTTTTTGGTGTTATTTTTATTTGTTGTGTTTCTGTTATTAGTTCGTTGTTGTTCTTGATGGTGTATTTATTTTTGAGGTTTAAGTTGGATTTTAATATGTGGGCCATGGTTTTGGATATTTTGTACGTTGGTGCTGTTTTGAAGTTTATAAGTGGTCGTATTGGAATTTCTGGTTTATGTATTTTAGGTAATGCTTTTAGTATTGGTGCTTGAGGGTTCATATTAGTTTGTGAGTATATTTTATTCTTATCTATTATGAGTGGTGAATTTTTGATTGTTTGTTTGAGTAATATTTGATATTTATTAGTTGGATCTGTTTTTAGTTTTGTGCAGTTGTTTTTGTTTATAAATTCTTCAGTTTTCTTGATGTAATCATGTTTGTTTATTATGACTATTGCGTTAGCTTTATCAGCTTTTGTAATTATCGCGTTATTATTTGTGAGTTTAGTGTTTATTGATTTTAATAATATTTTCTGGTTGTTTAATTTTTCATTTCGGTTATTGTTTGCTTCGTGTTTTATTATTTTTTCAATTTGTATAGCTGCTAAATGGCGTGTTCTTTCTTGTATTTCTTCTGGTAATTTTTGTATTGCTTCTTCACTGTCTATTATTAGATTCTCTATGTTTTGTTTTTTATTGTTGGGTATGTTATGTTTTAATCCTTTGTTTAACAGTTCAATTTCTTCGTTGGTGAATGTGGTAGATGTTAAGTTTTCTATTCTGTTGTAAAATTTGATTATGGTATCAAGTTTTTTATGGTTGTTTATTTGTGTTGTTTTTAGTCTATCAAGTTTTTTATTTAATGTTTTGTATTTTATTAGCATTTGTTTGTGTATATTTTCTTAAATAATATCTTTAAGCTTTTATGAGCTTTAAGCTCATACCAAATTACGCAAAAATCAAAATAAAAAATCAAACAAAAACAGCTCAAGCCATACAAAACCAAGCTCAAAAGATATGGATAAAAAAAGAAATTCAAAGACAATACCAACAAAAACAGCACCAGAATAAAAACCTATATAAACTACACCTTAAAATAGTGAATCAATACAACGTCTACACATGGTTAAATTTAGAAGATATTATTAAAGAAAAAATACACAAACAAATGCTAATAAAATACAAAACATTAAATAAAAAACTTGATAGACTAAAAACAACACAAATAAACAACCATAAAAAACTTGATACCATAATCAAATTTTACAACAGAATAGAAAACTTAACATCTACCACATTCACCAACGAAGAAATTGAACTGTTAAACAAAGGATTAAAACATAACATACCCAACAATAAAAAACAAAACATAGAGAATTTAATAATAGACAGTGAAGAAGCAATACAAAAATTACCAGAAGAAATACAAGAAAGAACACGCCATTTAGCAGCTATACAAATTGAAAAAATAATAAAACACGAAGCAAACAATAACCGAAATGAAAAATTAAACAACCAGAAAATATTATTAAAATCAATAAACACTAAACTCACAAATAATAACGCGATAATTACAAAAGCTGATAAAGGTAACACAATAGTCATAATAAACAAAGATGATTACATCAAGAAAACTGAAGAATTTATAAACAAAAAAACAACTGCACAAAAGTAAAAACAGATCCAACTAATAAATATCAAATATTACTCAAACAAACAATCAAAAATTCACCACTCATAATAGATAAGAATAAAATATACTCACAAACTAATATGAACCCTCAAGCACCAATACTAAAAGCATTACCTAAAATACATAAACCAGAAATTCCAATACGACCACTTATAAACTTCAAAACAGCACCAACGTACAAAATATCCAAAACCATGGCCCACATATTAAAATCCAACTTAAACCTCAAAAATAAATACACCATCAAGAACAACAACGAACTAATAACAGAAACACAACAAATAAAAATAACACCAAAAACGAAGATTATATCCTTTGACATAACTAATCTATACACTAACGTTCCAATTAAGGACACGTTAAATATAATAGAAGTTACACTTCATAAAAATGGATACGAAGATTCATACCTAAAACAAGTCATCGATATAATAAAAACAATATTACACCAAAATTACTTCAAATTCAACAACCAATATTACCAACAAAACGACGGCCTAGCCATGGGAAGTCCACTATCAGGCATATTATCCGAAATCTTCCTACAGAACATGGAGGATGAATTAATGCACAGCATAAAGAACAAATTTAAAATTAAAAAATGGATAAGATACGTTGATGATATCTTATGCATAACAGAATATAATAATATAAACGACATCTTGACATATATAAACAACGTACACCCTAAAATAAAATTTACCCTAGAAGAAGAAAATAATAACAAAATAAATTACCTGGACATAACCATAATAAAATCTAATAACAGATTAACCTACAATATATACCGAAAACCCACCACAACAGACAATATAATCCACGCGCAATCCGAACACCCTAAACAACACAAATTGGCAGCTTTAAGAAGCTTAATACACCGACTAGAAACCATACCGCTAAACAAAGCAAACTATAAACAAGAACTTAATACCATTTACCAAATAGCAACCAGCAATGGTTATAACCGAAACACAGTTAATAAAATACATAACAACATAAAAAACAAACTAAAACAACCTCATAAACCAGAAAATAAAGACGAAAACAAAACTTGGACAACCTTCACTTACATGGGAAAACTAACACACTACTTAACAAAATTATTTAAAAACCAAAACATAAAAATAGCCTATAAAACATCCAACAGTCTAAAAAACCAATTTAAATCAAGCATTGAAAACAAAAACTTATATGACCAAAGCGGAGTTTACACACTCGAGTGCAAAACATGCAACCAAAAATACATAAGACAAACTGGAAGAAAATTTAAAGATCGATATAAGGAACACATAAACTCATTTAAAAATCTCAAAACCGACTCCAATTACGCAACACATCTCTTGAACAACAACCATATAGGAGGGAACATAGAAGAAACAATGAAAATCATTAAACAACATAATAAAAGCAATAGATTAAACATAATGGAAAATTTAGAAATATATAAAGAAAAATTAAACAACAAAATCATCAACGTCCAAACTAACAGTATATCAGACTCCCTGTTCCAAGCCATTACACAAATTCCCAGAAATAAATCCCAACCACCACTATATAAGCACAACTAATTTATCATAACCTTGTCATTCGATAATGATCTAGCGATCGAAACGCGTCGTGACCAAAATTAAAAACAAATAGAAGCCAAAAAGGGAAATCAAATTCCAAAATATTAACATTAAAAGTAAATAAAAAGTTTAAAAGTAAACGAGGAAATAAACAGGTTCAAAGTAAAATAAATGAGAAATAGTAAGTTAAAGAAAAATTAAATAAACAAACGAATTTAAATAAAGAAATACTTGTAACTGAAGAAAATGAAAAATTGATAAATGAATTGATTAAATTGCTAATAAAAGGAATATTCTAAGGATAAAGAAAAATGTTTGAAAAATGTTTTACAAATATCCAATAATTACTAAATATAAATGTTATTAAATAAAGTAATCAGATATTACGGAATGTAATATGTTAATCGATAGAAATAATGCAATATTGAAAGAAATATCTTCTACAGTAGAATTAATTATTTTAAATATAATATTTTGGGATGTAGGAGCAGACACTCGTAATAATAATTAAAGGCATAAATATCTGCAATGTCTTACACTGAACTTTCTTATATGCATTTTGGTTAGATTACAATCAAATTTTATTATTTTTCTATTTTTTTTTTTTTTTCTAATCTTTGGTTACTTTTACGCTAAATATATTTCTTAGAATAAATATTAAATGTCAAACTCCATATGTCTGACGCGAACATTTGTACGGGCTAGACGTGCGGCTCCTCGCTCATGCGAGTAGTATTGCTTATATTGCAAATAGCTAATTACACATACCTCAATTTGTGTATTACTTAATTATGCAAACGCAGCAAATTTAAATCGCGAGTGTAATAGTTTTATTTTATATACGTAACTGGGTCACCATGAAAGGTGACCCAAAAACAGTTGCTAAAATTATACAAAGAACCGACGGAAAATATTCAATAATTCCACCATCAGGGAAGAAAGCTATACCAGCTGAATTAAAGAACTTGGGATTTATCCCACCAACGCCTCCTTTGCCATCCACCGAGCACGCACGAGCGAAGTCGGCCACTCAACTCTACGCACAGGCTTCAACATCTCACGCACTCCAACAAACGACCAGCATAATGGATACCGAAGGATCGCCCGCCCTCTCAAAAAGCGCAAAAATAGTAAGATCTCCAATTTTTACTAGGAAACTATCAAATTTCGAATTTAACATAGTACCACCAACACCCCCACCACGAGAGCAAATAGCAACCCCTACAGGAAGTCTAATTGAACAAGAAATCGCTTTGACCTTAAACACCCAGTCGATCTCGGAACCTGCTCTACTAGATAAAACTGAAGACAGCTGGACAGTTATCAATTCTAGGAAAAGCAAAAGATCCAGCCCGGAAGAAAATAGAAACGTAAGACAGAAAACCCTAACAGACTACTGGCTCAATGGACCTGAAACCTCAAATAAATTCGAAAAACTAAATGTAGAAGAATTAATTGAAGAAGATATTAGTCCTGAAATTATTAAACCTCCACCAATTTTCGTACACGGCATAGGAAACATAAAGCCTCTGACTGACCTCTTGAACCTCCACGCAAAAGACAATTACGTAATTAAGCTTATTGGAAGTTCTCAAGCAAAAATCCAACTGACCGAGCCTAGATTTTATCGCGTCATAACGAAAGAACTAGAAGAAAAGAAAATAGAATTCCATTCATTCCAGTCAAAATCGGAAAGAAAATTCAAAGTTGTACTACGTGATCTTCACCACACTGTTGACATCGAAGAATTAAAGAAAGAAATACACTCATATGGACACAATGCATTAAATATATGGAATGAATAAATTAGACACTTGATTTATTTCACATGTATTTATTATTACGACGTACGTTTCGACCTTACGGTCATCCTCAGGTTATTACAAAATATATTATAAAGTTACTTATATAGCTTTTTCTAGGTTGATGTTGATGAGTGGGAAAATACTAACATCTAACTGTTCATTAGCTATGTTTTTCTGTGAATGGACTGCCTTTCTGATCTCTAAGTTTTCCAAGAGATTAAGTCTTAATCCTTTTTCGGCCAGGTGTAAAATTTCAAAATTGCCGTCATATTGGTGCATGTTCTCTAGACAATGTGTGGTAAATCCTGTACTGTTATTTTGTGTTTTGATGGCATATCTATGTTCTTTAATCCGTGTTTTAAAATTTCTTCCGCTTTGTCCAATGTACATCGCGTCACATTTATTGTAAAGTAAAATAGACCCTACTCCGAAATTTCAGAGAGATGTTATTAATTTGTTAAAAGAATGCAACACAATCGTAGACGATAGAGATAGATATCATTTAAAAAGCATGAACCCCACAGCACCCATACTATACACACTACCAAAATTACACAAAAAAGATTACCCAATGAGACCAGTTGTATCATATATTAATGCACCAGCTTATAAAATCTGCAAACGACTCAATCAACAATTACCCAAAATTGAACTTCCACGCCAAAAAAGAGAAATACCTCAATGTACAAGATGCCAAAGATTTAATCATACAAAAAATTTCTGCAACCTTTCACCACGTTGCGTGAAGTGCACTGGTGATCATCTGACTAGAGACTGCCCCAAACAAGATAAAAGTACTGCCGCAACCTGCACCAACTGTGGAGGAAACCACCCAGCGAACTACAAAGGCTGTAGTGTCTTTAAAGAAATACAGTCACGTAGGTTCCCACCCCTTAGACAAAAACAGAATACAGTCAACCATAACATAACCGGAAATCCAACACAACCAGGCGTATCATACGCCCAAAAGACAAGAGCTAATGTCCAACAGACACAAGAAGAACATAACATACAACAAAATTTAAATCATACTTCCGACAAACAGCAAAATAGTAAACTAGAAGCTATGATGATCAAACTGATGGAGCGCATGGACACCATGCTAAATCTCCTCACTACCCTTGTGGCTAAAATGAAATAATGCCCCAGCTCCTAAAAATCGCTCTCTGGAACGCCAATGGTCTTGGACAGCACAGCCAAGAAGTAAAAATATTTATAGCAGAACACAACATAGATGTGATGCTCATTTCCGAAACTCACTTTACAAATAAGACGTATCTGAAGATACCAGGGTACTCAATATACAATACTAAACACCCAGATGGTACTGCCCATGGAGGCACTGCCGTAATCATCCGACAGAAAATTAAGCACCACGAACTAAATAAATACCAGCACGAACACCTCCAAGCTACTAGCATTGTAATTAACGAAGAGACAACAGGACCTCTAACTATCTCAGCTGTCTACTGTCCACCTAGACACACAATTAACAAAGCACAATTTAAAGACTTTTATAACACTCTGGGGTCTATATTTATAGCTGGAGGTGACTACAATGCGAAACATCCCTACTGGGGTTCACGACTGACCACCCCTAAGGGTAGACAACTCTACCAAGCAATGCAAGAGATTAATATACACCATTTATCTACTGGCCGACCTACATACTGGCCTAGCGACTGAAGAAAAGTTCCGGATCTCATAGACTTTTGTGTAGTAAAAGGCGTGTCATCACATTATCTAAATGCCGAAAGTTGTTTAGATCTATCATCGGACCACTCTCCAGTCATAATTACTGTAAATAGGCAAATAACAATAAAACAAAAACCTCCATCACTTATTAGTAAAAAAACAAACTGGCACACATTCAGAAATCTGCTGGACAACAAGCTTTTGCTCGAAATTTCACTCAAAACCGAACACGAAATAGACGAAGCCATAGAATTCCTAAATGACGCAATACAAGAATCAGCATGGGGCGCAAAACCGGTACAAAACGCCAATCAAAAACAAGAAAATTGTCCAAAAATCGTTAGGGACATCGTCGCTGAAAAACGGAAGCTACGCAAACAATGGCAAATAACAAGATCACCACAGGATAAAACAAAACTTAACCAGGCAATAAAAGCAGTCAAAAAGTTACTAAGCAACCTGCGAAATAAATCTGTCGAAGAATACTTAGAAAATCTCACTCCGTCAGCATCCACAGACTTTTCCCTCTGGCGAGCAACAAAAAAGCTCAAACAACCGGAACAGTCAAATCCACCCTTACTCCTAGCAAATGGTAGCTGGGCCAGAACCGACCAGTCAAAAGCGAACACATTTGCGCAACATTTATCAACAGTATTCCAACCCTTTCCTAGTGAAATTTCGGTAGAAGAAGAACAAGAAATCCTGCAGTACCTAGAGACCCCCCTACAACTCTGCTTGCCTATAGTCAAATTAAAAACTAGTGAAATAAAAAACGCTATAACAAATCTTGACCCCAAGAAAGCTTCAGGATATGACCTAATAACAGGAAGGATTCTGCAAGAACTTTCTTCTAAAGGAATCAAGCTGATAACAATGATCTGTAACTCAGTCCTAAGATTAGAATACTTTCCCTCTCAGTGGAAAGTAGCTCAAATTATCCTTATACCCAAGCCAGGAAAACCACCACAAGAAATAAGCTCCTACAAACCCATCAGTCTCCTTCCTATAATCTCCAAACTTTTCGAAAAGTTATTGCTTAAGCGCCTAAAGCCAGTTCTAGAAGAAAAAGACATAATTCCAAACCACCAATTCGGATTTCGTACGCAACACGCAACGATTGAACAAATCCACAGAGCCGTGAACGAAATACGCAAAAATCTAGAAGAGAAAAAATACTGCTCAGCTGCTTTCTTGGATATAATCGATAAAGTCTGGCACACCGGGCTATTGTTTAAAATTAAAAGAATCCTACCACATAATTATTACCAAATCCTCAAATCATACCTTTCCAACACATACTTCTATATTAAATATAAAGATGAACAAACCAGACTCTACCCAATAGAATCCAGTGTCCCACAAGGTAGTGTACTAGGACCCATACTATATCTCCTATACACAGCCGACCTGCCAACATCAGAAACAACATTCATCGCAACATTCGCCGATGATACAGCAATACTTGCCTCTCACGAAGATCACAACGTGGCCACAAGATATCATCAGGCACATCTGAACAAAATTCAACCACGGTAAACAAAATGGAGAATTAGGGCAAATGAAACCAAATCTACCCATGTCACATTTACAATGAGAAAAGAAACCTGTCCTCCTGTGACACTTTACGACAAGCCCCTCCCACAGACAGAAGAAGCGAAATATCTAGGCATGCACTTATCGTCGTTTAACATGGAAAAAACACATTTGGACAAAAAGAAAACAACTTGGCTTGAAATTCAGTCGCATGTACTGGCTAATAGGCCGTAAATCTCATTTCTCACCAGACAACAAAATTCTTCTGTACAAAACTATCCTCAAACAAGTCTGGACGTACGGAATCCAACTATGGGGTACCGCCAGTAACTCAAACATTGAAATCCTGCAGAGATTTCAGTCCAAAGTGCTCCGCTCTGTCCTTAATGCACCATGCTTCGTCACCAACGCCATAATTCACCGCGATCTCTCCGTAGTGACAGTGAAAGAAGAAATAAAAAACTTCAGTGAGAAATATCATAGCAGATTACGTGAGCATCCAAATACTTTAGCAAGTAATTTGCTGCCAGTGAAAATAAAAAAACGCTTAAAACGTGATAACATACTTGACCTACCTAACAAATGTAACTAACAATTTCAATGTTTTGAGTGTCATCATACCTGTTATGCAGAGGCGACAGAAAAAAAAGCCACCTAGCAAATTCCCGACCTGTCATGCAGAGTCGACAGAAAAGAAGCCAGTTAGCAAATTCCCGACAAGGTGACTAGAAATAGTCACCAACATTGACACAATTAGCACTTAATCTAGAATAAGAAGAGGACTATCACAGGATAGCACCCTCTACATGCCAATGTATTTTTGTACATCTTACTATAAGTTTTACTGAATGTCAGTTATTAAGACAGATTGTAAATAAAAATGGGTTATATAAAAAAAAAAAAAAACTCCATATTATTTAAGGTTATTTTTGTTAAACACTCGACAGGCACAGTTGATTCGATATTTGTGAAATTAATTAAATGTTCCAATTGCAAACTTCAAATTATTTAAGTATATTCTGTGTTTTTGTTAAACAATTCGCAGGCGCAGATGATACGATTTATGTAAAAATAAGTATAACAAGAAATTTCAATAGCCATTATTTTGAAACCAGTATTCTTTTTAAAATAAAAATTCAAACAAGAGTTACGCGTAATATAAATACCTTTAATTTTTGTCCAAACAATCTTTCTGTAACTTACCGTTTTTGAGTAATTACAGAAACCACAAAAATCAATTAGAGTAAACAAGAACTACCGGTTTGAATTAATAATTTTAAAAATTGGAGGTGCACATGCGAAGCAATACAAATATTAGTTTAAAGTTACTGTGACGGATAAGGTTCGTGAAATTAAACTCGGACGAAATTAAAGTTGAAACGGTATTTATTTGGTTAACGTTAACATGTATAGCAATAGATAAATAAACCATACCATACCATATAAAGCCTGACGTTACCATATAAAGCTATGTTGCCAACCTAATGAATACAAAACATTACTGATTGTACGGTTTATAAATTTTAAGTTTCATAATGTTACCTTCAACAGTTTAGGCTGTAGAACGCATACACACAGACACCTATAAGTTATATTGGTGCATTATAAGCATATTACATGTTGCATTATTAGCTGATGATTTGATTTCTTTGTCTTGTTCGACAACACATGTTTATTGTCACGTGACAAGTGGAAGTTATGAAACCTATAAATGTTCCGAATATTAGATATAAGTCACGTATTCTGTTCAGTTCTTGTTCTGTTTAAACAACATAATAAACACGTACAATAAAATTATACAAGATATCATTTTTGTTAACCTTGTATTGTGAGAAATAAAAGTGGCGCAGTCGGTAGGATATCCGAAAAGAGTGACGTTCGAAACGCTATTAAATAAATTTAAAAAAGCGTCAATTCGTTATTAACGTACTCGGTCGATTTTAATCGTTCATTCGGAAGATCAAGGAAGAATCTACACCCGCAGAATCGTTTAACTCGATACCAGGGTTAAATCCAACGTCAAAAAATCAGATACGTCCAGGATCCGGGAACCTGCAGCACTACAGCCGCAGCCGTCTTGTTACACGCAGGGAACCCGCAAAGCTAAGCACCAGCAACTTCACAGAGCCCGCAAAACGAGTGCCCGAAGTCTCCGCCGCATAAATGAAGATTGCAATAGCCAACATTCTTCTAACAATATTACTGTAAGCATTACTATAAAACTAACATATTATTTAGTTTACTAGAGAAGTGCGATTCGGCTAACACTTCGAACTCCCGACATAGGAGTGAATTTTAGATAACAAATAGATTAGCATAAAAAAAAAGCCAACCTGGCATTAAATTTATCAACCTTATTTGAATCAATACTCGAAATCGAGCAGGACTCAAATATTTCAAATTGTAATACTACAAGTATGGCAAATACATCTGAAATTAAATTTTTGTTGGACGGTATTCCAAATTTTAATGGAAACCCAAAACTTTTAGCTTCTTTTATTATAACCTGCGACGAAATAGTAGACATATTAAATTCTACAGTCGGAATAACGGATTTACAAAAAAAATGTGCATTATTTCACATAAAAAGTAAAATAACGGATTAAGCCGCCGAGGAATTGCGTAATTATAAATTTGAAAATTGGCTAAACCTAAAAACCCATTTATTAAGCTGTTTCCAAAATGATCAAAAACCTACTACTATTATTCTAGATATTTTAAGAGATTGTAATTCTCCGAAAAATGCAAGGAACTTATTAAATAATATAAAAGATAAATTTGAATTATTCAAAACTAAAATTATCACAACCTATGACAATAATGTTGCAAACGAATTAAAAAAATTTAACGAGTCTTTAATAGTAACTCATTTCATTAGTTCATTGAGAGACCCTATGCGAAATAACTTGGCTACACGAAATCCGCAAACTATTAGTGATATTGAAAAATTATTATTAAATGATTTTCAATATATGCAATATTCAGAAAATAAAATCCGCCCTTTACCGAATATTCCTCCTACGAAATTTCCATTAGCAAATACAAACTTCCCTACCGGACCAATCTACAGGAATTTTACTAGTAACCAACCCAAAAGATTCGCCCCACGTCAAAATATTATTAATAACCAAAGACAAAAACCACCAACACCCATGTCAACCCAATCCAGAATGACAACTAGTTCCAATCAACCTAACAGTTACTTTATGAGACAAAATAGACAATTCGGCACAACCACACCAAATTACATTGTAGAAGAACTTAACACAAACGAAGATGATAATAATTTACCTTTGCACGAAAATGTCGAAGACATTGACGAATCAGAAAACACCACTGACGAAAACTCTTTTTTAGACTTAGACGAAATAACACAACAGGAGAATTGATGAATATAAACTGTAATTCATAATTACCCTTTATCAGAATTAAAGATTATATTATACTTTTAGACACAGGCAGCACTATTAATCTAATAAACAAGAATTTTGTGGAATCAGAAAACAAAAAAAACAATAGGTTTAAAATTTTTAAAGAAAACTTCACTTTTAAAACAGTAAGTGGCAAATCTTCCGGAGATTCATATGTTATAATCAATGTTAATAAAAATCCGATTAAATGCTATATATTAATAATTTCCATAAAAACTTTAATTTATTATTGGGTATTAACACTCTAGAAATATTAGGCATGTCTATTGATTTAAAGAATAAGAAGGCAATATTAAACAATAAAGAATGTAACTTCGAATATTTTAACGCCCATAATACTAATTGTTTCAACAGCGAATTAAATGAAATTTATATTAGAAGTGATCATTTAAACGAAGAAGAGGAAAAAGAGCTGTTTAAAGTAATCTGTGAATACCAAATGATTTTCCCAAAAGAAAAAGAACCCTTAACACACACAAGTGTAATACAACATAAAATCACGACTACAGACGAAACCCCTATATACGCAAAAAGTTACCGGCACCCCGAGATTTATAAAAACGAGATTAATAACCAAATAGCCAAACTTTTAGATGACAAAATAATCCAACCATCCTATACACCTTGGTCGTCCCCAGTGTGGATGGTGCCTAAAAAATTAGATGCAAGCGGTAAAAAGAAATTTCGAATGGTCATCGATTATAGAAAACTAAATCAAAAAACAGTAGACGGCAAATTCCCGATACCCAACATAACAGAAGTGCTTGATAAATTAGGAAAAAATATATTTTATACAACTCTCGACTTAGCATCCGGTTTCCACCAAATCCAGATGCATCCTGATTCTATTAGTAAAACCGCCTTCAACACCGATAAAGGACATTTCGAATTCACACGAATGCCCTTTGGCCTAAAGAATGCACCCGCAACCTTTCAGCGACTGATGAATTATGCTTTAAGGGAACATTTAAATAAAATTTGCTTAGTATATTTAGACGATATTATTATTTTAGGAACAAGTTTACAAGAGCATATTGGAAATATCAGAAAAGTATTTAAAACATTAAAATTGCATAATTTAAAAATACAGCTAGATAAAAGTGAGTTTTTAAGGAAAGAAGTTGCTTATTTGGGTCATATTATTTCACAGGAAGGAGTAAAACCTAACCCTTCAAAAATCGAAGCAGTAAAATCCTTTCCCATCCCTAAAACTCAAAAGGAGATCAAACAATTTCTAGGACTTATTGGCTATTATAGAAAATTTATTCCGAATTTCGCCAAACTAACTAAACCTTTAACAAACTATTTAAAAAAGGGAAACAAAGTAGATACTAATAATAAACAATATATTGAAAGTTTCGAAAATTCAAAATTGCAATTAATAAATTCACCTATTCTCCAATATCCTGATTTTACAAAGACCTTCACTTTAACCACTGACGCTAGCAATTACGCCATAGGAGCCGTATTAAGCCAAAATGTAAAAGGAAAAGACCTACCAGTAGCATACGCGTCTAGAACATTAAACGAGCATGAGATAAATTATTCCACAACAGAAAAGGAACTATTGGGAATAGTTTGGTCATGTAAATATTTTAGACCATATGTTTATGGAGTGAGATTCAAAATCGTAACAGACCACCGTCCACTAGTTTGGCTTATGAATCTAAAAGACCCCAATTCGAAATTAATGAGATGGCGTATTAAACTCGAAGAATACGACTACGAAATTATATATAAAAAAGGAACATTGAACTCCAATGCAGACGCTTTATCGAGAATACGAAACAAATTCGAACTAAAATTTACCCAGAAAAACATTTTTGAAAAACCAAATAACATAATACATTGTATAAGCAAAGATTTTAAATTAAATAAAGGTTTCGCGTTAGAAGTCAATAAAAATTTCGATAGCAAACATTATTTACAAAATATAAAAATGAATAGTCAAAATTTTGCAATACAACCAATATATGAACAAAAATATAAATTAATACATTTAATAACAAAATCAAATTACTTCGATAAACCAACGTTAAATACAATTAAAGATAGACTTATCGAGATCAAAAATTATTTAAACATTTGGAAAGGCAAATTGAAGAAAATACGCGAGAAGGTGAAACAAAGAGCAGAAATGAATAAAATTAAAAGATTCCTGAAACAAAAACCAACAAAAGACCAAGATTTAGAAATTAAAACAAAAGAAGTTCTAGTAAAAGAAAATCCTAGATTAATAACAAAATTTAAAAAGCCTCTATTTAAAAAACAATCCTTGACAGAATTCAATAAAATAAGAAATACAGTAACTTTAAAGGACGGGAGAAAGTTTAAAACAAATAAACTAAATAGAAAACGTATGTTCGTTTCAGATGTTCCTGCCGAGGAACAGAAATCTTAAGCAGGATCGATTCAACCGCCGGAATTAATTTATTAGAACTCGGCAATGTAAATATTTATACGCATTCTTAATATTCATATTATCATTTTAATTTTAGTAAAATTAGTGTAGAATTCGATAAAATAACAATATAAATTTTGGATATAAAAGAAAAAATTAGCAATAGTAAGAGTGAATTACATTATGAAAGGGAATTACAAAATAATTTGAATATACTAAATTATAACTATGCAAAAGTTAAGGCAAAACTCGTAAATTTATTCAATAAAAGGTCAAAAAGAGGTTTAATAAATGGACTGGGTAACATAATCAAAAGTATAACAGGGAATTTAGATTCACAAGATGCGGAAAAATATGAATTAATGTTCGAAAAAATTAAGGAAAACCAGAAATTATTACAAGAACAAAATATAGAAAATATTAAATTAAATAAGGAAATGATTAATAAATTTAATAAACAAATTGAAAATCTATTTCATAACGAAAATTTAATAAGGTCCAGAATAATGCAGTTAGATGGGATGTTACAAAATCAAATGACTTACGAAAACTTATTTAGGATAAAAGATATTATAAATCAGATTGTTTTCATGTTAATTAATATTCTCGAAATGATAGATGAAATAGAGACCAGCCTTACTTTTCGTAATATAGGAAAACTACATAGTTACATAATAAATATAAATGAATTAAAACATTTAATATCTGAATTTAATATAAATTTAAATTTTTGGGATTTAAATATCCAAATAACCAGTCATTGTAAAATTGAACAAGATCAAATAAAATATCTTCTAGAAATACCACTATTCGAAAATCAAAATTACGTATTAATACAAACAACACCTATACCAACGTTAGTTGAAAATCAGATGTATTTGCTAAATAAAGAAAAAGAATTAATTATGAAACATAATAATAAATTGTATTACGTCTATGATTGTAAAATGATTAATAATAATAATTATTGTAAAACAAACTTTATAGAAGTCAATGAATGTTATAAACAATTAATAAACTATCAAAATAATGAACAATTCGAATATCATAAAATAAATGAAATATTTGCCTTATTCAAAATTGAAAATTCAAACATAGCTTACATCGCTAGTAGTAAAACAAGAAATTTGGAAATAAATTGTACACGTTATTATATTAAAAAGAGAATTATAGGAATATACAAATTTATTGTCGGGAATGATTGTACGATAGATAATTATAATTCAGTCCCAACAATGAATAATGCTAGAGAAATCATTTTTGAAAACATGAATTTTGAAATCAGAAATGACAAAATTGTTAATAGATCTTTTGAAATCAACACTATTCATAAACAAAATATAATCATACCCGAAATCCCAAAGATAAAAGAAATAATTACTAACGGAGAACATAGTGTAACTAACTCTGCAATGATAGTAATTATAATTGTAATTTTAATCATTGTAATTATATATAAAGTAAGAGTTAAATATTTGAAAATTAAGAAAAATAAGATTAATACCGATATAATTTTGGAAGATGTCAGAAACTCGGCAATATTGTAAAAAGAACTTAAATCATCACTTAATAAGGGAGGAGTTATATTGGTGCATTATAAGCATATTACATGTTGCATTATTAGCTGATGATTTGATTTCTTTGTCTTGTTCGACAACACATGTTTATTGTCACGTGACAAGTGGAAGTTATGAAACCTATAAATGTTCCGAATATTAGATATAAGTCACGTATTCTGTTCAGTTCTTGTTCCGTTTAAACAACATCATAAACACGTACAATAAAATTATACAAGATATCATTTTTGTTAACCTTGTATTGTGAGAAATAAAAGTTATATAAGTCAAACCGTATATTTCCGTTCAAATCTCGAGATCGAAATTTTTATGATTACAATACTTATACTGCGTATACGAATGTAAAAATGTCTGCAATGTCTTACACTGAACTTTCTCATACGGATTTTGGTCGGATAATATCATATTTTTATTATTTTTCTAATTAAAAATACTTCACTAACCTTGGGAACCCATTTTCACTAAACATATTTCTTAGAGTAAATATTTAATGCCAAACTCCAAATTAATTAAAATTTGTTTGTTTTTCTGTTAAAGAATTGACAGGCATACGATTTATGCGAACATAATTATTACCTTTTTCCATAGCCATTTTCTTGTTTCCGGTATCTTTTCTGAAAATTGTTTCAAATAAAGGTTGTACAAATTGTTACTATCTATAATTTATATTGTGATTATTTTTGCTATAACTGCAAATGTTTTTGATAGAAACCGCAAAAAAAAGACTAGAGGAAACATTCACTTCCGGTTTGAATATTTTCTTGAAAAATAGGTTTTTAAAGTTTCATAAATTTACCTTTAACCGTTTAGACATACACACACACACAGACAGATACACACACACAGACAGACACACATACACACAGACGCACACACACACACACACAGACAGACACACACAGACAGACACGCACACAGGCACGCACACACACACACAGGCACGCACACACACACAGGCACGCACACACAAAGGCACACACACACACACACACACACAGGCACACACACACACAGCCACACACACAGCCACACAAACACACACACACACACACAGACACAGACACACACACACACCCACACACACGTATGTACACGAGGGCGTGACACGACCGCTTAACGCCTCATGTTTGCGTTTCCCGAGCATTTGGGACAATCGCGCAATGAAACATCAGCTTTACCACAGCGATAACAATGCCGACGTCGCGGTTGCTGACAATTGGCTGAGCGATGACCCGCCTTCTGACAGTTCCAACAAGTGAGTCCTTGCTGCGAAGAGGAGACGGTCTCAACACTTGGAGCAGCATCAGTTGTTTCTACCGTTGAAATCCGTGAAGACCGAGGTCTATGATACGCTAAATCTGGTTCAATCGACTGATTTACCGATGGTGGTGGTCTGAACATCCGAGTTCGAAGCTCTGTGTCTTCCAATTGATGGCATATATTATCCAATTCCACGACTGACGTAATTGTACATAATCCTAATCTATGTTGTAGGTAAGGTTGCAAATTACGACGGATGTACACTAGACGTTCTAATTCAACTGGTTTATTATTCAATCGATTAAAAAGACCCTCCATGTTAGCAATGAAGACCGAAACCTTTTCTTCACTACCTTGTGTCCTATTCCTAATTTCATCCCAAAGAATAAATTCGTAATCACATGGCAAAAAGGTTTCTTTCAAGGCCACTTCTAGTTCCTCCCATGTTGACAACGTATGACGCTTTGCGCGAAACCAGGTAAGAGCATTACCACTAAATAATTCAACCGCAGATGCGAATAATTGTCGCTTGCTAATACCTCTAGCACTACTTAAGTCTCATACTCGCTCAAGAAAGCTAGATACTCCGGAATCTCCGTCATATTTAACATTCCATTTATGAACGGCCAAACTTGGTTTGTCTAGCGAAGTTGGTGGCGTTTCTGCTAACCTAACCGATATTAGTTCTAACGCTTTTGCTAAACGCAACCCCGTAGAATCTGTTGAATTACCAGAAATGAGAGGATGTTCAAATTTTACGTATCCACGACAATCATTAGACACTTCAAACTGTGCCTCTTCAAGTAGAGACATTTCATGTTCTGCTAATAAAACAGCAGATGCTTTCGCGGAAAAAATTGAACGTAGTTGTAGGAATTGATGCTCGCATAGTTCAATTAATTCTCCCTGTTGTTCCAGGTCGACAGGTGACGATAAACGACCTAGTCGTCGAAGAACGTGTGTTAGACGGGTATTCAATCTATTGAACTCATTTTGATAATTATTTAAATCTAATTTTTCTACCAAAACTGACAATTCTGTAAGTTTACGCTCACAAATTTTCAATTCTAAAGAAGAATCTAAAGGACAATCTGAATATTTTCCAATAGTATCGGGGTCTTCAACACGAAGACATTCACGAAGCTTTTCTCTTTTGTCATGTACGGTACCTGTAGCCAGTTGACCGCGCACCATCAATTCGTACGTCAATTCGTCAGACAAGAGTCTATCAGGATTAAACATAGTATCCATATTGTTTACAACAACTACTCAACAGCTCACAAGTTAGGTAATAATACCGAAATAAGTCTAAATAAAAAAAAAGTAACGATTGGGGAATAACAACGGAAGTTTTAATTTTTTTTTTTTAAGAACTTGCCTATCGACACCGTAACCAAAAATCCTCGGTCAAGCTGAGGTTGCCGGATTCTCAGTGAAGAAGGGGTGGTTCAAAATTAAACTAAGAAAATATTTTTCATGGGCGCCACGCGATTTAAATATAGTGCTTACCTCAACAAAACTAAAACGCGAAAGTCCCTAGGATTCCATAGTATTGGTACGATTAACGAACGTTGTTTTCCCCCAAATACACGTTATATAATCAACGGTTCTCTTTCCTAAAATGGCGTCACAAACTGCTGAAGGAAAGATTGGTTGAAACAAACAAGGAAGCCAATAAAGTTGAAATGCTGGATTTATTATTAGCAACATGTAAATATAACAATGTTCGTTAAACTCTTAAGGTAACAATGATTATTAACAATTTTTAATTTAGTCGTTGTGTGAATTCCGTATCCGTGAGGTGAATCTATAGACGTGACACACGCGGATGTCCGTACTAAAATAAAGATAATAATTCTTGTGCCGCTATGTTCTACTCATAACTTTACCCGGTAAGAACAATTTCCTACGTTTTATAGCCCTTGTTGATCAACTCGGTTCACATAATACACATACATTTCATCGTAGACAAGTAAATCATGGTAAAGAAATAAAGCGATACGAATCGGCCCAATAAGTGCGTAATATAAATTATAATAATTTACCGCAAAATAAAAGTAATGGATATCATTCAGTGGACATCTTAAATCAGCGTCTGCATAAACGCTCATGGAATACGCAGAATCCAGACGTAAATATATATATTAAATATACATTTGTAAAACTAAGTCACATGCACTAACAAAGTATATTTACAGAAATATCATGATCTCAAATGGTCTCATCAATAAATTAAATTATAATTATTATCTTAATCTCTGTTTAAGTGTAAGCAAATCAAGCTTAAAAATGAAAAGAAAAGACTACGGCAGTACTTATCTTGTTTACTCCACTCTCTCACTCCTTTTGTTCAGAGGACATCTAGCCTTTGTTCGATGGTGGGCGGCGACGATTCCCGTGGAAGAATGGGTGATAAACCTATTGACCAGGTACTCCGGGCGAAGAAAACGAACCAAAACCGAAGACGATAAACTGGTATGACGACTGTTGACTTGTCGGCGCACAGAGCTGATAATTATCAGCAACAGAGAATTTGAGCCACGAACTAATCCCTTTACAGGTAATCCACCGGAGGTAAAACTGAAATTAGGCACAACGCAACACTACACTCTGCGATAGGATATAAGAGGTACTTACCTTAATCCCTTTACGGATAACTCGACTTGAGTAAAATGGAAAATAAACACTCTTTTACCGTATCTCAAAACTCTAATTGTTGTTATTAAAAATATGCCTCGTTTTTGTTTTAAACCCTAGCAACTCCTAAGCAAAAATCCCTCAATTTCCAAAAATCAGAATTCCTCTGATTAACAACAAAAGAAAGCGAAAAGAGAGAGAAAATAGCATAGAAGAAAACGAATATATGGAAGTTTACTCAGTTGGTATCCTATTTATATTAAATTGAATGTGATAAAATATCCAAATATGACATTAATTATTCCCTAATGTAAACCGTACTTAGTCACGTGGTTGTTGACGTTTAACAGTGAGGTTACCATTAGTTAAAATTGCTGAAAACAAACCAACAATTTAACCACTAAGCCAAGTCTGAGTAAACTTTAAAGAAAACATTAAGAAAGCGAAAGATGTAGAGAAGATTAGATTTAAAAGATAGACAAGACGAGAAAACGAAAAGTTACATGTTTTGCGCCATTGTGGAGCGTAAATAACTCTTTATGATTTTTAATTTCGAAAAAGTCCACTCCGCGGACGCAACTGACACAGGTAATGATAAAAGAATACGGAGTGCTACAGTAAAATTTGGATAAACTACTACTAAATCATTTGAATAAATATACTGAATTATTTGGGATATATCTTTTTTTGAATTTGTAATAAATACTTGACATTGTAAAATTTCTTCACATAAATCATCTGCGTCAATATTGGACTGATTTTCATGAGCTAATTTCGCTTGTAATTTTTTGCAGCAATATAACAGGTATTCTTTATTTTGTAACTTATCTAATGAATATAAAATTTGGAATGAATCCATATGTTCTTATAATAAGGAAAATCTGTCTTGTAACGAAATTAAAGTTTGATCTATTATATAGAAATAAAAATTAACTTTGAATGAATTTTGGGGATTTAATATAGGTTGATCTATATGTTCATATTCAAATTGAGTAGATTTTTTACGTTGTCTTAATGGCCTCGCACTACGAAATTCAGTTTCTATGTCAAACTTTTCTGCAATTAATTTGGAACTTTCAACAATTTCTGCAAAACTAGCATCAGATAGGTAATTAGTTAAAAATTTAGTATTTAGTTCGTTTAATGCATCCAAAGCAAGTTGCGAATTTGTAGTTTGAGATTGATGCATTTTACTCACAAAATTTACTTGATTTAAAATATCATACCACACTTTAATGGAGCAAATAAATGTAAATGTAGAAATTTTTTCTCCCAGACATTTTGCTTGGTATTTAGATTGTCCGTCGACTCTTGTGTGGTCATTGCAAATTTCAAATAATGCATCAAAAACTTTTGGTAAATATTTATAGAGAGGCTTTATGGCCAAATCAATTCTACTTGACCAGCGTGTTTCGGATAAGGACTTTAATGTTAAATTAGTAACATGCTTGATTAAGATATTGTCACGAGCTGGAGGCTGGCATGTGACGTAATCTTAACTTTAATGCCAAGACTATACTTTCACAGGGTTTGGTTCATAATGAAAGGTGAACACAAGGGTTGGTAATGCGTAATAATAACGTTACAACAATTACATAATATAAATGTGGTTTTATTGGTAAGATAAAAAGTCTACTTACATGGTAGTTACACTATTCATCGACGCGTGATTCTATATAACACTATCAATGCAAAATATATACTGAAGATATCTTGCGATGCCCGGAGTATGACAGTGTCTTCCCCATTTCTCCCTGGGTCTTTTATAATATTTGTGCAGCCTTCGTTATCAATATGTGGTGCAACCACTTCTCGTGGGCGATGTCATTTCTGCCTCGCATATACAATATGCACTGTGATACATTACATGTTTTATTTGTTTTACGATGTCATGGGCTTAACTGCTTCGCACATGCAACATACATTACATGTTGTTCGATGTCATAGGGTAAACTAGGGTTCATTACAATATGGTGTTTATGTATGTTTTGTAGCTGGCTGAGATAAAGTACTGCTATAATATCTCAGGCCGCGACAAAGTACTCATATAATATCTCAGGCCGTGACACTACCCCCTTTACGAAAGATTTTGTCGCCCCTGACAAAATAAAGGTGCAAGAAAAATTTTTTTCGTTTACATGTTTGGTGGTAATCTAAATACATATATTTTAAAAATTTGCTTCTTTTATCTATCCCTGCGGATGTATTAAATGTGTTTAATAGTGATAGTGTAATTTCCTATGACCGTAGTAGGCGGTCCATTGCTATATAATGGTTTGGTTACTTCGTTATATTCGTTTTCAATTCTTCCTTGGTAGATATTGCTGTATGGCTGGGGTAAGGGTTTGCGTAATGTTCTTGTGTTCTGGGGTTCTGGGCTCCCATTGACTGGCGTCATGTAATTGTTTTCGACAGCTCTTGATGCTGAGGGTAGTCTTTGGCGTGAAGTGTTTATGGGAATTGGTCTTGTTACTGATCCCGTTTGCTCAATTTGCGGAACTTGTGGCAAATTGTATTCGACAATCCTGGGTGTTGTCGGTGGGACAAATATCCTTCGGCTAAGTCCCTCAATGTAAGTACCTCTACCTCTATTACAGTTTACATGCATATACATTAAGAACAATATAATTAACCAAAACCGTGTGGTAGCGGGACGTTGGAGGACTGCACGTCTGCAGCTGGTACCGGCGTGGTACGTGAGTTGTGTGGCGGCGGGTGCTCGGTTGCTGTCGTTTAGGCAGCGGCTTCCGCGGCGACACTGAGCGTGGCCGTTTTGTCGCGGCGAACGGAATTCGTGGCTTCGCCAGGGGACGTCTCTTGGTCGGCGTTGGTGCGAGAGGTGACACTGCCCTCACGGAGTGTGTTGCTTGGGCGGCGTGCCGCAGAGCTTGCTGGGTCACCGGGTCTGCTCGTCGAGATTTCTTCGGCGGGGACTCCGGCAGCGGAGACACGGCGCGGATGCTGCTTGGAGCTTGAGCGGCGTACCGTAGCGCCTTGCGACGGATCCTGGCCATGCCGAGCCCTCTCTTGACTGGCGACGTCTTGGTGATGTTCATTACCTGTGGGTGCTTGCGGTTGCGGCGTGTTGTCTCGTTGGTTCGGTAGCGTGGTTGGTTTGATGTTGAGTGCGAAGCGGGTCAACTGACCTATTCGGCTAGTTGACTGCGGTGTGACTGTCTTCTTGGGGTCAAATCAAATCAAATCAAATCAAAAAATGTTTATTTTTATCTAGTAAATTTTTGCTTTAGCATACAATTTTTATACAAAGATAGATGCTGCTATAGGGCTGTCCTAGCCTTCTTCAGCGCATGTTTACAGAGATACTTACAAAAAAAAATTAAAACAAAACAGAATAATGGTAATAAAAATAATAAAAAACAAGAAAGAGTATTACAGTAATATGATGATAATAACAAATTTATAATTTTGTATATATTGATAACAATATGGTCCTGATACGCATGCGTATTTAACATACATACAACTATATACATTCTTATATATAAATTAAAATTATTTGGTTATACATAACAATGTTGGGTTATACGGAAAAAAAGAAAGATAGAGAAATTAGGAAATGACAGTTTGTGGGAAGATAAGGAATTAGTTTAAAGGGATTGGTTTGCGCAGCACATTTGGATATAAGTCTAGGATATCTTGAAATTCAGGGGGAAGTGTGGTAGCGCTCTCGAGTAGGGAGGCTATTGGGCTAATATATTTAGACTTTGGACGTCTGTTAAGAGAAGCCGGGGGTTGACGGAAAAGAACGGAGCTGGCAAGTTCACCCGAGATGCATTTATTGGCGAAATTTTCTTGCAGTCGTATCATTCGTCGGGCGATTGGTTCGATTCCGGAGTCTAGGTGTACCTCGGCGGAAGGATATCGCCATGGTAGGCGGCGAATTCGTCGAATAAAGCGGCGTTCCACTGCAACTAACCTTTGGGTGAGATTTGGACTCAGGCAGATGTATGTGATAGCTCGGAAGTCGATAATTGGCCTCACAAAAGTCTTGTACGTATATTTCAAGACATGTTGGCCGCACCCACGGATCTGGCCCCGAATCATACCCAGAAGATTCATTCTTCTGCGCAGACTTTGGATACACTTAGAGACATCCTTCGCCCAATTTAGAGTATCTGTGTATACGATCCCAAGGTACGTAGCCTCTCTCAGAGGTTGCACAGGAATGTCCCAGATACGTAAGCTGGTGTTGGGTACGCATCTCGATTTGGTGCGGTTTCGAAACAAGATGTATTGTGATTTTGCCGGATTCGGGCGCAGTCGCCACAGGCGCATCCATCGTTTGAGTTTGTCTATGTCTGTCTGTAGGTAGTTTGCAGCTGTCCGCGCATTTGTTGCGATGGCCCAGAAGACGGTGTCGTCCGCATATTGCTGAAAGTTGATATTAGGACGAGGAGGAGCAGGGATATCATGGGTGAAGATGGTGAAGATGGTGAAGAGTAGTGGAGATAGAATGGTCTTCTTGGGGTGAGGGTGGCCCTTTTATTTCCGAACTGGGGTGAGTCGCAGGGCTTAGGTGGGAGTGAGATCCGCTGCCATTGGCCTCCCCTTTTCCCTGGCGCAAGAGGTGGGGGCGTCAGGGTTGCTGCTTGAGCCGAGAGCGCTTACCGTTACTCGGGCGGGAATCCCAACAGTATCCATGGTGATATTAGGAGTAATTTATCTGTCCAATTATTATTGAATTCTACCGCTTTCTTATTCAAACATTCATTCAGACTATTGAATGTTGGGTAACGGTTTGATTCATAAGGTGGCAATATTTGTGTCTTTAAATTGGCCCAAGCGGCTAGAATGATTTGTTTAAATTTAAATGTTATAGTACCCTCAATGCTCCGAACCCGTTTTCATACTCTAAGTATTTTTGTTTATCTTCATAATTTAATTTTAATTTATTTTTAACGTGCGTCACTAGGAAAGTGTTTTGACTAAGTGGAGTTACAAGTGTAGCTTTCTGAATATTCGTTTGACAAGTGATTGGACAAGACTGAGCTAATTCATTCACCGTTCCGCCCATGAGAAGAAATTTTGTGCATGTTGATGTTATGGCGTTATTATCGTACGTTTTTGATAACGTACATAGCCGATCGCGATGTGGGTCACATCTAGGTGAGAATATTTCTATTTTTTGTTCACCCTTAAGTGCTACTATAGCAATATCGATGCTTTCTGATGAATGATAGCGCTGTTTTCTAGTAGACCTCCACACGATCTACTCAGCCTTTTTAAATTTAAATTTTTTGAAGTTTCCGTACTTGGTTGTTTTTTATTGTCATTGTTGTTGTTGTAGTTGTCGCTGTAGTTGTATAGTGTACCGTGAGTGTCTGCCTTTCTTTTGCAATGTCCCCTGCCGGTTTCAGGTTTTACCAGTGCATCCGGTCCCTCATTGCGAATACCCACTGGTATGCGCATGCCAAGTTCTCATCCCGATGGGTGCGGCAAGGGTGTCCCGTTAGCATTCCTGCTATGGCTGGTGACTGCGGCAGTATCTTTATGTACCCCCCAGGAGTGGCGGGTCAAAAACTTGTGGATTGGAGAATTGACGTTATCTTTTATGTAGATTCTCTCAACCCTATCCAGTTCCATTGTCAGGCGAGCTATGCCCTCGTGGTATTCTATCGCCCCGAAATCCCAGTGCAGTCCGTGTGTATGCCACGTGAGGTAATGTGTTCGCTCAGAGCCCTCAGCGGACAGGGTGGCTTCAGGGTGTAGTGGAAAGTTTCCCCTGAGGCAAACCAAACAGATACCTCCTTAGGCACAAACCCTAAGGTCTAGGTCTAGGTGCTTCTGCACTCGCGGTACTTCCTGGCTGGGCATCTGTCTGTGTTGGCGGCTCTGCTTCTTCTCCTGGCCAGGCATCCAATGAGGGTGCCGCCCGGAACGCCGCCAGTTCGTGTTCTGGCACGACGAACTCTGGACGCACCACCGCTACTGGCCTTTTTATCTCTGCTGGAGTTATCTCCGCCTCCACGTGCCCGTGTCCCTCGTTGGTGTCCCTATTCAGTGTTTCATCTCCCACCATTACAGCCGTTGTCTCTTGTTGGTCGTTGGCGACCCGCGTGGTCATCTCCTCCGCTGTCGTCCCTTCGTAGATCCCTTCCTCCTCCGTGTAAGACCCTTCGGACGAGTCCTTTATCGACTTGACCGATGTTGACAGGGAATCGACCGTGTCCCCACTCGCCCCTTGGCTTATTGCCGACATTATGTCTTCAACCCTCCTGGCCTGTGCCCCTTCGGAGATGAAGGGCGTCGTCCTCATGACTTTCCTCATGGCGTACGCTATCATCACCTCCTGGGTGTGGCTCTTCAGCTCCGCCACCAAGACTTCGGCCAACTACAGCAGGTTTTTCAGGCCGCTGGTTTCAAATTTGAGCATTTTCTGTGCTCCGGCGAGTTCCTCCTCCCAGGAAACCTTCACGTATTTGCTGGCTTCCCTCGCTGCTGGTCTGATAATCTTCGTTAACAGGCGGGCCCGGAATTCATCCAACACATCATTTCGGGTGGTGTCCTCCAGCAGCTTGTCCCCTTGGACGAGGACCCATCGGGTTCTCCCAAGAATCCTGACGAGGGAATTCTCGCATTGATCTTCTGCACTTTTGGTTCTAAAAACATGTCAAAATTTTAATTTTTTTCGTAGCTTTGCCAGTCACACTTTCCTCTCGTTTTTTTTCCCTCGACCTCTTCCGTTTTCTTTATGTATATCATCGCTTTTTCTATTTACCGCTGTATTTGTGTTTGCTTTTTATTTATATGTTTTTTCAAAATGAAGTTAATGCGAAATATTAATATTTTTTAATTTTATTCTTTTATTTTTAGGCTTAAGTAAAGTAAATAAAAGTTTTTTAAAAATGTGTTCTCGTTTATTTTATGTATTTAAGGGTCGATTTTAAGTTGATTGTGTGTTTGTGTTTTGTGGTTTTATATCCTCATTTAATTCCTTTTATTTTTTAAAACGTTAAATTTCAAGTCAACAATTATTTATTATATTTGGGCCGAGTCCTGCCCTGCTTTCTTATTTTTTTTATCGCAGCTGATATCATTGCTGTGGGGTTCCTATTGTGCGTGGTATGGTTTCATACGTTCGACTTGTACTGTCTCAAATTAAGCCTTATTTCCTTTTCCTTTTTTAATGACATACGTAATATCTGACTTCTTTTCTGTGACCTCATATGGTCCGAACCATTTACACAGTAGTTTATCGCATTTTCCTACGTGTCTCTCCGGATTTCTAACTCCGACTTTATATTCTACCGTCCTATGTTAATTACCATAGCGGCTTTTATCTTTTAATTGTTTATTTCCGATTCTTTCGCTTGCTAGTTCGCGTATAGTTAAAAATTGTTCTTTGGTTTTTATTACCACTTAATTTTCAATTGGCTCATTCAATTGTGCTTCAGTAGGTAAAACTGGTTCGCGTCCGTAGAGTAGCATAAATGGTGACATCTGTGTTGTATCCTGTTTTGCTGAATTGTATGCGAACGTGACTTGTGGTAGGCATTCATCCCAATCATTTTGTGCGGTATTCGTGTACATGCATAGCATATTAGCTATTGTTTTATTTAATCTTTCTGTCAGACCGTTGGTTTGTGGATGATACGCTGTTGTGGAGTGACTATTCGATCCCATTCATCGCAATAGTTCTGTGACCATTTGTGATTGAAATACCTTTCCTCTATCGCTCAGTAGAACACGCGGTGTACCGTGACGGCAGATTATTTCTTCTAAAATTAATCTCGCCACAGGTTCAGCTTTTCCGCTGGACAACGCTTTCGTTTCAGCCCAACGTGTTGCGTATTCCGTAGCGACAATCGCAAATGTTTTTCCATTTTTGCTGCGTCTAAATGGCACTAAAAGGTCAATTCTAACCCTATCGAACGGTTGTCCGACAGGTATCGGTTTCAACATGCCGGCTGGCTTGACGTTTGTTACTCCTTTCCTTGCCTGACAGTCTGCACAACCCCTAACGTACTTCGTTACGTCGTTCAACATATTATCCCAGTAGTACCTTGATTTTATTCTTTCATACGTTTTAGCGAATCCTGAGTGTCCGGCTAGTGGTTCATTATGGTTACTGTACAGAATTTCTCCGATCAATTATTTTGGTATCACCAATAATGTTGATGCGCCGTCCACCTTTGGGTTTCGTTTAAATAGTATGTTGTTACGTAATTAGATATTCTTGGCTCTCCGCTGCAACAGTGAATTGCCGTAATTTTCGTCATTTATCGCTGTAATTATTTCGTCCAGATGTTTGTCTTCTGATTGTAATCTAATCATATCTGTAGGGGTAACTATGTATGTTTCTACTTCCATTGTTTCTTCATCGGCCATTGTTGGTATGTGTAGTGAGTTGCGTGATAGACAATCTGCGTCTATGTGTGCTTTACCGCTTTTATGAAAAATTATATATTGGTAGTCTTGTATTTTTAAACTCCATCCTGCTAGTCTGTTTGCCGGATCTCTGATTGATTTTAACTAGCATAATGCGTAATCTGTTGCGACTCTAAATGGCTTTCCCCACACGTATGGGCACCACTGGCTTAATGCGTACACGAATGCTAAACATTCTTGTTGTGATGTGCTATAATTTATTTCTGCATTTGTTAGTCTTCGCGACGCGTATGCAATTGCATGCCATTCATTTTTATCTAATTGTAGTAGTACCGCGCCAAGACCCTCGCCGGACATATCAACTCTAATTTCTATCTCTCTTGTTGGGTCAAAGTGAGCCAACACAGGAGCAGTAGTTAATTTTACTTTAAGTTCATTAAATGCATTTAAGGCTTCTCCTTCTATTTTAAATTTACTATCTTTTTTGTTAATTGATATAAAGGTCTAGCTATTTTTGCAAAATTTTCAATAAATTTTCTATTATAGTTAGAAAGGCCTAAAAAGCTTTGCAAATTTTTAACTTTTTGGGGTAGCGGGAAATTCACTACCGCCTCTATTTTCTTTGCGTCTGGGCTTAGTCCTTGACCCGTTACTCTATATCCTAAAAGATCTATTTCTGTTTGAATATACGCGCATTTACTTGGCTTTTTATGTTAATTTAGCTTCCCGTAAGCGTTCAAATACGTGTCTTAATCGAACCAAATGTTCGGCAAATGTTTCACTAAAATGATTACGTCATCTAAATAAATTAACACTTCTATCCATTTAATATCTTTAAAAACTTTATCCGCCATTTGCTGAAATGTGGCTGGCGCTGAGCACAGCCCAAAGCTTAATACATTGAATTCGTAATGACCGTCCGGAAATATAAACGCTTTTTTTGCCTTGTCGCTTTCTTTTACTGGTATTTGCCAGAACCCGCTAAATAAATCTAAGCTTGAGAAATATTTTGAGTTGCCAACGTAACTCAAAATACCCTCTATTACTGGTAATGGATACACGTCGTGTTTTGTTACTGAATTTAATTTTCTATAGTCTACGCAAAATCTCCACGTGTTGTCTTTCTTTTTAACTAGAACTACTGGTGATGACCATGCTCCATATGATGGTCTAATCATATTATCCGCTAGCATTTCTTTAACTTGTGTCTGGAAAACCTCCCTTTCTTTATGCGATACTCGATAAAGCTCTGATGTAAAGGCAGTGCTTCGCCTGTGTTTATTTCGTGTTCAGCTACGTCCGTTAGTCCTATTTGTTTCGAATTCCAGTCGTACAAGTCTGAATATTCTTCTATTAGTTCTAGTAGTTGTCTTCTATCCCTGTCAACTAGTTGTGTATTTATATTGTGTTCGTATGTCTCTTCTTGCGTTATGTCAGATATCACGCATATTTCATTGTTTTCATAACTATCCGAAATCTCTACAACCTCATTATACCCTAATGAGGTATTAATCAATAGTTTAAAAGGCATTCTGCGAATGTTTTGCTAAATAACTAAATAACTTAATATCTAAATAACTAAATAACTAAATAACTAAATAACTAAATAACTAAATAACTAAATAACTAAATAACTAAATAACTAAATAACTAAATAACTAAATAACTAAATAACTAAATAACTAAATAACTAAATAACTAAATAACTAAATAACTAAATAACTAAATAACTAAATAACTAAATAACTAAATAACTAAATAACTAAATAACTAAATAACTAAATAACTAAATAACTAAATAACTAAATAACTAAATAACTAAATAACTAAATAACTAAATAACTAAATAACTAAATAACTAAATAACTAAATAACTAAATAACTAAATAACTAAATAACTAAATAACTAAATAACTAAATAACTAAATAACTAAATAACTAAATAACTAAATAACTAAATAACTAAATAACTAAATAACTAAATAACTAAATAACTAAATAACTAAATAACTAAATAACTAAATAACTAAATAACTAAATAACTAAATAACTAAATAACTAAATAACTAAATAACTAAATAACTAAATAACTAAATAACTAAATAACTAAATAACTAAATAACTAAATAACTAAATAACTAAATAACTAAATAACTAAATAACTAAATAACTAAATAACTAAATAACTAAATAACTAAATAACTAAATAACTAAATAACTAAATAACTAAATAACTAAATAACTAAATAACTAAATAACTAAATAACTAAATAACTAAATAACTAAATAACTAAATAACTAAATAACTAAATAACTAAATAACTAAATAACTAAATAACTAAATAACTAAATAACTAAATAACTAAATAACTAAATAACTAAATAACTAAATAACTAAATAACTAAATAACTAAATAACTAAATACTAAATAACTAAATAACTAAATAACTAAATAACTAAATAACTAAATAACTAAATAACTAAACTAACTAAATAACTAAATAACTAAATAACTAAATAACTAAATAACTAAATAACTAAATAACTAAATAACTAAATAACTAAATAACTAAATAACTAAATAACTAAATAACTAAATAACTAAATAACTAAATAACTAAATAACTAAATAACTAAATAACTAAATAACTAAATAACTAAATAACTAAATAACTAAATAACTAAATAACTAAATAACTAAATAACTAAATACTAAATAACTAAATAACTAAATAACTAAATAACTAAATAACTAAATAACTAAATAACTAAATAACTAATAACTAAATAACTAAATAACTAAATAACTAAATAACTAAATAACTAAATAACTAAATAACTAAATAACTAAATAACTAAATAACTAAATAACTAAATAACTAAATAACTAAATAACTAAATAACTAAATAACTAAATAACTAAATACAAATAACTAAATAACTAAATAACTAAATAACTAAATAACTAAATAACTATACTAAATAACTAAATAACTAAATAACTAAATAACTAAATAACTAAATAACTAAATAACTAAATAACTAAATAACTAAATAACTAAATAACTAAATAACTAAATAACTAAATAACTAAATAACTAAATAACTAAATAACTAAATAACTAAATAACTAAATAACTAAATAACTAAATAACTAAATAACTAAATAACTAAATAACTAAATAACTAATAACTAAATAACTAAATAACTAAATAACTAAATAACTAAATAACTAAATAACTAAATAACTAAATAACTAAAATAACTAAATAACTAAATAACTAAATAACTAAATAACTAAATAACTAAATAACTAAATAACTAAATAACTAAATAACTAAATAACTAAATAACTAAATAACTAAATAACTAAATAACTAAATAACTAAATAACTAAATAACTAAATAACTAAATAACTAAATAACTAAATAACTAAATAACTAAATAACTAAATAACTAAATAACTAAATAACTAAATAACTAAATAACTAAATAACTAAATAACTAAATAACTAAATAACTAAATAACTAAATAACTAAATAACTAAATAACTAAATAACTAAATAACTAAATAACTAAATAACTAAATAACTAAATAACTAAATAACTAAATAACTAAATAACTAAATAACTAAATAACTAAATAACTAAATAACTAAATAACTAAATAACTAAATAACTAAATAACTAAATAACTAAATAACTAAATAACTAAATAACTAAATAACTAAATAACTAAATAACTAAATAACTAAATAACTAAATAACTAAATAACTAAATAACTAAATAACTAAAATAACTAAATAACTAAATAACTAAATAACTAAATAACTAAATAACTAAATAACTAAATAACTAAATAACTAAATAACTAAATAACTAAATAACTAAATAACTAAATAACTAAATAACTGAATAACTAAATAACTAAATAACTAAATAACTAAATAACTAAATAACTAAATAACTAAATAACTAAATAACTAAATAACTAAATAACTAAATAACTAAATAACTAAATAACTAAATAACTAAATAACTAAATAACTAAATAACTAAATAACTAAATAACTAAATAACTAAATAACTAAATAACTAAATAACTAAATAACTAAATAACTAAATAACTAAATAACTAATAACTAAATAACTAAATAACTAAATAACTAAATAACTAAATAACTAAATAACTAAATAACTAAATAACTAAATAACTAAATAACTAAATAACTAAATAACTAAATAACTAAATAACTAAATAACTAAATAACTAAATAACTAAATAACTAAATAACTAAATAACTAAATAACTAAATAACTAAATAACTAAATAACTAAATAACTAAATAACTAAATAACTAAATAACTAAATAACTAAATAACTAAATAACTAAATAACTAAATAACTAAATAACTAAATAACTAAATAACTAAATAACTAAATAACTAAATAACTAAATAACTAAATAACTAAATAACTAAATAACTAAATAACTAAATAACTAAATAACTAAATAACTAAATAACTAAATAACTAAATAACTAAATAACTAAATAACTAAATAACTAAATAACTAAATAACTAAATAACTAAATAACTAAATAACTAAATAACTAAATAACTAAATAACTAAATAACTAAATAACTAAATAACTAAATAACTAAATAACTAAATAACTAAATAACTAAATAACTAAATAACTAAATAACTAAATAACTAAATAACTAAATAACTAAATAACTAAATAACTAAATAACTAAATAACTAAATAACTAAATAACTAAATAACTAAATAACTAAATAACTAAATAACTAAATAACTAAATAACTAAATAACTAAATAACTAAATAACTAAATAACTAAATAACTAAATAACTAAATAACTAAATAACTAAATAACTAAATAACTAAATAACTAAATAACTAAATAACTAAATAACTAAATAACTAAATAACTAAATAACTAAATAACTAAATAACTAAATAACTAAATAACTAAATAACTAAATAACTAAATAACTAAATAACTAAATAACTAAATAACTAAATAACTAAATAACTAAATAACTAAATAACTAAATAACTAAATAACTAAATAACTAAATAACTAAATAACTAAATAACTAAATAACTAAATAACTAAATAACTAAATAACTAAATAACTAAATAACTAAATAACTAAATAACTAAATAACTAAATAACTAAATAACTAAATAACTAAATAACTAAATAACTAAATAACTAAATAACTAAATAACTAAATAACTAAATAACTAAATAACTAAATAACTAAATAACTAAATAACTAAATAACTAATAACTAAATAACTAAATAACTAAATAACTAAATAACTAAATAACTAAATAACTAAATAACTAAATAACTAAATAACTAAATAACTAAATAACTAAAATAACTAAATAACTAAATAACTAAATAACTAAATAACTAAATAACTAAATAACTAAATAACTAAATAACTAAATAACTAAATAACTAAATAACTAAATAACTAAATAACTAAATAACTAAATAACTAAATAACTAAATAACTAAATAACTAAATAACTAAATAACTAAATAACTAAATAACTAAATAACTAAATAACTAAATAACTAAATAACTAAATAACTAAATAACTAAATAACTAAATAACTAAATAACTAAATAACTAAATAACTAAATAACTAAATAACTAAATAACTAAATAACTAAATAACTAAATAACTAAATAACTAAATAACAAAATAACTAAATAACTAAATAACTAAATAACTAAATAACAAAATAATAACAAAATAACAAAATAACAAAATAACAAAATAACAAAATAACAAAATAACAAAATAACAAAATAACAAAATAACAAAATAACAAAATAACAAAATAACAAAATAACAAAAATAACAAAATAACAAAATAACAAAATAACAAAATAACAAAATAACTAAATAACTAAATAACTAAATAACTAAACTAACTAAATAACTAAATAACTAAACTAACTAAATAACTAAATAACTAAATAACTAAATAACTAAATAACAAAATAACTAAATAACTAAATAACTAAATAACTAAATAACTAAATAACTAAATAACTAAATAACTAAATAACTAAATAACTAAATAACTAAATAACTAAATAACTAAATAACTAAATAACTAATAAATAACTAAATAACTAAATAACTAAATAACTAAATAACTAAATAACTAAATAACTAAATAACTAAATAACTAAATAACTAAATAACTAAATAACTAAATAACTAAATAACTAAATAACTAAATAACTAAATAACTAAATAACTAAATAACTAAATAACTAAATAACTAAATAACTAAATAACTAAATAACTAAATAACTAAATAACTAAATAACTAATAACTAAATAACTAAATAACTAAATAACTAAATAACTAAATAACTAAATAACTAAATAACTAAATAACTAAATAACTAAATAACTAAATAACTAAATAACTAAATAACTAAATAACTAAATAACTAAATAACTAAATAACTAAATAACTAATAACTAAATAACTAAATAACTAAATAACTAAATAACTAAATAACTAAATAACTAAATAACTAAATAACTAAATAACTAAATAACTAAATAACTAAATAACTAAATAACTAAATAACTAAATAACTAAATAACTAAATAACTAAATAACTAAATAACTAAATAACTAAATAACTAAATAACTAAATAACTAAATAACTAAATAAATAAATAACTAAATAACTAAATAACTAAATAACTAAATAACTAAATAACTAAATAACTAAATAACTAAATAACTAAATAACTAAATAACTAAATAACTAAATAACTAAATAACTAAATAACTAAATAACTAAATAACTAAATAACTAAATAACTAAATAACTAAATAACTAAATAACTAAATAACTAAATAACTAAATAACTAAATAACTAAATAACTAAATAACTAAATAACTAAATAACTAAATAACTAAATAACTAAATAACTAAATAACTAATAACTAAATAACTAAATAACTAAATAACTAAATAACTAAATAACTAAATAACTAAATAACTAAATAACTAAATAACTAAATAACTAAATAACTAAATAACTAAATAACTAAATAACTAAATAACTAAATAACTAAATAACTAAATAACTAAATAACTAAAAATAACTAAATAACTAAATAACTAAATAACTAAATAACTAAATAACTAAATAACTAAATAACTAAATAACTAAATAACTAAATAACTAATAACTAAATAACTAAATAACTAAATAACTAAATAACTAAATAACTAAATAACTAAATAACTAAATAACTAAATAACTAAAATAACTAAATAACTAAATAACTAAATAACTAAATAACTAAATAACTAAATAACTAAATAACTAAATAACTAAATAACTAAATAACTAAATAACTAAATAACTAAATAACTAAATAACTAAATAACTAAATAACTAAATAACTAAATAACTAAATAACTAAATAACTAAATAACTAAATAACTAAATAACTAAATAACTAAATAACTAAATAACTAAATAACTAAATAACTAAATAACTAAATAACTAAATAACTAAATAACTAAATAACTAAATAACTAAATAACTAAATAACTAAATAACTAAATAACTAAATAACTAAATAACTAAATAACTAAATAACTAAATAACTAAATAACTAAATAACTAAATAACTAAATAAACTAAATAACTAAATAACTAAATAACTAAATAACTAAATAACTAAATAACTAAATAACTAAATAACTAAAATAACTAAATAACTAAATAACTAAATAACTAAATAACTAAATAACTAAATAACTAAATAACTAAATAACTAAATAACTAAATAACTAAATAACTAAATAACTAAATAACTAAATAACTAAATAACTAAATAACTAAATAACTAAATAACTAAATAACTAAATAACTAAATAACTAAATAACTAAATAACTAAATAACTAAATAACTAAATAACTAAATAACTAAATAACTAAATAACTAAATAACTAAATAACTAAATAACTAAATAACTAAATAACTAAATAACTAAATAACTAAATAACTAAATAACTAAATAACTAAATAACTAAATAACTAAATAACTAAATAACTAAATAACTAAATAACTAAATAACTAAATAACTAAATAACTAAATAACTAAATAACTAAATAACTAAATAACTAAATAACTAAATAACTAAATAACTAAATAACTAAAATAAACTAAATAACTAAATAACTAAATAACTAAATAACTAAATAACTAAATAACTAAATAACTAAATAACTAAATAACTAAATAACTAAATAACTAAATAACTAAATAACTAAATAACTAAATAACTAAATAACTAAATAACTAAATAACTAAATAACTAAATAACTAAATAACTAAATAACTAAATAACTAAATAACTAAATAACTAAATAACTAAATAACTAAATAACTAAATAACTAAATAACTAAATAACTAAATAACTAAATAACTAAATAACTAAATAACTAAATAACTAAATAACTAAATAACTAAATAACTAAATAACTAAAATAACTAAATAACTAAATAACTAAATAACTAAATAACTAAATAACTAAATAACTAAATAACTAAATAACTAAATAACTAAATAAACTAAATAACTAAATAACTAAATAACTAAATAACTAAATATACTAAATAACTAAATAACTAAATAACTAAATAACTAAATAACTAAATAACTAAATAACTAAATAACTAAATAACTAAATAACTAAATAACTAAATAACTAAATAACTAAATAACTAAATAACTAAATAACTAAATAACTAAATAACTAAATAACTAAATAACTAAATAACTAAATAACTAAATAACTAAATAACTAAATAACTAAATAACTAAATAACTAAATAACTAAATAACTAAATAACTAAATAACTAAATAAACTAAATAACTAAATAACTAAATAACTAAATAACTAAATAACTAAATAACTAAATAACTAAATAACTAAATAACTAAATAACTAAATAACTAAATAACTAAATAACTAAATAACTAAATAACTAAATAACTAAATAACTAAATAACTAAATAACTAAATAACTAAATAACTAAATAACTAAATAACTAAATAACTAAATAACTAAATAACTAAATAACTAAATAACTAAATAACTAAATAACTAAATAACTAAATAACTAAATAACTAAATAACTAAATAACTAAATAACTAAATAACTAAATAACTAAATAACTAAATAACTAAATAACTAAATAACTAAATAACTAAATAACTAAATAACTAAATAACTAAATAACTCTAAATAACTAAATAACTAAATAACTAAATAACTAAATAACTAAATAACTAAATAACTAAATAACTAATATAACTAAATAACTAAATAACTAAATAACTAAATAACTAAATAACTAAATAACTAAATAACTAAATAACTAAATAACTAAATAACTAAATAACTAAATAACTAAATAACTAAATAACTAAATAACTAAATAACTAAATAACTAAATAACTAAATAACTAAATAACTAAATAACCTATAATAACTATAATAAACCTAAAGAACTAAATACAACTAAATAACTAAATAACTAACTAACTCAAATAACTAAATAACTAAATAAATAAATAATAAATAACTAAATAACTAAAATAAACTAAATTAACTAAATTAACTCTAAATAACCAAAATAAACTCTATAATTAACTAAATAACTATAAAAAATAACTAAATAACTAAATAACTAAATAACTAAATAACTAAATAACTAAATAACTAAATAACTAAATAACTAAATAACTAAATAACTAAATAACTAAATAACTAAATAACTAAATAACTAAATAACTAAATAACTAAATAACTAAATAACTAAATAACTAAATAACTAAATAACTAAATAACTAAATAACTAAATAACTAAATAACTAAATAACTAAATAACTAAATAACTAAATAACTAAATAACTAAATAACTAAATAACTAAATAACTAAATAACTAAATAACTAAATAACTAAATAACTAAATAACTAAATAACTAAATAACTAAATAACTAAATAACTAAATAACTAAATAACTAAATAACTAAATAACTAAATAACTAAATAACTAAATAACTAAATAACTAAATAACTAAATAACTAAATAACTAAATAACTAAATAACTAAATAACTAAATAACTAAATAACTAAATAACTAAATAACTAAATAACTAAATAACTAAATAACTAAATAACTAAATAACTAAATAACTAAATAACTAAATAACTAAATAACTAAATAACTAAATAACTAAATAACTAAATAACTAAATAACTAAATAACTAAATAACTAAATAACTAAATAACTAAATAACTAAATAACTAAATAACTAAATAACTAAATAACTAAATAACTAAATAACTAAATAACTAAATAACTAAATAACTAAATAACTAAATAACTAAATAACTAAATAACTAAATAACTAAATAACTAAATAACTAAATAACTAAATAACTAAATAACTAAATAACTAAATAACTAAATAACTAAATAACTAAATAACTAAATAACTAAATAACTAAATAACTAAATAACTAAATAACTAAATAACTAAATAACTAAATAACTAAATAACTAAATAACTAAATAACTAAATAACTAAATAACTAAATAACTAAATAACTAAATAACTAAATAACTAAATAACTAAATAACTAAATAACTAAATAACTAAATAACTAAATAACTAAATAACTAAATAACTAAATAACTAAATAACTAAATAACTAAATAACTAAATAACTAAATAACTAAATAACTAAATAACTAAATAACTAAATAACTAAATAACTAAATAACTAAATAACTAAATAACTAAATAACTAAATAACTAAATAACTAAATAACTAAATAACTAAATAACTAAATAACTAAATAACTAAATAACTAAATAACTAAATAACTAAATAACTAAATAACTAAATAACTAAATAACTAAATAACTAAATAACTAAATAACTAAATAACTAAATAACTAAATAACTAAATAACTAAATAACTAAATAACTAAATAACTAAATAACTAAATAACTAAATAACTAAATAACTAAATAACTAAATAACTAAATAACTAAATAACTAAATAACTAAATAACTAAATAACTAAATAACTAAATAACTAAATAACTAAATAACTAAATAACTAAATAACTAAATAACTAAATAACTAAATAACTAAATAACTAAATAACTAAATAACTAAATAACTAAATAACTAAATAACTAAATAACTAAATAACTAAATAACTAAATAACTAAATAACTAAATAACTAAATAACTAAATAACTAAATAACTAAATAACTAAATAACTAAATAACTAAATAACTAAATAACTAAATAACTAAATAACTAAATAACTAAATAACTAAATAACTAAATAACTAAATAACTAAATAACTAAATAACTAAATAACTAAATAACTAAATAACTAAATAACTAAATAACTAAATAACTAAATAACTAAATAACTAAATAACTAAATAACTAAATAACTAAATAACTAAATAACTAAATAACTAAATAACTAAATAACTAAATAACTAAATAACTAAATAACTAAATAACTAAATAACTAAATAACTAAATAACTAAATAACTAAATAACTAAATAACTAAATAACTAAATAACTAAATAACTAAATAACTAAATAACTAAATAACTAAATAACTAAATAACTAAATAACTAAATAACTAAATAACTAAATAACTAAATAACTAAATAACTAAATAACTAAATAACTAAATAACTAAATAACTAAATAACTAAATAACTAAATAACTAAATAACTAAATAACTAAATAACTAAATAACTAAATAACTAAATAACTAAATAACTAAATAACTAAATAACTAAATAACTAAATAACTAAATAACTAAATAACTAAATAACTAAATAACTAAATAACTAAATAACTAAATAACTAAATAACTAAATAACTAAATAACTAAATAACTAAATAACTAAATAACTAAATAACTAAATAACTAAATAACTAAATAACTAAATAACTAAATAACTAAATAACTAAATAACTAAATAACTAAATAACTAAATAACTAAATAACTAAATAACTAAATAACTAAATAACTAAATAACTAAATAACTAAATAACTAAATAACTAAATAACTAAATAACTAAATAACTAAATAACTAAATAACTAAATAACTAAATAACTAAATAACTAAATAACTAAATAACTAAATAACTAAATAACTAAATAACTAAATAACTAAATAACTAAATAACTAAATAACTAAATAACTAAATAACTAAATAACTAAATAACTAAATAACTAAATAACTAAATAACTAAATAACTAAATAACTAAATAACTAAATAACTAAATAACTAAATAACTAAATAACTAAATAACTAAATAACTAAATAACTAAATAACTAAATAACTAAATAACTAAATAACTAAATAACTAAATAACTAAATAACTAAATAACTAAATAACTAAATAACTAAATAACTAAATAACTAAATAACTAAATAACTAAATAACTAAATAACTAAATAACTAAATAACTAAATAACTAAATAACTAAATAACTAAATAACTAAATAACTAAATAACTAAATAACTAAATAACTAAATAACTAAATAACTAAATAACTAAATAACTAAATAACTAAATAACTAAATAACTAAATAACTAAATAACTAAATAACTAAATAACTAAATAACTAAATAACTAAATAACTAAATAACTAAATAACTAAATAACTAAATAACTAAATAACTAAATAACTAAATAACTAAATAACTAAATAACTAAATAACTAAATAACTAAATAACTAAATAACTAAATAACTAAATAACTAAATAACTAAATAACTAAATAACTAAATAACTAAATAACTAAATAACTAAATAACTAAATAACTAAATAACTAAATAACTAAATAACTAAATAACTAAATAACTAAATAACTAAATAACTAAATAACTAAATAACTAAATAACTAAATAACTAAATAACTAAATAACTAAATAACTAAATAACTAAATAACTAAATAACTAAATAACTAAATAACTAAATAACTAAATAACTAAATAACTAAATAACTAAATAACTAAATAACTAAATAACTAAATAACTAAATAACTAAATAACTAAATAACTAAATAACTAAATAACTAAATAACTAAATAACTAAATAACTAAATAACTAAATAACTAAATAACTAAATAACTAAATAACTAAATAACTAAATAACTAAATAACTAAATAACTAAATAACTAAATAACTAAATAACTAAATAACTAAATAACTAAATAACTAAATAACTAAATAACTAAATAACTAAATAACTAAATAACTAAATAACTAAATAACTAAATAACTAAATAACTAAATAACTAAATAACTAAATAACTAAATAACTAAATAACTAAATAACTAAATAACTAAATAACTAAATAACTAAATAACTAAATAACTAAATAACTAAATAACTAAATAACTAAATAACTAAATAACTAAATAACTAAATAACTAAATAACTAAATAACTAAATAACTAAATAACTAAATAACTAAATAACTAAATAACTAAATAACTAAATAACTAAATAACTAAATAACTAAATAACTAAATAACTAAATAACTAAATAACTAAATAACTAAATAACTAAATAACTAAATAACTAAATAACTAAATAACTAAATAACTAAATAACTAAATAACTAAATAACTAAATAACTAAATAACTAAATAACTAAATAACTAAATAACTAAATAACTAAATAACTAAATAACTAAATAACTAAATAACTAAATAACTAAATAACTAAATAACTAAATAACTAAATAACTAAATAACTAAATAACTAAATAACTAAATAACTAAATAACTAAATAACTAAATAACTAAATAACTAAATAACTAAATAACTAAATAACTAAATAACTAAATAACTAAATAACTAAATAACTAAATAACTAAATAACTAAATAACTAAATAACTAAATAACTAAATAACTAAATAACTAAATAACTAAATAACTAAATAACTAAATAACTAAATAACTAAATAACTAAATAACTAAATAACTAAATAACTAAATAACTAAATAACTAAATAACTAAATAACTAAATAACTAAATAACTAAATAACTAAATAACTAAATAACTAAATAACTAAATAACTAAATAACTAAATAACTAAATAACTAAATAACTAAATAACTAAATAACTAAATAACTAAATAACTAAATAACTAAATAACTAAATAACTAAATAACTAAATAACTAAATAACTAAATAACTAAATAACTAAATAACTAAATAACTAAATAACTAAATAACTAAATAACTAAATAACTAAATAACTAAATAACTAAATAACTAAATAACTAAATAACTAAATAACTAAATAACTAAATAACTAAATAACTAAATAACTAAATAACTAAATAACTAAATAACTAAATAACTAAATAACTAAATAACTAAATAACTAAATAACTAAATAACTAAATAACTAAATAACTAAATAACTAAATAACTAAATAACTAAATAACTAAATAACTAAATAACTAAATAACTAAATAACTAAATAACTAAATAACTAAATAACTAAATAACTAAATAACTAAATAACTAAATAACTAAATAACTAAATAACTAAATAACTAAATAACTAAATAACTAAATAACTAAATAACTAAATAACTAAATAACTAAATAACTAAATAACTAAATAACTAAATAACTAAATAACTAAATAACTAAATAACTAAATAACTAAATAACTAAATAACTAAATAACTAAATAACTAAATAACTAAATAACTAAATAACTAAATAACTAAATAACTAAATAACTAAATAACTAAATAACTAAATAACTAAATAACTAAATAACTAAATAACTAAATAACTAAATAACTAAATAACTAAATAACTAAATAACTAAATAACTAAATAACTAAATAACTAAATAACTAAATAACTAAATAACTAAATAACTAAATAACT